>SJYQ01096195.1:29077-113981 GCA_006410935.1 Redunca redunca | reverse complement strand
GAATCTCCAGTACTTTGGCCACCTCATGCGAAGAGTTGACTCATTGGAAAAGACTCTGATGCTGGGAGGGATTGGGGGCAGGAGGAGAAGGGGACGACAGAGGATGAGATGGCTGGATGGCATCTCATCGACTCGATGGACGAGAGTCTGATTGAACTCCGGGAGTTGGTGATGGACAGGGAGGCCTGGCGTGCTGCGATTCATGGGGTCGGTCACAAAGAGTCGGACACAACTGAGTGGCTGAACTGAGCTGATGGACATAGAAAATAAAGAAGAATGAAAGAAAGAAAAAGAAGAAAAAAGAGGAAATCTTGTGTGGTCAAATTAGCCAAAAAAAATTAATTGTTATTACAAGAATTTTAAAATAAGTTTAAATACTAAAATANGTCGTCTCAATATTAGAAAAGCAAAGTTTGGCTCAGAAATATGTAACTTACTGCATTTGCTCTTGAAAATGTCTATTCTATTCTGTTTGAATAATTAAGTGGATAATTAAGTATTGTTTCATAATGATCTGTGATCCTTTTTAGTTGTGTCCAAACCTTTTGAATTTTTTGGCAGAACTTCCAAAAATCAAATTCTAAGTGAAGTCTTTTTGACCTGGAAATAACTTTGGGATTTTCCAGAGGTACTTTGGAAATCAGAAAAGACATTTTCTTTCTGCTTATAGAAAGAAAGCCTCCAAAAGACTTCAAAATTCCAAATAGCTTATAGAAAGAGAGAAGTTACACTAATTAAGATTACTTGATATGTTAAATTACGTGGAAAACTTTGTCAAACAAGTTATATTAAGCCTTTTTTTTTAATGATTTGAGTGTTCAGGCATTTTTTCTTTTTTAAAAAAAAAATGTATTCATTTTTGGCTGCGCTGGGTCTTCATTGCACACAGGCTTTCTCTAGCTGCGGCGAGCAGGGGCTACTCTCTAGTTGTGGTCCTCAGGCTTCTCACGCAAAGCGTGGGCTCTAAAGCGCATGGGCTTTAGCAGTTATTGTGCATGGTTTTAATGTGTCGTGTGGAATCTTCCCAGAGCAGGGATCGAACCCATGTCCATTGGACCACTCAGTTCAGTTCAGTTCAGTTCAGTCGCTCAGTCATGTCCGACTCTTTGTGACCCCATGAATCGCAACATGCCAGGCCTCCCTGTCCATCACCAACTCCCAAAGTTCACTCAGACTCGCATCCATCGAGTCAGTGATGCCATCCAGCCATCTCATCCTCGGTCATCCCCTTCTTCTCCTGCCCCCAATCCCTCCCAGACCTTCTTTATGTTATATTTACATAGGTATGTAAATGTTATAGAAATTATACGAAATTCCTGGAAATCTATTATTTCCTGGTATGATGTTATCAGTCATAATTCTAGTTATCTTAAACATTACACATTGCAAAAATTACCAAATTTCTTTGTCAATTCCATTGCAATGAATTCTTATCAGATATTTAATAATGGGCTTTTTAAGGATTTTGTCATTTACAGATAGTTAATTGTTTTAGTCTGATGCTTTTGCAAATGTGTTCCTACAAAACTATTTCATCTTCAGAGAAATCTATAAAAAGGACTCTGACAGGTATTCTAGAATATCTGATCATTTTAAAATCATAAAACTAAACTGGGTAAGAATTCCAGAATAACAGAAAAACTAGATTAAAATAGAGCCAGTATTAATTACATTGAACTAAATAAACTGAAGAAGTTGATTGTAATTTGTATGACTTTTTGTTCTAATACAGTGCATATTTCTTAATGTTTTGTTTTTCCAGCTTTAAAAAAAATGTTTTCTTCTAAGTAATCTATGACTTATAGCAATCAATAAAGCGTACCTTTTTAAACAAAAATGACATTTTTTTTCTAGGTGATCTTTCCAGAATTCAGAAACTCTCAAATATATTATTTTCACGGCAATATAGGTAGTCACTCACATATGTTCAATAAGAATCTGTCCTCAAATGGAACACATTTGGAAACATTGATTACATTGCTAAGGCTTGGACTGGATTGTCATATTTGAGAGAGATGTATGTACATAGACTCAGAGGGTACTTTGCTTTGAAGGTTCCAGCGTGAGCTTACATGGTCAGTCACTATTCTTGCTGCGCTTATGGAAATAATCAAGCCAAATTTAATGCAAAAAAAAAGTATTTTACTGGGGTTATCCTTATAAAGAATTTTTTAAAAAGCAAGAATAATTGTAGAGAGAAAAATTCTATTTGAACCTTTACATTCCCCGTGGACAGAGGAGCCTGGCAGGCTACAGTCCATGGGATCACAAAGAGTCGAACATGACTGAGTGACTAAGCGCAGCACAGCACATTAGACTCTGGGCTTCCCAGGTGGCGCTAGTGGTAAAGAGCTGGACTGTCAATGCAGGGGACATAAAAGACGAGGGTTGATCCCTGTGTCAGGAAGATCCCCTGGAGGAGGGCATGACAACCCGCTCCAGGACTCTTGCCTGGAGAATCCCATGGACAGAGGAGCCTGGTGAGGTACAGTCCATAGGGTTGCAAAGAATCAGACATGACTGAAGCAACTTAGCATATACACTGCTGTTGCTGTTGCTAAGTCGCTTCAGTCGTGTCCGACTCTGTGTGACCCCATAGACGGCAGCCCACCAGGCGCCCCCGTCCCTGGGATTCTCCAGGCAAGAACACTGGAGTGGGTTGCCATTTCCCTCTCCAATGCATGAAAGTGAAAAGTGAAAGTGAAGTCGCTCATCTGACCCTCAGTGACCCCATGGACTGCAGCCTTCTAGGCTCCTCCATCCATGAGATTTTCCAAGGCAAGAGTGCTGGAGTGGGGTGCCATTGCCTTCTCCGAGCATACACACGTATACCCATAAACTGGACAGGATCCTGAATTTTTCTAGTTTCCTCAAATATCCAGCTACAACTCTCCAAGCTAATGTTTCAGTTCTCTCCCACCTTTCTGAATTGGAATCGGAGAAAACAAAGACTGCCCTTGAACCTCCTTGGAAGGGATTTGCCAGGCCCTCCTCGCTCCCGACATGGCAGCCAAACTTTACGGTCTTAAACCTTAGATACACATCTCACAGCTGAAGAGGAGTCCACCAGACATCTGGCCTTATAAAAATACTGAATCTCCAAATCAGATTGAGTAGGAAGAGGGGCAGCTGACAGTGCAGCAGACTCTCCCTTCCAGATCAACACTTCATAATTCAGCTGAACATGAAACTCTCTCTCTCTCTTTTTTTCCCTTCCCTTTCTTTCACTCCAGCATTGGCCTGGAAAGGTAAGCCATCATCTGTGTCTCCCAGGCCGTGGCCAAGGGAGGTAGCCTCTGAAATTTAAAACAACTACGATTTGGGGCTGGGAGAAAACCTAACTGACATCTAACTTGAACAGGCGTATGCAGCTAACTATCCCTACGAGTGAATCCGCAACAGTGCTGCCTCGATGGGAGTGACCCGTGTCCTGACAGGACTTATCTTTGTCTGTGATGGTTGACATTCTCCGTATGTACCTAGACGGCTGGTACATCGCCATCAGGCAATGTCTCCTAGGTTATCTAACTGCGCCCCTGAGTGTTCACAAACAAACTGAGACACCTCATTGGTTGAACTCCCTGAATTTACATCAGTGGGTTAGAAAGGAATTGTCAAGAGGTATTCATGACTCGGGATTCCCTTTCTTTAGCCGGTCCATTCTTCTTAAGTGAAGTGAAGTGAAAGTTGCTTAGTCATGTCTGACTCCAGGCCAGAATACTGGAGTGGGTTGCCTTTCCCTTCTCCAGAGGATCTTCCCAACCCAGGGATCAAACCCAGGTCTCCCGCATTGCTGGTGGATTCTTTATCGTCTGAGCCACCAGGGAAGCCCTCCTTGGTTAAGAGTGCATGTAAACCAGAATATGAGTAGGAACCTTTCCTTAATTCTTGAAAATATGGAAAAATTCATTGTTAGAGCAATAACTGCCCAACAAAAATCTTAAGACTTTCTGGCCAAAGTTGTTCTTGATATAAGAGAGCCCTTGATTCTCTTTCAGGTGAGCGAGGAGATGTCTATGCTGTAGCCAAAAGCACCTGCTGTACCTGGAAAACACTTTCGGGGCAGCGGAAATTCAGGAACATCAGATCACTGAGCAAGCCACTTGCCTTCACTGGGTGACTCCTGCCATGGAGTCTTTCTTTGAATTATTTGCGTTTGATTGGTTTGAGTCTTGGGGGCCATGGCTCGAAAGTACACTCCAAACACAAGGAATTATCCTGCTTGTTAGAATCAGAGTACTCTCTCTCATGTGCTGCATTCTCTCAAAAGCGTTAAATACATGCTCACAATCACTCACTACCAAGTCTCACTAAGACTAAGAACATCAGAAAGGGGACAGAAAGAATGACCAACTTAAAAACTCTAAACCTGAAGTTGACACCTATGAATATCACAGGGATTAAGTAAATAAAAAAAAAACAAAACCATTATGCCCTGTGAATAGCACACAGAAGATCAACAGAAGAAAGCACTAAAAAGCAGTATCTGATAGTGGCACTTAATGCTTCAAGTTTTTATCACATTTCCCAGATAAGCGAGAATCTGATCAAAATGGGGAAACTGTTAAAGGGCCTCCCCGGTGGCTCATCAGTAAAGCATCCACCTGCCATGCAGGAGACACAGGAGACAGCGGCTCGATCCTTGGGTCAGGAAGATCCCCTGGAGAAGGAAATGGCGACCCAGTCCCGTATTCTTGCCAGGAGAATCTCATGGACAGAGAAGACTCGCGGGCTGTAGTCCACAAAGAGTTGGACTCTGGGGTTGCAAAAAGTCAGACACGACTGAGCATGCACACACTTTAAAGAAACAACATGCCCAAAACAGAATCACTTGCATTAAACCCCATGTTAGCAACAAAACTTAATACCTACCTTATTGCATTCTCAATCCCTGCCCCAGGAACACAACCTTAACCAGTCAGTCTTGAATCTGGTCGGCCCTAGTGAGGTAATCCACCCTGTAGGCCCTTTTCTTCCTCTTAGGAGGGCAACTTTGTCTGAAACAAGACATTCTTTGCCGATAATTTCCTTTTTCCACTCCCGTTCTACCTTTGAAAATCTTTCCTTTTCTACAGCTTGGTGACTCCTTTCTATTTGCTAGGTGGAATGACACTTGATTTATGAATTATTTAATAAAGCCAATTTGATCCTTAAATTTACTCCATTGAATTTTTGTTGTTTGTGCATACATGAATTTTTTCATCAGGAGAGGTTATGTAGCTTTTGTCAGAGTCTCAAAGGTACCCATGACCTCAAAAAGACGAAGGAACCAAAGAAAAGCTCAAAAAGCACATTATAGATTCTGGGAACTGCTCTGTTTTATTCACTCTCCCAGGCCTGGAGGACCCAGGACCTCTTGGGGAGCCGTCAGTTCTCCGTGCCTTCTGTAATCTTATAGTGCTTAACTCAGGATCCTAATTGTTTGCTTCTCTATTCCAGATCCTTACTGACCATGAGCTCTCTGAGAAGAGGAACTGTATTATATTCTTTGCTTCTCATCACTTCCCTGACAAACAGTGTGCATAGTGTATCCATTAGGAAATACAAAAAGGAGAAGGTCTTGGTCCTTCTCAAGCCCTTGCAGGCTCCAGTGGGAAAGAGATTCTGGCAAAAATCTTCACTCTCTAGAAACCCTCTCCTCCATGAACACACAGACGCAGACAACATCGCAACCCAATTGCTAGTTCAAAAGGAAGTAAGATAGAAAATTTCCTCATGTGAAAGAGAAAGAATTATGTGTAAAGACTCAAGGTCATCTGAGAATCAATAGGTGCTTGATAAAATGCAGTATATAAAATTTTGTAATCCAGCTGAGATGTAAAAAGAGAGGTTTTTCATAGAAATAAGCATCCAGTGCCTACAGGATATGACCCCATGATGACCTCTTGGTCACAACTTCACGGTGGGATAGGGCTCCCCACCCAGGGGAGTTGGGAAGAGATGTGCGCACGCTGGAGCGTCTGACTCCCGGGATCCACCCATCATCTCAGGGGAGGAGGGCAGGGCCGTCAAACTAAAAGTCTGGTAGATGGAGCAGGAAGCCAGCAGCCCCCAGAGCAAGCCCGCCATGTGGACCAAGGACGTGGCAATCTGTTGCTTGTGGGTCCAGCCAAGACCAGGCTCAGACAAGCAGCACAGCACTCTGTGGGCTCGGGCAGAGGACGCACACCCCATCCTTACATCAAACAGGTCCTAAGTCCCCTCCCTGGCTTTCCGATCTTTTTTTGAGGCCACCAGAGGTGAGGGATACGGAAACGAAATGGTATACCTGCAAATGAGGAGTAGCGCGAGTTAGCAGGACAGAACATGTGACCTGAGAGAAGAGAGAGGTGATGGAGAAGACGGTACATGTCAAGCTAAGAAATTGGGACGTGGTCCTTGATGAGCAGAGAGAGGCGGTGAGCGCAAGACTGACAAGGTGGGATTTGTGTTGGAGGAAGTCAACTCTGGGAGCCGCTAGGGGAGGGGTGGATTGGAGCCGATCTGACCTGGGCAGGGAGGCCCATTAGGAGAGGGTGTCAGTGTTCCTTCAACCCTTACTGAATGGAAGTAACAGTCAGTCAGTCTGCTTAACTTTCACACCAGGAAAACACATGAAACCACATTTTCCAGGAATAAAATTAGAAATGGAAGATACTAAAATTAGCAAGTGATAACCAGCAGAGTTTAATCAAGAACAAGCTTTGTCAAACTACGTGCCCTGTCTTTCATGACATGCCTGCAAAGTCAAGTCAAGAGGCCCTCACGACCTTACTCATCAGGTAGGCAGAAAACACCCACTTATGCCACAATCCCTCTTCCGTACACAACTGCTTGAAAGGTCAACCTCATGATTTAGATTCAACCTGGAAGCAGAGATAAAATGCTGAAGGAAAGGAGCTGAGACCGGAGACATTTAACATTTTCATCAATAATCAGTGATGAGAAAAAAATGCACATTAGTTTTCCACATGATACTCTAGCTGCTTAAAAATACGTCATGTACTGAGAATTCAAAAGGACCAGCCATAATGAAGAAGTGACAAAATTTGTATCAAAAAATAAAAAAGCCAAAACAAACCTCTGACTTTCAATTTCAGGAGAGTTATTGATGAGTCTGGCAGGGCTCAGAGAAATAGCCTCCCTGGCTCCTGATACCTGCTCGGTCTCAAGAATGTGTTGATCTATGACACAGTAGGCCAGAGCTCAGGGTGGTGGTAAAGACAGGGAGGACAGCATACATAAATAAAACGTGTTTATTCCCAAGCACCACTTTGGCATATGAATTAATAGAAAAAGTGTATCTTGGTCTTTTCCTCTGGTTCCTGACACTGAGCTAAATCCCTTGCAATTTCCTGGGCAATAGGAGTGCCTTTTGTTCTAATGAGGTGACTCTGTGGCTCCTGGTAACCAGGACGGGGACTGGTTACCAGACCAAGACCAAGCCACGGTTAGAAGCTGGGGATTTTCAGCACAACCCCTCCTACTTTCCAGGAAGGGGAGAGGGGCCGGAGACTGGGTTCAGGGTCAATCATGTCTACACGATGAAGCCTCAATAAACACCCCCAGGGTAAGGCGTTCAGAGGGCTTCTGGGTTAGTGAGCACATCCGCAAGCTGGGGGAGGGACACAGCTCAACTGCGCGAGACAGAAGCTCCTGCTCTCGGGGCCCTCCCAGGCTTCACCCCATGTGTCTCTTCATCTGGCCGCTCAGCTGGATCCTTCATCATATCCTGTATTACGTGATACATTGGTAAATACGTTTCCGTGCGCTCTGTGAGCTGTTCTAGCAAATGTTGGAACCTAAGGAGGGAGTCATGAACCTCTGATGGATAGCCAGTCAGTCAGAAGACCAGGCGACAACCTGGCACTTGCTGGTGGCTTCTGAAGTGGGGTGGGAGAGTGGGACTGAGCCTTAACCTGGGGGGGTCAGATGCTGTCTCCCGACAGATAAGTGTCAGAACTGAGTTACGTTGTAGGACACCAGGCTGGCGTTGGAGAATTGATAATCCACCCTGAAGTGCAGTGATTACTCAAGAGTAGAGGAGAAAGCCTTTGCAGGGCACTTGCTAAAATGACTGATTTCCAGGCCCTCCCCCAGAGAGCCTGAGTCAGCTGTCCCCAGCGGGCACCATTTGACTCTGGGACTGGGCAAGTCTGGCCCCCTTGGCAAGAAGAGAAAATGTCTCATCTGTCCACAGCCAGGGCTAGCTTCTGCCCTCACATGAATTAATTAGAATTAAGATAACGCTGACCATTTATGAAGCTGGCTACCACCTGCCAGGGGCTGTCTTAAGAGCTATGTGTGTATTTTTGCACTGAATCCTCCAAGATCTTCATCAAGAAGGTTCTACCAATTTAGGTTTTCAGGTCAGAAAACTGAGGTCTGAGAGGTTACAACATTTGTGTCAAGGTCGCAGAGCTAGTACATGGTAATGCCAGGCCCCCTTAGCAGTCCTTTCCTGAAAGGAGCCAGAAGCCAGGGGTCAAGTTCCCAGCTCCTTCACCTAGCAGAGGTGCTGACTGTAACTTGTGAGCCTGAACCTCAGCTGGACGATGGGACTGATTCTGCCCCCCTTGGGGTCAGTGTGAGAAGCAAAGGAGTATGTGCAGAATGCTTCACGAAGCGAAAGGGGCTTTCAGTTGCGGAATGTGCGCTCCTCGGTGAATTTTCCTGGTTGCCATCTGCACATTTAGGGCTCCCCTCGTAGCTCAGTGGGTAAAGAATCCACCTGCAATGCAGGAGACCCCGGTTTGATTCCTAGGTCCGGAAGATCCCCTGGCAAAGGGATAGGCTACCCATTCCAGTATTCTTGGGCTTCCCTTGTGGCTCAGCTGGTGACAAATCTGCCTGCAATGGGGGAGATCTGGGTTTGATCCCTGGTTTGGGAAGACCCCCTGGAGAAGAGAAAGGCTAGCCACTCCAGTATTCTGGCCTGGAGAATTCCATGGACTGTAGAGTCCATGGGGTCGCAAAGAGTCGGACACAAGTGATCGACTTTCACTTTCATTTGCACATTTAATTCAGGTGAACAGGTGCTGATAGGATCGTGATAGTTTACACTGGGATTTAAATTTTTTTTTAATGACCAATACATTGGTTCTGAAGCAATGGAAGGCTTAATGAGGCGGGACTTAGAAGTAAGGCTAACCAAGCTATGCATGCGCGTGCTGTCGCTTCTGTCGCGTCTGACTCTTTGTGACCCTGTGGATGTCTGACCCACCAGGATCCCCTGTCCATGGGATTCTCCGGGCAAGAGTGCTGGAGTGGGAAGCCACATCCTCCTCTAGGGGATCTTCCTGACCCAGGAATCGAACCCATGCCTCCTGTATCTCCTGCATTGCTGGCAGATTCTTTACCACTGAGCCACCAGAGAAACCACATAATAGAGGCTACGTTTAAAAACCTGAAAACTGCGTGAACACACCTGTCACGGGGAGGACACGCATCCCAGGGGCAGCTGGCTGACACCAGTGTATCCTGGTCAAGGATCCACACCTCTGGGCCGGCTGGCACTTAGCATTTGAAAGATCCCAATCGGAGCCACACCGCAGAGGCAGCTGCTACAGGCTCTGAGCTAGCACTGTCTCAAGCTACACTCAAAGGTCTGTTCATTACCAAAGTGATCTTGCATAGAGGTTTTTGTGATATCGGTGGTATTCAAGACAGGCAATTTGGTGGGAAAATACATTCTTGAAGAAGAATGTAGCATCTGGCTAGTCCAGCAGCTTATACCCTTCAGAGTTCCAGGACTCCAGTTCTGTTCTATCGTCACCTTTTCTGCGGACAGTCAGATGAATCCTGTCACTAGACTACTGTGATTACAGTGATTACAGTGCCTGAGGGACAGAGAGCCAAGCCAGCACAAACCTAAAGCCTAAAGCACAAGTTGAATGCTGGTTTTCAAACCTGCTTGTTATTAATTGCACGTGGGACAGAATTCAACTATGTATTTAGGCAACCAAGATTTATTGAACCTCCACTATGTCCAATATTCTGGACACTTGGCATATAACCACAAACAAAAAAAGGATGCGACCAAGATTTTGGCCAGAGGCCCGCTGTACTGGAACACACCCCCTCATGTCTAGGAAGGTGTGGGAAGAAAATTAGAGCCTTCACCTACTGGTGATCATCAAGGTTACCAACTTTTCCCTATAGATGCCCACTAGCCACAGATGGTCAAATTAACTTACATTAGTTCACAACAAGCCACCATGAAAAGTTACCGACATTCATACTGAGATGGACAGGCCTTTATCGTCTCTTAGACACCTAGAGGGTGCTGGTCCTGGGGAAGGATGGAAGCTATCTGCCTCCACCTCCTGCCACAGGACCAAGCCTGCTGCCTGGACCACCCATTGCAAACTCGGGGCCCTGGCCTTTCCTTCTAGGTTCTTTGTGTCCATGTAGGCAGCCATGAATAGAGGGGGAAGATGTAACGGCAAAGGTCAGACTCAAACAAAATACCACTGCTTAAGTAGGTCCACACACAGACCTTGCAGCTGAAACCCAGTGCGGTGGGGTGTGTGGTCAGAACAGTAGCAGAATTCTGAGATTCAGCACCAGCACTTTTTTCCCCCATGTTTCTATCCATTTTCTGTAAAATTATTTTCTTTTGTCTTCATTTTCAATTTCCACCTTTATTCTGGGTCAAAGCTTTCCTTCACAGCTTTCTAATGCAGCCTCCCACACACTGTACTACACACTCTCTGCATTCAGCCACGTCTGCAGAGTCTCTATTGCTGTAACTCTGATCTCATTTCATTCTAAAGATATTGGACAACATTGAGTGCCACTTCCTGCTGAGTCATCTGATACACAGTTTACATGCATAAATGAGGCAGCCAGGGAGGAAAGGGTCAAACTTCAGGTGTATACAGTAGAGGATAGGAGTAGATTGAGCCCAGAATGGGAAGACCCTCTATAAAGAAGCAAGTATCATGATAATCGAGATTTCGGCTTCCAGACTACCCAGTCCTTACAAAGGGAGAGAGGAAGCAAGAGCCCGTGGACTGAGCAGCACCATAAAAGGTGAATGTAAGGAGTGGGCGGGGAAGAAGGTACGAGAGAATAAATTTGCTTATTATAACTTGCCTATTAAAGGAGACCTACCAACCTCCAGTCATTATTAAAAAGAGGAACCTATGGCTGGTCCACTAGAATAAACAGCCTACCTCCTAAAGGGTTCTGGGATTCATCTAGTCTAATATCCCACACTTGCAAAGGGAAAAATAAAGCCCTCGGCACCACCTTGCCCGAGATTTATTACATAAAAATAAAGAATGCCTGGTTAAATTGGAATTTCAGATAAACAGTAAATGATTTTTTAGTAAAAGCATGTCCCAATTATTGCATGGGACATACTAATACTAAAAGTGATTCATTCTTTAATTTTTATGAAAATCCTACCTCCCTCTGCAAAGGTTACTTGGTCAGCTAGTGACAGAGCAAGAATCCTGGCCTCTGTCTTTCACAAGGACAGGAATGACTGAGGGGGTTCCAGGAGTCCATCACGTGCCTGAGAGGTCACCGCCAATTCATCACCTCTGCTTATAGGTCCTTGAGTGGTCCTAAGGAAACTAATCTATGAAAAAGACAAATTCCATTCAATGGGTGATTTACCTTTTTAAGCTTGACATATCCAGTATTGGTTTGGGGATCTGTTTCAATCTCCAAACGTCCCTCACTGTCTCCCTGTGTAATTCGATACAGGACTTTAGAACTCCCAGTATGCGGTTCATCAGTGTCTGTGGCCTGGATGGTTAGGATGACAGATCCCACGGCTGTGTCTTCAGGGAAAGTTAGGTTTCCATACTAAGAGGGAAATAGGGGAAGGAAACAATGAGAATGTCCATTGTCATCAAGCACAATTATCAACGAGCAAACTTGCCTCTGGTTTCAGAATGGACACAAGTCACAGTTCACATCAATACTTACCAAGCATGTTTTCCCACTGATGAGTAGGTTGCAGTTGCTTTTGACATCAGTCACACTTGTAGACTGATATCCGTTATACCAAGAAACAGTGTCTCAGAGAGCGACTGATCGGATTCTAAAACAGATTCTCCCACCCACATCCAATATATTTAATACTGGGATTATCATTATGGCTATTAGTAATGAGACAGATAAATAGCTCCTATGTATCGAGTACCTACAATGTGATGGGCACTTTACATATATCATTTTAATTCTTAATCAATCAGAGAATAGTTGTTAAGAGCCTGAACTGTGGAGTCAAGTGGCCTCAGTATGAATCCTAGGCTCGCCACTTATTACCTGGGTGAATTGAAATAAGTTTCCTGATTTTTTAAAGTCTCAGGTTCATCCTCTGTCCATTGGACATAATAAAAATGGAAGCTATTCTATGTTTTCTGTTTGGATTTACAGAGATAATACATATAAAACCTCTGAATGCCTAGCACATAACAAGTGCTCAAAAAGGTAAGCAACAAGACAAAATGCCCTACTGAATAGCTGTGTTATCACCTCCATTTGACAGAGAAGCAAAAGATTGGAGAGGTGAAACCCACTCAAGACCACACAGCTAGTTGGCCACAGAATTGGGATTCAAATCCATGCTTGTCCACCTCCGAAGCAGATGCTGTTAATCTCTCACTCCTCCGCTGAAAATCCCCCAGGTCATGTCTCTTGGCATCACGATCAAGAAGATGATGACAGGGAGGGTCCAGGAGTGGATCACAGCAGCGAAAGAAGTGGACTCACACTTTCTAGAGCCCCGTTTGCCTTTCCAAGCTCTGAGATTCCTAAAGCAGAACTCTTGTCCTCAGTCTAAAAGCACTGTCTAGATGTAATGCGAGGAGACTATAACACACGGAAAAGATCAAATACCCAAGAGAATGGAGACAGAGAAGAGACAGGCTCTTCATCTCATGCTCACTTAACCTCAGTGCCTGCTACACAAGTTATATTGTCATACCTTTTACCTCTGCAAACCCTCCTGTAAATCAATTCCCTTTCTTTTTCACAGCTTTATCTTTATTTTGATTTATGAACATCATCACAAAGCTCAGGGCTGCCTCATCACTGACTTCAAACATAACAACCTAGTCAAAACAGCTTCTCTTTCCTCCAAAATAAATAGAGGCATCCATTTTAAGGGAAGCAATGATAAAACTACTGCCAAGTTCAAAGCCCACATTAACAATAAATTAGCTTGAATTCTTCTTGATATAGTCAATTGATCTTCTTTCTCCTGCTCTTTCTGCCCAGTTCTTCTCATTTTTGCAAGTGTCCTGAGCACACTCTTTTGGCATAAACCAGAGATTGGATTTTTCTTCGCCTTTGTTGTTGTTGTTATTCAGTTGCTCAGCATGTCCAACTCTTTACAACCCCATGGACTGCATGCAGCACACCAGGCCTCCCCGTCCTTCACCATCTCCCAGAGTTTGCATCGAGTCAGTGATGCCATCCAACCGTCTCATCCTCTGTCGTCCCCTTCTCCTCCTGTCTTCAATCCTTCCCAACATCAGGGTCTTTTCCAATGAATCGACTCTTCGCATCAGGTGGCCAAAGTATTGGAGCTTCAGCTTCAGCACCAGCCCTTCCAATGCATATTCAGGGTTGATTTCCTTTAGGATTGACTGGTTGGATCTCCTTGCAGTCCAAGGGACACTTAGGAGTCTTCTCCAGCACCACAGTTCGAAGGCATCAGTTCTTCGGTGCTCAGCCTCCAGATACTCTCACATCTGTATATGACTACTGGATTCTTATTCAATTAACGCAAGGTGAGTTTAAATTGCCAACATTTTGCCAGATTTTAAATTTTGACAAAGAATTCTTGTTTGAGAACCTAGCAATAATCTATTTATTGTCCTATACTCACAAAATATATAAAGGCAAACTGGAAGCAGCTACTCAATTCGTCTCAATTTGACAAAGACTGTGCTTGCAGCTTTCAAGCAGTCCTTGAAATAAATGAGCTTTTGGCAAAAGTTTATAAACAGATGCTCGCAGATACTATAACAGTGAATGTTACTGTTCCCAGAAGGTTTCCACTGAAGACGATGCCTGAGTTTACTACCAGAGCATTAACTAAGATATTAAATCTGGCATTATCCCTACAATACACTACTGTTTGTGCCTTTATCCCAGAAGTAGGGGTCAGGTAATATAAACAAAGTAAAGCAAAATCAAGGTGATGACTACTCACATCTGACTTTTCAAAGATGGGGATCTGATCATTGATATCAATAATGTTGATTTGCACAAAGCAGAGGGTCTTGAAGTCTGAAAATCAAAAGCACATCACAAAAATTTTCACTGAAAATCATGCATTAAGATCAGAAATCTGCAAGAAAAACAATTGGCAAGTACAGTGACAGCCATGCCACAATTTGACTATTGACCTGCGATGTGCGTAGCAAAGAGTCTCTCTGTTCCCCACCAACACCCACGTGTGGGTCACCAAGGTGGGGTGGAAGAAAACCCTGGGAGAGGCTCCTCTGGGCTTCCTGCTCTATCCACCTGCCTCCTGCTTGGTAAAAGCTTGTTCCTGAGCCAGGCTTCCTGGGAGGCAGCCTCTGTTTTCTGGCTCGTGAAACTTACGTAGTCTTCAAAGCCCAGTGTAAAACTGTCCTTCTAGAAAGCTCCTTTGAGCATCCCAGAAGGTTGTCTTTCCTTCTCTGAACACTTCCAGCTCTCACTGTCCTGTATCTCTTCTGCCCCCATAATGGGAAGGCCCAAGTGAGGGAGGCAAGGAACAATGGTGTATCTGTGTACAAAATCGCTTCAGTCATGTCCGACTCTGCGACCTTTTGGACTATAGCCTGCCAGGCTACTCTGTCCATGGGATTTCCCAGGCAAGAGGACTGGAGTGGATTGCCGTGGCCTCCTCCAGGGGAATCTTCCTGACCCAGTATTTTACCCACGTCTCTTACATATCCTGTATTAGCAGGCAGGTTCTTTACCCCTAGCACCACCTGGGAAGCCCACGATACAATTAGCCCTCTTCCAAGGGCGTGCCTACCCAGAGGCAGCTCACAGAATCCTGGTAAGTGGCTCTGAGGGGTGGGTTTGACAATCCAGAGACCTAGTTAGAGACAGCAGTTTAACCTGGATCCAAGGTGAGCATGGAGTACCGGTAGAGATGGGATCCCCAGAAAAACAGCCACATGAAGACCAACAGGATGGGATCTTTTGTTGAGGTTTCCATTATTCCAACCATGAAGCCTACATTATACAATGGCTAAGACTTTGGGCTCTGGAATCCCACCACTGAAATTGTCTCTGCTACTTATCAGACGGGTAAGAGGTTGGTCATGTTACTTGAAATCAGTGTGAGGTAGTCAGTTTATAAAATGTAGATGGCAACAAAACCAAGGTTCTCACCCTACCAGACACGGCTGGCACTCTCTGTATATCAGGCGCGGTATTAAGTGCTTTGCTCACGTGACTCGTTTCATCTTCACTCTTCACTCTGATGTAGGTGCTATTGTCATTTTCATTTAGTTCACAACCGAGGAAGCCAAGGGTAACTTGGCCGCAGTTCTGCAG
Source organism: Redunca redunca (assembly GCA_006410935.1). Classification (NCBI taxonomy): domain Eukaryota; kingdom Metazoa; phylum Chordata; class Mammalia; order Artiodactyla; family Bovidae; genus Redunca; species Redunca redunca. The sequence continues at coordinate 98,483 of SJYQ01096195.1, read as the reverse complement.
CTGGCTCGTGGTTGAGCCAGAATCTGAATCCACGAGCCCCCCAGTCCTCTCCATCTGCTCCCCTCCCTTCACCCCGCTCTGTGCCCTGGGGCTGACCTCAGGAGCAGCATCACTGGGCATCCTGGCCCTCTGGGTAGCAGTCGAGCTCTACCAGGGGTAGCACTGGCTGGAGGTCGGAGGAAGGGCAGGAGCACGAGTCAGGGTCTGGCTCCCCCTGCCAGCAGCTTCCTCTAGAGTCACGGCCCCAGGCCCAGGGCCTGCTCCTTCGGGGAAGGGCCCTTCCCTTGCCCCTTCTCACCTTGGTAAGAATGAATCCATTGTGCTTCACACCTCCTGCTGGCTTCCCAAAATCCCTACCCACAGCTTTACAGAGAATCCCTTCTTTACTCTCTTTTTGGTTACTTCTTTGAAGAGGGCTTTCTTTTCCTGGGATGCTGACAAACATACTCAGGCTGCCAAGCTCCAGAGCTTGTTCTCAACACACCAGACACAAGGCCAGGCATGTAAGCTAATAATAACCATCTTATAAATAAGTGGATGCTAATTAAAGCTGGGTCCAGCCCCCAGGACATTTGTAGACAGCAAGAATGGCTGGAGATGTGGAGAGGTCCCAGGCCCTGAACTCACCACTTGCCTGTTCCACCTAAGCCTCATTTGGACAAGCAGTGAGCCTCATGGTTTTATGTAAATAAAATCACTTCCCTGAATTTATGTAAAACTATGCTAATTATAGCCTACTGACTAATTTTCTGTAGTATACTATTGAATGTTTAATTCCATCAACACACATACACACGTATATTTACATATAAATATATTGCAAAATCTGGTCCATGTAGTCTATAGATGTATTCATGTATATAGACAATTTGTCATCTGATTTCCACTTTATGCTCTTATGGCATTAAACTGGTTTGGGTCTCCATGCATTTGCACATGAACTTTCTTCTCCTTTATAAGCCTTTACACTGTTTTGTAACTTGTCATATTCATCCATCAAAAGTCGGATTAATGACACCTCTTCCAGAAAGCTCTATCAGGTCTCTCTCCCTCTCCACTGAGTCACTCATTGCTTTCATGGGCTACCTTGTACATATACCTTATAATTTATTTATTCACTTGTCCATCTCCTCTACCAAAAAGTCCTCCTTGAGGACAGACACCGGGTCTTATTATTTGTGCATTCCTAGTACCTTGAATGGTGCCTCAATCAAGGTAAATGCTCAGTAACCACTGGAAGAATGGCTGGCTAATGGTGTGAAATTGTCAGCTAATCACAGACAGGGATAATTTATTATACCCACTTTCATTGTACCTCTTAGCATAATGCTAAGCATTATGTTGCTGCTGCTGCTGCTGCTAAGTCATGTTAGTCGTGTCCGACTCTGTGCGACCCCATAGACGGCAGTCCACCAGGCTCCCCTGTCCCTGGGATTCTCCAGGCAAGAATACTGGAGTCGGTTGCCATTTCCTTCTCCAATGCATGAAAGTGAAAAGTGAAAGTGAAGTGGCTCAGTTGTGCCAGACTCTTAGTGACCCCACGGAATGCAAGCTACCAGGGTCCACTGTCCATGGGATTTTCCAGGCAAGAGTTAGGCCCTCTATATTTGCCAAATTACTGTCCCTCAAACTTTCTGCTTTGGGGGACTGGTAAACCCCAGTACTCTCAGTTTTCTTTAGTATCTCAAAATCTGGATAAAGAAAAAAATATGAAGCATAATGTGAAATGATGCTCTTTACTACAGCATACCTATATAATCTCTCTTTCCTAGCATAATAATTACTGAACTACGTGGTTATTTAAGACTCAAGACCAGTTAACTCGAAGAAAGATTCTTAACTTAAAAGTATTACTGACCCTAAAAAGTATTAATGACCCTAAAATGGCCTGTCTCTGAGGTCAAGTATGTTTGTGTGTCTGTGCAATTTATCTGAGAACGTATGCATTTGTTTAGGAATTCATAGTTTCCATCAGATTCTCAAAGGGTCTCATGACTTAGCAAAGATTAAAAACCACTTGCTTTGAAATTTATAAAGTATAAGGATGAATGTTTGCTGATATTATCAAATGGCCAATTAGAAGCTAATAGGAGAAGACAAAGCTTTCCAAAAGTTCCTTCACTGTCATACGGTAGAAGCCTTTGAGTCTGAAAGGGAGACTTGAGAAATACAACTAACTTTCTTGTTTGTGATCACAGTGGCCATGACAACGAGGCTCGCCAACAACTTCTAACAACAGGGATCTTAACTGACAACGTGCTGCCGGGCTCTGAAACCCATCACTCTGTGTGCACCAAGACCTTGCTTCCCATTGGCTGCCCCAGCAGTGCCTGAACAAGGCAGGCAGGCTAAGGGAGGCCTGCTTTGGGAGACCACAGGCTCNAAAAAAAAAAAAAGTGACTACACAATGGATGGCTTTAACAACAGCAATTTATTTTCTCAGTTTCTGGAGACTAGAGGGCTGAGAGCAAGGTGTGGGGAGGACTGATTTCTTCAGAGATCTCTGGCTAATAGATGGACATCTGCTGCACGTGTTTTCACGTGGTCTTCCCCCGTTCTGCGTCTATTCAGATTTTCTCTTCTCAGAAGGACACCAGTCATATTGGGTTAAGACCCACGCTAATGACGTTGAAGACCCTGTCTCTACATGATAGTTCCCCTTTGACGTGCCGGGGGCTAGGACTTCACCATATGAATTCGGAAAGACCCAAGTCAGGGTCTTGAACCATCCTGGATGTGCAGTGGGCCCTAAATCCAGAAGAGATGACAGAGACACTCACGGAGGAGGAAGCAATGTGAAGAAGAGGGCAGAGACTGCAGCAAGGCCACCACAAGCAGCCAACGAATGCCAGGAGCCACCAGGGGCCAGGATTCTCCGCTCGCAGGCACCTTGATTACAGGCTTCTAGCCTCCAGAACTGTGTGCGAATGCATTTCTGTTGTTTCAAGTCTCTGAGTCGGTGGTCATTTGTTATGGCCGCCCTCGGACACTAATGCACAAGGACAAGCCAACTGTGCTGAATTCTAAGCAAGCTTCTGGAACAACAGCAGAGACTGACTCCACCCCCAAGATAAAGACCACACAGGCCGAGAGCAGGCAGGCGTCCTCTCTGCCTCGCTGCAATTTATGGACCTAAGTTTTATTTCTGTGAGTGTCTCAGTCCAGGGAGTTCTAGAAGTCTGGCCACAACGCAGTGCTCTACCCAGGTCTGTCTGGGTGAGCTCTGATAGATGCTGGGTCATCTTGCTGCGTGAAATGGGAATTGTGTGTTTCTCTACACACAGCCAGAATTCCACGTGAGGGCTAGAACTTGAATATGTATCCCCCTTGTGGAGTTTGACTTTATCCCCTTGCCCTGTATTTTATCCCCTTGCCTTTGCATCTACTGATTCACAGGGAGATTTGGAGGGTTTCGTGAGGGGAGGAATGGAAGTACCTATGTTATGCCTCTAAGGGGCTTGCCTTGGCAGACGTGTCTCCTGACCTGGGAAAAAGAGGCATCAGAATGTGTGTCTAGCACGGTAGCAGCTGCCATTTCTGCATCCTCACAAGCAACCAAGTCACCTTTGCAACCAGCATCTGCCCTTGTAAGAAAAGCATCTGCGTGCTGGAATGAAAGTGCGTCTCACTAAATTCTGTGGTGGTTTGGTGTCTGAGGGCTTCCCTTGTGGCCCAGCTGGTAAAGAAGCCGCCTGCAATGAGGGAGACCTGGGTTTGATCCCTGGGTTGGGAAGATCCCCTGGAGAAGGGAAATGCCACCCACTCCAGTATTGTGGCCTGGAGAATTCCATGGGTTGTATAGTCCGTGGGGTCGCAAAGAGTTGGACACGACTGAGAGACTTTCACTTTCACTTTGGTGTCTGAGCAGCCCTGCTCGGGACCCCTCCCCCGGCAAGTGGCAAGTGAGCATAACACAGAGGACACCGGTCTCCCCTCACTGTGGGGGAACCCTCCAGGTGTCAGGGACACCTGGACTGTTTGGCATCAATGACAGGGAAACTCCAGTAGGGGGCGCCACTCAGTGGGAGCAGAGAACTGTATGAATGAGCCAGGAGTGAAAGAAGTGTCCTGTCTCCGAGTGACAAAGGCTAGGAGTAAGTGGCAGCCCAGACTGATTCAGATGTACGTACAGTATCTCTTGGGGCACTGAGAAATACTTTGGGGAGGTGGGGCTTTTATGAGAGGATAAAGTTCTGGTGTGAATACAAAGGTGTTGGTGGCAAGTGGGATTTCAGAACTAAAGTTGGCACTGCTGAGACTTGGGAACATGAATCTCACAAGTTTCTGGCCGATACAAGACACCAAACAGGAGAATATAAATATACTAAAGAATAATTTAGTATTTTAGTGAGCTAGACAGTAAGGCCCCAAAAGGCAGGGGCATTTTTGGGGGGTACCCTTCTAGGCTATATATATTAGAATAGACTCATTCTGTGTTGATTTATAAGAATTCCTGGTCCATTAAGTCCACAACTCAAGACTGTGAAATATTGTTACAAAATAAATGATCACTTTGGGAGAGGCTGCACCCTTGAACAATTTGTTTTACCAGCAAGGACATCCTCACTAGTCTCAGAAAACAAGTGCTGTCCTCCTCTCTAGTAAGGCAGGCCACCACCGTGATGGCCCCCAGCAATCACCCCACCCCTGATAGTGATGCCTTGGTGTGTAACTTCCTCCTTTTGAGTGTGAGCTGGGCCTAGTGACTCATTTCTAATGAATATGGCAAAAGTTATGGGATGTCACTTCTGAGATTAGGTTATGAAAAGACTGACTTTCATCTTACTTGCCACTTGTTTTAAACTCTCTCTCTCTCTTTCTAAATGTCCAGAACCCTAACTCAGAGAAACTGTGAGAAAATAAATGTTTGTTGTTTTAAGCTGCTAAATTTGGGGGCAGTTTGTTATGCATCATAGATGAACTGATACACTAAATGTTGGGCCCGACACAAAAATACTTGAAGTATTATCTACAGAGGTTTTCCAAGATCTTCTGCACAACCAATGAGCTCAGCAATAAGGAGTAATAGATAAGAGGTGTCCCAAATCCAGTGAAGTCATAGAACTCCCAGAAATCAGTGTTCTGATAGTAGCTGTCCCTGCACAAAACTAAAGCTATCCTGGCATAGTACAAAGAAATGAAGCAGGTCAAGAACAGAAGGACAAAAACAGATAGAAACTGAACTTCATCTTTAAGCCCCATGAGCTTTTATCAGCTTCCTAGAGAGGGTCAGTTGCAGGGTATCTGACATGGAGTGTGAATGTTTGTTTAAACTGTTTAGCAAATTTGATGGGATTACATCTGTCACTGACTTTTTTGGAAGGCAAAGAGGAATCTATGGTGAAACTGTGCAGATGAGATAACCTTACACATCTATATGGATGCTCCGGCAAGTGGCTGTGGTGCTCACGGCAGGTGTAGGGGTGTAGACGTCAGCAGCAGCAACAGGAGTAGCAGTGATGGTAGCGGCAGTAACTGCTATGAGTAGGGGTGCTATGAGTAGGGGTGGCAGTTAGAAAACTCCGATTTTAGAACGCTTCTCAGACACTCCCTGAACTGAAATACTGTACCTGTGTGAGTCCTCAACTGCATTCTACCTCTATGCTGTGTTGGGCAGGGACAGCCGATCCCCTGCCCACCATTTACCCAACAGGGAGGAGAAAGGGATTACAGAGTTGAAGAAGACAGACACAGACTTTCTTACCTATTTGTTCATTCTCCTGGACCTCAAGTACAGTCACTGGAGATGAACACGTAGGTGGATTATCATTAATGTCTTTCACTTTCACTTGAATTTTCAGTGGGACTGAGAGTAGCATTCCCTGCTCATCCTTTGCAACCGCATAAAAAACATACTACAACAAGATCAGAGGTAAAACATGACTCCATCATCATCCTCTTTAAAAGGCAGAGAAAACAACTATTTCAAGACTGCTTCATTTATCCCCTTATTTTCAATTCATTTAGAACTGGGAAATGAGAAAATATAAAATGGATCAAATTTGTGGAGTTATTTCCATGTCTTTGAGAGCAATAAGGCACTGAGGTTCAGAACACAGTTCTGGGGGTTTGGTGGTGGTGGTGCAGGTGTTCAGTAAAATCCTTTCTGCTCTCAGATCTCCACAGGCACAGGATCTCGTCTTGTCACCCGTGAACCTCCTCTTAGTTTTACTCACTGCATCCTTTTCTTCTCGGTCCAAGGGCTGAGTCACATAAATATCTCCTTCCTGGTCGATGGAAAATGGAAATCGTGGTGTGTTCTCCTTGTCCAGTAAGGAGTATAGAGCACCTGGATCATTCCACTGCACCTACAGGGCCCAGAGCGAAATGTGAGGGAAGACAGACCCGGACGGAGAGAACTGGAAAGGAAATAAACAGTCTTCTAGCTCTCCGTTTGAAATTTCTGACGACCTTGTTTGGATGTCTGTGGTTTCTTATAACCGCTAAATTACATTTTTCATTTTCAACCTAAAATAATTCCTCCCCCTTTTTTCCTTTTCACTGTTGTATTGCTCCAAATAAGCACATAGCAGTATTTCTCTTCCCTAAAGCAATTCTTTGTGAACCCTCTAAAGCGTCTATAGGTTGTTCATTTGGAAGCCTGGTTGTGAAGACTTCCTGTCATGAAACACCAATTTAAGAAACAAGAGGCACTTAGTATCTGGCATTATGTGAGGACCAAGCCGTGATGAATGAAAGGCTCCCAAAACTCCCTAGTAAAGATAGGAGACACTTTCAATTCTTCACCATGCTGTTATTTAAAACAAGTGATAAATAAATAAAGAACATCTCTCCCTTAAATATTTAATCTCATAGACTTTAGGGATAAGAATATTTGCCAACTCCCAGTGCTGTTTTGTAAATAACTTGGCAAATAAAAAAATCAATAAACTCAGTAGTAAGTCCTGTCTACTTGTTACAGACAGAGCCTAGCCTATAGGATAATCTACTTATTACTATAACAACACTTATTGAGGGTTGTGCCTCATTCCAGACACAATACTAAACACTTTAAAGTATCTCATGAAATCTGCAAACAGTCCCATGAGGTAGAGACTATTGTTATCCCCATCTTATAAATGGGGAAACTAGCACACGGACTGTTTAAATGATTTGTCTAAAGTCCTACACTTGGGTTTACACTCAGGTCCTACACTAAGTGTAGTGTAGAAATTTCTACACTAAACTATTTTCTCAAAGACAACTTGGGAAGGGTATCAAGGAGCCACAACTGTCCTTTTCTAGTTATTTAAGCTCCAGGTCAAAGATTATGTTCTTGGTTGTAAGCAAGCTCCCATTACACCCTACAAATTCAGCCCAAGTTCTTCCATCTTGTCCCCCTCCACTCTTCTTCCTCAGTTTGAAGACACACTGAGTACTTTTCCCAGGCCTGGGTATTGGCTGTGGCTCTTTATATTTTCTTTTCTTTGACAGTGCTATGAAAAACTAAGTATATGCATTTTTTTAACATTTATAAATCGTTATGAAGGCAACCTGAATAATAAATAGGAAGACTTTCATAAAGGAACCAAACTGAAATTTTGGGGGAAATGATTCCTGATATACTTTTTTATCTGGTAAAGCAGAATGCTTCTTGCTTTTGTTTTTTTTCTTCTGAAGGTGAAATTCATTAATTCAACATTCAATAAATGGGAAGCTGCTATATAACACAGGGAGCCCAGCCTGGCGCTCTGTGAGGGCTGGGATTGGGGGGAGGAGGGCGGCAGGGAGAGGGGGCTTCAGAGGGAAGGGATATATATACAATTATGACTGATTCTCCTTGTTGTATGGCAGAAAACAAACACAACATTGTAAAGCAATTATCCTCCAATTAAATAAATGAGTAAATTTGTAAAAGGAGGAGAAACATTTTTCACGTTAAAAAACTTCAATAAATAAAAATCTTAAGTTAGATGATAGATACAGTGGGATGGGCCATTCCAGGACCCCTTAACAACAGCAGTACCATTTGGAAAAAAAAAAGGAGCACTAGAGACTAGAACTGCCTCATAATGTTAATCTGTTTTATCTACTTTCACAGATACTAATTAACTTGCGTCACACCCCCAAAGAGCTGTCATTATCCCCATTTTATTGGTGAGAAGTTGCCTCAACTTCTCATAAACAATAAATGACTTGTTTATGCTTCCCTGGTGGCTCAGATGGTAAAGAGTCTGCCTGCAATGTGGGAGATTTGGATTCAATCCCTGGGTTGGGAAGATCCTCTGGAGAAGGAAATGGAAACCCACTCCAGAAATCCTTGCCTAGAAAACTGCATGGATGGAGAGCCTGGTAGGCTATAGTCCATGGGGTCGCAAAGAGTCCAAAACGACTGAGTGACTTCTCTTTTACTTTCTTTGTTTATGATCAGTCCTTGAGGTAACAGAGCAAGAATGTGGTTTTGCTTATCTGCTTCCAAATTCAGTGATCTTCCACTGACTCACAGCTTTTTGCGTCAAGAAATCTCCTGATTTCCCAGGAAAGATCAGATCTGGGTGGGCCCTGGAGTGGAGTTCCAGGAATTAAAGCAGTAAGAGAAGGCGCAGAGTGAGACACAGGTGGGACCAGGGGAGGGCCTGAAGGGAGAGGGGAGGTACCTACAGGGGATGGCGTTGGGAAGGGGTTGGGCTCCAAAGGTACAAATTGTCTCCGCAGCTCTTACTCTTGGCCAGTCCTGTCTCTGCCCCTCAGCCCATGACAGGGCACATCTTTCACATCAAGATTTTCCCCACCGGAATAAGAAGCAGCCTTTCAAAACTAATTTAGAGTCTCAAACTCAAATCATGCACATGTACCATATACAGCTCCGCCATACCCTACACTATAGACAAGAAAAAGAAAACAGCGTCATCTACTTAGAAAATGAAGGTGAGTAAAGTTCTCTTTTAAAACTCAAATATATGTAAGCTGGGCTTCCCTAGTAGCTCAGATGATAAAGAATCTGCATGCTATGCAGGAAACTTGGATTCGATCCCTGGGTCGGGAAGATGACCCCGTGGAAGGAAACAGCAACCTGTCCCACTACTCTTGCCCGGAGAATCCCATGGACAGAGGAGCCTGGTGGGCTAGAGTCCACAGGGTCACAAAGAGTCAGACGTGACTGAAGTGACTTAGCGCACATGAATCTAAGTTGGTACAGTCCAGAGTTCACCCATGATGGCAAACTCCAGAGACCTGGGGCCAGAGATTTTGTTTATTTAGTTTGCTTTATAATGATACTATGCAAAAACATCAGTGAGACCACGAGGGTGGGCCCCTACAATGTGAGCGTATTGATTGGGCAGGCTGTTAGCATTCCTCGGGCACTACCTGAGTGATTTTAATGGGGTAAGGTTTAGTTGAGTTTTCTTCAATCTCCACAGGTTCTGGCTGTTTCCAAATATTCTCCTTCACCGTAATATCCACAGGTACGCTGTCACTAAAAGAATGCTCAGTCAGGCCTCCCATGTCTGCCACTGAGACCACCAGCTTGTAGTGAGGATTCTTCAAAGGATCTAATTCCTGGGATCCTATGGGAAGTAGGAGAGAAGAGGAAAGGAAATGTCTCTGAAGATGATATGGATCTAGGTCGTTTGTATTGATTCAGAGAGTCCCATGAGGGCATCACTTAACTCACCTTGTAGAGTAAGTGAAATTCCTCCCGTTTGGTTGTTGATCTGAAAGTACATGACATTGTCAACTTTCGGAAGCTGCATGAGAATCTGATAAATAAGTTGGCCATTGAGTGTGGCTGGATCATCCAAGTCTGTAGCATTGACATACATAAAGGGCTTTCCTGTTTAACAAAATGTACCCAGAAAAAAAAAAGATATTTAGATAATAAAAAAAGATATTAAACCAACAATAGACACATTTGCCTTCCAAGGGGCAGAAATAGAGTGGAGGAATGTGCCATAATTCATATTAGTGTGGAATAAATCTTTATTCTGCTACTTTTTCCTAGGATGAAGTTCCTTAAAGTATGGTCCAGGAACCTCTAGGGGTCTTTGAGACTGTTTTTAAGGTCATACATGTGTAAAAGACCCATCCAAATCACAAGATAAATTGATGCATTTTAGCATAAAGGAGTACCCCAAAAAACATTGATATGGTTTCAGATTCCACATTGCAATCAACAATAAACCATCCCTTGCTGAGCTTTGTGTAGTATCAAAGACTATTCACAGTTATCTGAAAACACTGTTACAATACTCCTTTTTTCAATACATATCTGCCTAAGGACAGTTTTTCTTTAAATATTTCAACCAAAACAGTATATGGCCACAAAATGAATGCAAAAACAGACATAAGAATCCAATTGTTCTCCACTAATCCAAACATTAAAGGATATGCAAAGACTAAAACAATGCCATTTTCTTAATAATTCCTTCTATCTTTGAAAATACAGTTATTTTAATTAAAATATGATAATTACTTTAGATCAACTACTAAATAATCTTTCAATTTCTCAGTTTTAATTTCAAATATGATAAATATTGGTAGATATAACCAGTGATATAGTGGAGCCAACTTGTACAACCCAGTTGAATTTCCAAAAATTCTGTGAGTCAATTATTAACACCATTGGCTGAGCGCCGAAGAATTGATGCGTTTGAACTGTGGTGTTGGAGAAGACTCTTGAGAGTCCCTTGGACTGCAAGGAGATCCAACCAGTCCATTCTGAAGGAGATCAATCCTGGGATTTCTTTGGAAGCTGAAGCTGAAACTCCAGTACTTTGGCCACCTCATGCGAAGAGTTGACTCATTGGAAAAGACTCTGATGCTGGGAGGGATTGGGGGCAGGAGGAGAAGGGGACGACCCAGGATGAGATGGCTGGATGGCATCACGGACACGATGGACGTGAGTCTGAGTGAACTCTGGGAGACGGTGATGGACAGGGAGGCCTGGCGTGCTGCGATTCAAGAGTCGGACATGACTGAGCGACTGAACTGAACTGAACTGAACTGAACTATGGTGGGAGTACTTATACCACATAAATTGACAAATCCTACAAACCAGAGGTTTTTTCCTGCCCCCCAGATAGACAGCTATTAAAATTTGCCAGCATACCACTGGATATAAGCCATATATCCTTGAAAAAGTTCCTTGGAGCCTATAATAGTTTTTAGGAGAATACAAGGGCCCTAAGACCAAAAAGTCTGAGAACCACTGGACTAGAAAATCCTATTGGTGAAGAATAAGACCTGCACAATTATTACTTAGCACAGTTCAGCAGTGAACCTTTGGTATGCAACCTCAGGGACAGAGACACGTGAAATTACTCCACATAATAAAGTGAAAGGAATACTCTTCCTGAGTTATTGGAAGTGGGCATTGAAAAATGAGAGAGGACATTAAGTAACACAGAAGGAAGCTTGAGAGTGAGTCGATGGAAATGGCCAAGAGTCTTTCTGAGAATTCAAAGTCTAATATTCATGTTTATTTTATGCACTGTTATGACAAGATGCTCCTTCATTTCTCTAAATCTTTAGTAAAGCCTACCACACACACTGTGATTGCAGCCATGAAATTAAAAGACGCTTGCTCCTTGGAGGAGAGTTATGACCAACCTAGATAGCATATTCAAAAGCAGAGACATTACTTTGCCAACAAAGGTCCGTCTAGTCAAGGCTATGGTTTTCCCAGTGGTCATGTATGGATGTGAAAGTTAGACTGTGAAGAAGGCTGAGCGCCGAAGAATTGATGCGTTTGAACTGTGGTGCTGGAGAAGACTCTTGAGAGGCCCTTGGACTGCAAGGAGGTCCAACCAGTCCATTCTAAAGGAGATCAGTCCTGGGTGTTCTTTGGAAGGAATGATGCTAAAGCTGAAGCTCCAGTACTTTGGCCACCTCATGCGAAGAGTTGACTCATTGGAAAAGACTCTGATGCTGGGAGGGACTGGGGGCAGGAGGAGAAGGGGACGACAGAGGATGAGATGGCTGGATGGCATCACTGACTCGATGGATGTGAGTTTGGGTGAACTCCGGAAGATGGTGATGGACAGGGAAGCCTGGCGTGTTGCGATTCATGGGGTCGCAAAGAGTCGGACACAACTGAGTGACTGAACTGAACTGAACCGCACACACCTAGGCTTTGATGAGGGGATTTCCTGGAGATGAAAGGTAAGAGAATTGTGAAAGGATGAGCCCTAGCTAGGAGTTGGAAGTAAGAGAAGAAAAAGAACTGGGAGCCAGCAGTGACCATGAGAATGTGGATTCCTAGGAGGGTGTGGGAAAGTAAGCTTACCCTTCCAGAGTGTGTGTGTGTTAATTGCTCAGTCATGTCCTACTCGGGACTCCATGGACTATAGCCACCAGGCACCTCTGTCCATGGGATTCTCCAGGCGAGAACACTAGAGTGGGTTGTCATTCTCTTCTTCAGGGGATCCTCCCCACCTAGGGATTGAACCCAGGTCTCCCACATTGCAGGCAGAGTCTTTACCGTCTGAGCCCCCAGGGAAGCCTCTCTAGAGCTGTAAGGTATTCTAAAATCTCATCCTAAGATAGTGGTCCTTAACTGGGGGTGATTTTGCCCCCAAGAGATATTTGACAATGTCTGAAGACATCTAGGCTATCAAAGCTTGGAAGGGAAGAGTTGCTCCTGGCATCTGATGTGTAGATAGACGTCAGGGAAGCTGCTAACATCCTATAATGCACAGAACAGCAGCCCCTGACCAAAAAAAAGAAAAACAACAACACACAAAAGAATTATAGAGCCTAAGATGTCAGTGGTGCCAAGGGTGAGAAATTGTACCCTAGAGCAATGGGGATAATAAAACAAATCCCAGAGGATTGCTGTGAAATTTAAATAAAGTAAATAAAATTAATAAATTAAAAAAAACAAGATAGTAAGCGCTTAATGAATGATAGCTATAGCTGTTAACCACACAAATCTGCCATTCTGCCAAATATCTCCAGGCTCCTGCCTGTTACCTGGGCGAGAATTCTGCCTTACTGAGCCTTCATAACGTTGCTGGAGAAACACAGGTCGGTTGTCGTTGATGTCCTTCACTTCGATGGTGACGGGGACCGGGCCCTCCACTGTATTGCCCTGAGCATCCAGGGCTGAGACCTGATGTTGACAGGAAAAGGAAGGCTTCCTGGTGAGTCTGAACCTCATATCATACACCCAAAAGTCACTTGAAGGAAATTAGAGCCCAAATAATCAGTGGTCTGATAACTACAGGGGAGAAAGACACCCATAAAAGCCCAAATTGGGGGCCGCTAAAATAGAGGCCCTATCAGTTAAGCCAAGCTAATCATGACTGTGTTTTCCAGCAGTGGGATATGCTGGACATTGGACATGCTCTTTTCTAAATAGCTAGAATCAATGAAATAAGAACACTTTGACCCTCGAGGGTTTGGAAATGTCAAGAGCTGTTACAGAGGCACTTTAGTGGTCAATCTGCATATTTACCAACAGAAAGATTTTGGCCTGCTCTTGACCCACAATTAGCAATCTACCATTCTTGTGTATTCAGATACAAACCATGAAACCTAAGGGAGAAAGAGAGGGAGGAGGTCTCTTTAGTCAGACTATGCTTTGGTCATCTGTTACTCCTGCTTCTTGCAAGGCCCAAAGGTGCGCCATCTAGCACCGATGCTGCCTTCTTTGCGGAGCCAGAGCCCACCCAACAGCCAGAGTGAGACACCAGTGAAATATCAGAGAAGTGCTGAGTGGTTTTGATCCAGGTGCCTAAGTAGGGCCTTACTTGGATGAGTGATCCATCTGAGAGCCTTGGCAATATAACTTGGGTTACCTGGTCAAAAAGCCTAAAAACAAGGATACCTTTACCAAATCCCTCTCTAGTTGGTTTTAAAAAAAAAAAATGTGGACAAACAAGATTGGCAAACACATCGTTAGGGTCAGGAGAGTAGACACGGGATTCTGTGCTGGGGAGGGGTGTGCCAGTGGCGTCTCCGGCACTCAGAGACTGGAGCTGGTGCCGTGGCCTGGTGTCGAGTCACCTGGAGTCTGTGAATAGCTCTTGTTTCCCTGTCCAGGCTTTTGTTGTGATACAGAAGTCCATCAGGTTGTATCTGAAATATGCCATCTGTCTCCCCCGTTAGTTTGAAAGTCACAGCAGGAGGATTGGCCTTAAACTGGGAAAAAGCAAAAATTAGATTAAGTCATTAGGGAAAGCAATGTTGTAGAATTTGTTGTAAGTCACCAATTTCAGGTAACATTTTTATTTGCACAATCACCAAAATAAGAATTTCTAAGCTTTTAAAGGGATACATTCTAAAAGTCTGCTTTACTATTAACTAACATTCAAACTACATGTCTCTCAAGAAACAATAAATGACATAATTTAATATGTTTACAAAAATCAATTGACACTTTACATTATGGCTAGGGTTAGATGAGATTTTTTCTGGGAATATCTGAGAGCTATGTTACTACTAGCTTCTAAGAAACATTAAGAACTGTAGTTTCATTGCTAGGATGAAAAAGACGGCATTTAGTACTTCTAAAAACTGTGACAAAGATTAAGAGATATTTTAATGTCTGGGGAAACAACTTTAAAGTGGCTTTATTTGATAATATTCTGTATGAAAATCTCACTTTTTCAGAAATGAAGAAAATGTCAATGATCACTCATGGGATAGCTATAGTACTTTTAAGACCACAGAAGAGAAGATTCACGTAAAATAAAGCAGACAGAAAAGTCATTCAACCTCATTAACAATTTTAATATATTTTTCTATATTCACAAGTTAAACATCAATAATAGCCAATGTTGTAAAAGCTCTTGTAAAGAATAAAAAGAGGCACATATATTATTAATGAAAATATAACTTAGCATAATCCTTTTGGAAATAACTTGGGGCATAAATGTTTATAGCTTTTAATAGCAAACATTGCTAAACAGAATTTATCTTAAGGAAATATTTTTTAAACAATAAGTGGCATGTGCTCCACAAAAAAAGAAGCCACTGCAATGACAAGCCCGCTCATGGCAATAAAGAGTTAGGCCCTGCTCACCACCACTGGAAAAAGCCACATGCGGCAGTGAAGACCCAGAGCAGCCATAAATAAATAAAAAATCATTTTAAAAAGAAACTAAATAAATGATGACTAAACTAACCCAAAGCAAGCAGAAGGAAATATAAAGTCGAAATTAATGAATACAAAAGGAATTAAATGGAATACAAAAGCAAAGGAGAACATCAACGAAACCAAAAGTTGATTTAAAAAAAAAAAAAGATCAATACAATGAACAAATCTTCATCTGGACTTATCTCAACCAGTTCAATCTCTGGTTGAGGAACTAAGAACCTGCAAGCCACACATGGCACAACCAAAAAAAAAAAAAAAAAAGAGGGAACATCACTACCAAACTTACAGAGATTAAAAAATCTAAATAGAATACTATGAGCAATTGTTTTCTCACAAATCAGACAACCTAGGTGAAATGGATAACTTCTTAGATAAAAACTACCAAAATTGACTATGCCAAAGCCTTTGATTGTGTGGGTCCCCACAAACTGTGGAAAATTCTTCAAGAGATAGGACTACCAGACCACCTGACCTGTCTCCTGAGAAATCTGTATGCAGGTCAAGAAGCAACAGTTAGAATTGGACCCAGAACAACAGACTGGTTCCAAATTGGGAAAGGAGTCCGTCAAGGTTGTATGTTGTCACCCTGCTTATTTAACTTACATGCAGAGTACATCATGAGAAATGCGGGACCGGATGAAGCACTAGCTGGAATCAAGATTGCTGGGAGAAAGATCAATGACCTCAGATATGCAGACGACACCACCCTTATGGCAGAAAGTGAAGGACTAAAGAGCCTCTTGATGAAAGTGAAAGAAGACAGTGAAAAAGCTGGCTTAAAGCTCAACATTCAGAAAACTAAGATCATGGCATCTGGTCCCATCACTTCATGGCAAATAGATGAGGAAACAGTGGAAACAGTGACAGACTTTATTTGGGAGGCGGGCTCCAAAATCACTGCAGATGGTGACTCCAACCATGAAATTAAAAGACGCTTGCTGCTTGGAAGAAAAGCTATGACCAACCTAAATAGCATATTCAAAAGCAGAGACATTACTTTGCCAACAAAGTTCCATCTAGTCAAAGCTATGTTTTTTCCAGTAGTCATGTATATATGTGAGAGTTGGACTATAAAGAAAGCTGAGGATTGAAGAATTGATGCTTTTGAACTGTGGTGTTGGAGAAGACTCTTGAGAGTCCCTTGGACTGCAAGGAGATCCAACCAGTCCATCCTAAAGGAGGTCAGTCCTGGGTGTTCATTGGAAGGACTGATGCTGAAGCTGAAACTCCAATACTTTGGCCACTAAGTGAGAAAAACTGACTCATTTGAAAAGACCTTGATGTTGGGAAAGATTGAAGGTGGGAGGAGAAGGGGGTAACAGAGGATAAGATGGTTGGATGGCATCATAGACTCAATCGACATGAGTTTGAGTAAATTCCGGGAGCTGGTGATGGACAGGGAGGCCTGGCGTGATGCAGTCCATGGGGTCACAAGAGTCGGACACAACTGAGCAACTGAACTGAACTGAACCAAAATTGGCAAAAGAATAAAAGAACTGTAGCAAGTGAAGAGATGGAGCTAATAATTTTTAAAATTCCCACAAAGGAAAGTCCAGGTCTAGATAACTTCACTGGTGAGTTCTGCCTAACAATGAGAGAATTAACACCAAAGTTTCACAAATACTTCCCCCAAAAAAGAGAGTATAGAACACTTCCTAATTTATTCTATGAGGCCAATATCATCCTTATATGTAAATCAGAAAAAAAAATACAATAAAACTGCAGAGCAATATCTCTTATAAATACAGATGCAAAAATTTTCAACAAAATACTAGCAAACTGAATCTAGCAACTATAAAAAATTACATATCATGACCAAGTGGCATTTATCCCAGAATACAAGGCTGGTTCAACATACAAAAATCAATTAATTTAATACTCCATATTAATAGAATTAAGGACAAAATCAGACGAGGAAGAGAGGCAGAAAATCATTCCACAAAATCCGATATCCTTTCATGATGAAAAATATGCATCAATTCAGGATTAGAAGGTAAATTCCTCAACCTGATAAAGGATATATAAGAAAAACCCACAGTTAATATTAATATTATACTTAGTGGTGAAAGACTGAAAGCTTTCTCCATATGATCAGGAATAAGAAAATGAAGCCCAGTCTTGTCACTTCTATATAGTAAGTCCCCGTCAACTTATGAGCTCTCAAAGATTCGAATATGCATTTCTGTGTCTTAAGTTAGTTCACTTATCTGGCGCATGTTGTCACGTGTGTGTGTCCTCTACAAGTGGTTATGCTTTTGTGGACTTTACAGTTCTGTAGAGAATGGGCTTCTCAGGTGGCTCGGTAGTGAAAAGAATCTCCCTTCCAATGTAGGAGACATAGGAGATGCTAGTTCAAGCCCTGGGCTGGGAAGATCTCCTGGAGGGGGAAATAGCAACCCACTCCAGTACTCTTGCCTGGAGAATCCCATGGACAGAAGAGCCTGGTAGGTTACAGTCCATGCGGTCGCAAAGAGTCAGATATGACTGAGCATGCACGCACTGTATAGAGTGTAGTAGTATAACATCTTAATTTCAAGCCCAAGATAC
The DNA here is from genome assembly GCA_006410935.1 of Redunca redunca. Lineage (NCBI taxonomy): Eukaryota > Metazoa > Chordata > Mammalia > Artiodactyla > Bovidae > Redunca > Redunca redunca. The sequence continues at coordinate 80,896 of SJYQ01096195.1, read as the reverse complement.
CATCTACAATGAGAAAAAAAGAGGCCCTACCCAGATATCACTGGATCATTTTATCAAAAGGGTAGAGTTGAATCCAGCAAGGAGCCAGAACCTGTGCTATCAGCATCAGGCGGGCGTGAAATTGCAGCTCGCCCTCTGTCTCCCATTGCTGACACTCCTTCAGCTCTGTCGTCTGCCACCTCCTCTCCCTCTTCAGGTCAGTAACTCTTCTTGTCTATTCACTCTGTACCAGCCCCTGTATGCCAGGTGCTGTCCTGTACTTTTCAAGGTACTATTCTGTAAGGTTAAAAATGTTTTCATTTTTTATGTTTGTTTTTTTGCATATTATTTGTCTGAAAAGTATTATAAACCAATTATAATATGGTACTCTATAGCCAATTGTTGGGTAACTAGTCTAACTCTGTTGGACTTATGAACAAATTGGACTTTAAGAACGCACTCTCAGAACAGAACTCATTCGCATGTAGGGGACTTCCTGTCTAATATTGTACTTGAGATCCTAGGCAAGAAAAGAAATAAAAGTCATCCAGATTGGAAAGTAAAAGTACCTCTATTCACAGAAGACATGATCTTTTATATGGAAAATCTTAAGGAATATACAAAGAATTTTACAGCAAATAAACAAGTACAATGAGGCTGCAGGACAAAAGATCAATATACAAAAATCAATACTATTTTTATATACCAGCAAAAATAAATCTGAAAGTGATGTTATGAAAACAACTCCACACACAATAAGATTAAAAAGAATAACATACTTCAAAATAAATTTAACCTGAGAAATACAAGAAAATCTGAATTTGTAATCTGAAAACTATAAAACATTATTGAAAGAAATTAAAGATCTAAATAAATGGAAAACACCCCATCCTTAAAAGTTGAAAGACAAGATTTTTAAGATAGTAATATTCCCCAAGTTGAGATACTGATTCAACACAATCCCTATCAAAATTACCTTTGTCTTGTTTGTAGAATTAACAGGATGATCCTAAAATTTAGGTTTAAATGTAAAAGACCCAAAATAACCAAAACAATCTTGAAAAAGAAGAACCAAGTTGGGGGGCCTAACACTGCCTAATTTCAAACTTTACTATAAAGCTACAATATTATAGAACTGTATAGGAATTTCTTTCTTTCTTTCTTTTTTGGAGGATATGTTAATAACCTAAGGATCAACCTCATGGGCCAATAAGCTTATGGCACTGGCATAAGGATAGACATATAGATCAGTGGAATCAAAATCAGGAGTAGAGAAGTAAACTTTTGTATTTATTGTCAAATAAATTTTCAACAAAGGTGTTAAGATAATTCAAGGGGGAAAAATAGTGTTTTCAGCAAATGATGCTCGAACAACTGGATACTCACATACAAAAGAAAATGAAGTTAGATCCCTACCTTGTACCATGCACAGAACAACTAAAAATAGATCAAAGGCCTAAATGTTAGAGTTAAAACTATAAAACTTTAAGAAGAAAACACAGGCATAAAACCTTATGACTCTTGATGAGGCAATAGTTTTTTAGATATTATATCAACAGCACAAACGGAAAATAAAATAAATAAATTGAACTTCAAAATTAAAAGCTTTTGGGCTTCAAATGACATTACCAAGAAACTGAAAAGATAATCTACAGAATGTGAGAAAGTATTTGGAAATTATGTGTATGATAAGGAACTTTATGCAGAATATATAAACAGCTCTTACAATAAAAAGACATAATCCAATTTAAAAATAGGCAAAGGATTTGAAGAGACATTTCTCCAAAGAACAGATACAAATAGTATATAAGCACATTAAAAGATATTAACATTAATCATTAGGGAAACCCAAACCACAAAGAAACTACTCTACTCCACTAGGATAGCTTTAATTAAAAATTAAAAATAAATGGTAACAAGCGTTGCCAAGGATGTGGAGATATCAGAACACTTATACAATGCTGGTGGAAACGTACATAGTTCAGTTGTTTTGCAGACCAATTTTACGGTTATTCAAAAGGCTAAATATTAAATTCATCATGACTCAGAAATTTTACGCTTAGGTATATATCCAAGAGAATGGAAAACATATGTCCTCACAAAAAATTGTACATGAATGTCCATAATACCATTACCTTGTAATAGCCATAAATGTCCATTAAATGATAAATGGATATTCAAAAGGTAGCATATTCACACAATGGAATGTTATTCGGCTATGAAAAAGGAGTGGAGTACTAATAGTGGCTACAATATGGATGAACCTTGAAAATATTCTGCTAAGTAAAAGAAACTATACACAAAAGGCCACATGTTATATGACTTCATTTTTATCAGGTGTCTGTAAAGGCAAATCTACAGAGACTGAAAATAAATCAGTGTTTGCCAGGGATTGGGAGGAGAGGAAAGAGTGACTGCCAGTGGGTACAGGGTTTCTTTGAAGCTGGTGAAAGTGTTCTGGGATCAGACAGTGGTGATGGTTGCATATTTTTATGATATATTAAAAGCCAAAGAACTGGCCATTTTAAAAGGGCAAATCTTAAGATATGTGAGTTACATCTCATACATTACAAAGACAAAAGGCAAAAAATGACCTATCTCAGAAATGCATCATACAATTCTTTCATCTGGAAGCCCCCGAGAGTACAGAGCTGGAGATAGTTGCAAATCTTCAGTGAAAGAAGTCTGTAGATGTGTAGCTCCTTCCTTCCTTCCTTTTGTTTCGTTCTTTCTTTTTTGGAGGATATGTTAATAATGCAAGGGTCAACCTCATGGGGCAATAAGCTTGTTTTGTGCCTCCCTGACTTCAGGTAAGAAGTTCTTCAAGTGGTACGGATGAGGGGACTGGGACAACTCCATGCTACCCTTGGAATAAAGAACTCAGAGAACATCTTACCAAGGCTGAGTTTCCCACATCTCCACATCCAAAGATGGAGAGAGAATGAAATGCTTTTTTTTCCCTGAGATGTCAGATTTTATTTTATTTTTTGCATGTAACCTACTTTTTAATTTAAATTGAAGCACAATATTACATGGGCTTCCCTGGTGGCTCAGATGGTAAAGAATTCACCTGCAATGTGGGAGACCTGGGTTTGATCCCTAGGTTAGGAAGATCCCCTGGAGGAGGGTATGGCAACCCACTCCAGTATTCTTGCCTGGAGAAGCCCCATGGACAGAGAAGCAGGGAGGACTAGTCCATGGGGTCACAGAGAGCTGGAGAAGACTGAGCAACGAAGCACAGCCGAGCACAGCACACAGTATTACACAGATTATAGGGGTGTGGCAAAGTGAGTCACAAGGTCTAAATTATATTCCACTAATAGTTACCACAAAATACTGGTCATATTCCCTGCGTTGGACAGTACATCCTTGTAGATTATTTGCTGTTGTTCAGTTGCTAAGTCATGCCCAGCTCTTTGCAATTCCATGAACTGCAGCACACCAGGCTTTCCTGTCCTTCACTATCTCCCAGAGTTGGCTCAAACTCATCTCTATTCAGTCAACGATGCCATCCAACCATCTCATCCTCTGTCGTCCCCTTCTCCTCCCGCCTTCAATCTTTCCCAGCATCAGGGTCTTTTCCAATAAGTCAGTTCTTTGCATCAGGTGGCCAAAGTATTGGAGTGTCAGCTTCAACATCAGTCCTTCTAAGGAATATTCAGGGTTGATTTCCTTTAGGATTGATTGGTTTGACCCACTTGCTGTTCAAGGGAGTTTTATACATAATAGTTTATACCTCTTAATCCCCTACCTCTATCTTGGCCCCTCCTCTTCCCCCAACCTGTCACTGATAGCCACTAGCTTGTTCTCTGTGAGAACTTTCTGTTCTCTGAGTCTTTTATGTTGTAGTCACTAGTTGGTTTTGTTTTTCAGATTTCACATATAAACACTTTCATACAATATTTCTCTTTCTCTGTCTATTTCACTTAGTGTAATACCCTTGAAGTCCATCCATATTGCTGCAAATGGCAAATTTATATTCTTTTTATGAAAGTGAAAGTGTTAGTCGCTCAGTCATATCTGACTGTTTTCAACCCCATGGTCTGTAGCCTGCCAGGCTTCTCTGTCCATGGAAAGAATACAGGAGTAGGTTGCCATTCCCTTTCCAGGGGATCTTTCCAACACAGGGACTGAACCCAGTTCTCTTGCACTGCAGGCAAAGTCTTTACAGTCTGAGCCACCAGGGAAGTTCTTTTTATGGCTGAGTAGTATTCCATTGTGCGTGTGTCATGTATTTTGTATCCATTCACCCACTGATGGACACTTAGCTTGCATCCATATCTTGGTGACTGTAAATACTATTACTATGAATATTGGGGTGCATGTATCTTTCTGAATTAGTGTTTTCATTTTTTTCACATATACCCAGGAGTGGAATCACTGGGTCATATGGTAGTTCTATTTTTCCAGAAACCTTCGTACAATTTTCCACAGTGGCTGCACCAATTTATATTCCCCCAAAAAAGTGCACGAGCAATTCCTTGTTCTCCACATCCTCACCAACCTTTGTTATTTGTGTTTGTTCTGAGGATAGCCATTCTGACAGCTTGAGGTGATATCTCTTTGTGGTTTAAATTTGCATTTCTCAAGACTATACTTTCAGGGATCATTTCTAGAGTTTATTAATTTACATTTCTCTGATGATTAACAATCTTGAACATCTTTTCATGTGCCTGTTGGCCTTCTGCATGTCCTCTTTGGAAAAATGTCTATTTCGGTATTCTACCCATTTTTAAATTAGGTTGTTTTCTTACGTTGAGTTGTATGAGTTCTCTGTATATTTTGGATATTAACCCCTTATCAGTTATATCGTTTGCAAACATTTTCTCCCATTCTGTAGGTTGTCTTTTCATTTTAAAAATCATTTCTTTTGCTGTGCAAAAGCTTTGGAGTTTAATTAGGTTTAACTTGCTTGTTTTTGCTTTCACTTCCTTTGCTTTAGGAGACAGATATGATTTATATCAAAGTGTTCTGCTTATGTGTTCTCCTAGGAGTTTTATGGTTCTGGACTTACATCTAGGTTTTTAATCCATTTTGAGTTAATTTTTGCATATGGTGTTGCACGCGTGCTCAGTCACTTCAGTGGTGCCTGACTCTCTGTGACCCTATGGACTGCAGCCCGCCAGGCCCCTCTGTTCATGGAATTCTCCAGGCAAGGATACTGGAGTGGGTTGCCATGCCCTCCTCCAGGGGATCTTCCCAACCCCAGGGACTGAACCCACATCCCTTATTTCTACCTGCACTGACAGGTGGGTTCTTTACCACTAGCGTCACCTGGGAAGCCATATATGGTGTCAGGTAGCATGATATACTCGACTAGAACATGAGAACAGCAGTGTTATAGTATCATTTATACCATTAACTTATTTAAGCCTCAGTTTCCCTATCTGTAAAACAAGCAGTTGGTACAAAAAGTCTCTAAGGTGTTTTCCAGCGCAAAGACTCTGAGATTCTAGAAGGAAATCCCCTTCATCTCCTACTTCTCTGTAACACACACACCGATACACAAGAACTTTCCCCCATGACCACGGGGCTCTCATTTCCTGCCTAGAAGAGATAAGCTTTGTAGCATGACTGATGGAAAAAGAACAGAAAATGACGTGGAGCAACTCAAGGAATGATTTTACTGGCTGGGATCCTCAGAGACTGTGAAAGGATCCTAAGAGGCAATTTCTAGGTCTGCAATATTTGTGAGTTGGAGATTGTGCAGTTCAGCACATCAGAACTATGTACAGTTCTGATTCTGTTCAATGAGACGTGGACTTGTACTCACAGAACATCCATTCCTTTCTGCCTGAAGAAGTGACGGCAGACTCTCTGGCCCACAGATACCTTTTGTTTTGATTATAGGATGATTTTTTTAAACTGTGCCAATATTCTTAGATTTTGATTCTTAGGAAATATTTAGATTCTTAGGAAATTCTACATAAATATAAAAATGTCTGGTTTCTGTGGAAAAAATCATGAAATCCTGTAATGCGCAAATTCTGATTTGAGAAATTATCTGGAATTGCACTGAGCCTTTGCCCTGTGAGGCACCCTCAGTTAGCCCCGCTCCCCACTGTTCCCTGTGTCCCACAGGCTGAAACCAAGTGTCAGAAGACTTTTAATTTCACATTCACACAGTTGGGGGCTTTTCTACATCTGTTTTTTTGCTATTGCCTTTCTGATCCTAAGATAGTACCGTTCATCATCTACCTGGCCCCTGTGGGTAGCTGAGGTACTCACTACAGACAGGCTTTCAAACCCAAGCCCTGGATTAGCAACTGTGAGCGGAAGACTCCCCAGTCTACAGCTCCAGACTCATGTGGCCACAGTCTCTTAAACATCTCCACCTCAAACCCCACAGATTAAATTCAATAAGCCTAAAACTTATTTTCCCATAAACTTTCCCTCCCCTCCTTCTCTCGCTCTCTCTTTGAATGACACCACGAACCAGCCAGTCAAGCAATCCAGAGACCCCAGAGTTACCATCAACACTTTCTCTCGTGGCCTGCACTCACTCAGGAACCAATTCCAGCACGTGGGACCCCCTGGCATTGCTTCGACCCCTCCTCTCCACTCCCATTTATACTTGCTTAAACCAGGCCTCCGTCATGTCCCACTGGTTTTAATGGCAAACAATGTCCCAAGACCCTTCCCACCTCCAGGCTCATTCCCCTCATCATACACTAAAAGTGATCACAGAGCAAGTCTGGGCAAACACAGCCTAACAGCTTCACCCCTTCCTTGACGTCCCAGTGGCCCTGCCGCCTAGCACAGGTTAAACAGCCAGTCTGGACCCCCACGACGACCCTCGCCCTCAGCAGCCCCTCCTCACACCCTCTCCCACCCTAAACCACCTGCCATCTTTCATTTTCTTGCTAAATGCCTGTCCCCATATATTTTTTTTCCATCTAGTCCTCAAGGCCTTCTTTCTGTTTGGGAGTGCCTGGTCAATTTTAAATACCCAGTTCAGGGGTCCAGTGAAACTTTTTCTGTTCAACGACTACCCTCCACTCTTAAAATCGACCACTCTTTCTCCGCCCGCACTTGGCCCCTCTGCAGCCCACCAGGCTCCAATCAGAACCCTCACTGCACTGTTTGCTTTCTTGTTAGTCTCCTCTGCTACCCAAGAGCTCTCCAGGGGCAGAACTGCTGTTGGTCTCATCACGCACCCCCAGGACCCAGCAGAGCATCTATTCATACAAGGAGACGAATGCGTGCCCAGCCCGCAGCATTCTTACCAACTTATGAAGCATAAAACACAGAAATGAAAAGGACTTTCCAAATGTAAATGAGAAATCTCTAACTAAATGCTCCTTGGCGAGGGAGACAGAGTTAGTTAACGAGATCTTTCCCTAAGTGAGCCCTTGCCAGAGACTCCCAACCAGTTTCCTGGCATCCTTTCCTGTTTCCCAGGTCCCTCCACTTTGCAGCCCTGAATGGAATCGTGATTCAGGCCCGCTCCTCTGGGGTAGTGGGGGGAATCTAAGAACCTTAAAAGTCAGGATCCTTCCTGTCCCTGCGGCCTCCGCTCCTACCTCCTTCTCCAGGCTCGCGGCTTCCCAGTCTCACTGGCCTTCTGCCAGAACCCCAGGCAGGCCCTGCCCTCTTCCAGCACAGGGCAGGTGTCCCAGCTATGCCTTTGCTAGAATGCTCTTCTGTCTAAGCTCTCAAAGCATTTGTTCCTCCCTCAGGACCTGATTCCCCTGACTGAAGAGGTCAAAGCCTCTGTAACACCCCACGGCGGGGGCACAGAGATACCTGTGCACCCCCACCAGCTCATACAATAGGGCCACTTCGCACTGATCTGGTACCAAATGAGAGAAGCTGGGATGAGGCAGTTTTCGGTCCCTCCTCTGTGGATGGGAACTGTCCAACAAAAGAGATGTTTGGCGCTTAAGAGAAGGCATACCGACCTCCGACAGTAGTTTGGCAGCCCCTGCTGCTCCACCAGTGCATGGGGCAGGGGGTCACGGGCACCCTCTAAGGCCCATCAAAGCCTCTTCAACCATTCCAGGGCCAAGCAGGCTTCCCCAGGGGTTTCTGACCAATGCAGTAGGATGTTTTTCTCCCTCTCTCCAGTATGTTCCCAGGATTATTTCAGCTGAAGTCTCTCGCCCCTCAAGCCCCTGCCGTGCACTCTCAACCTGAGGCTTCTCTCAGTGAACTAAGTGGACAAGATGACTGCCTCCCCGTGTGTCTCAGTCACCGACTGGGTCGGCCTAGAGACGGCTCAGAGGAGGCAGTGGGGAAGGCAGGCTCTGTGTGTGTGTGTGTGTGTGTGTGTGTGTGTATTAATTGCTTAGTCGTGTCAGATTCTTTGCAACCCCATAGACTGTAGCCCACCAACCAAGCTCCTCCGTCCACGGGATTCTTCAGGCAAGAATACGGGAATGGGTTGCCATTTCCTTCTCCAGGAAGGCAGGCTATTCCAGCGCTAAACCAGAGAATCGGCATCTTCAAATGCTGCAAGCAGCCAGCTCACGGAATAGACCAAGACTCAGATAACCGCCCACTTCCGAGACTGGTTCCCGCCCACCCCGGGGAGGGGCGGGGCCTACAGGCCCTAAGGTCCCCGCCTCAGGGACGGGAGTTACCCCAGGTACCACTGAGGAAGTCCGAATGAGGACGCCTGGTATTCCTGAGGCTGCTCATCTCTTGGCTCCTGAAATCGTTCTCCATAATGAGATCTCCTAGCCTCTATTTTATTTCTGGGTGTCCAGTAGATAAAGGAGTAAAAGTCCATGGAGAGAGCCTGCAAAATCAAGATGACAGGGACTAAGAGTAGCCCTTACCTGGAATATGAGTTGACTCGGTTCTTGGCCTTCAAAAATTGAAAATTCCATGGGTTTTAGGGGTCCACTAAACTTTCCCTCTTGGCCATATCCAGTTGTCTGTTAAAAGATGAAAGAAAAATAGAAAATTAGCAACACCATGTACTATGAATGTATATGGGCCACTTGATTTTCTTATGGTTCCAGGAGTGATATATGAAATCTAAGATTCTAACATGGCCCCCCAAAAAAGTGAAATCAAATCAAAACAGGCAGGAAGGGTTCTAATATTTGCTGAGGTGCCACTACACCAGGATGGTTTGTCAGCAGCCTAGCATTGCTTTTCTCATTCAAGGTGATTCAAGCAATCACCCTGGGGGAAAAAATTAACACTGCCATGTTTTCAATCAGGCTTACAGAGGGTTAGTCACTTGAAGGGAGTAGAACCCATGAGCGGCTGACATGGCACGCACACTAGGTTCTAGCTGAAGGAAAACTGGTGATCGTCGTCCCACGATGCCACTAAGCCATTCAATTCTACCTGGTTGGCACCAGCTTCTTAAAACCCCTCCATTCCACTCTTGTTAGTTTATAAGGAAACCCATGGCAGGTTCCCCAGCATGCTAGAGTTTAGGCACCTCAAAGACAATTGAATCCATAAGGGGAAAAAATACGTGGACCTGTTTAGTACAATGCTTGCCTGGCACACAGCAAAAAGAGCTCACATTCGCTTCGCTAGCATATGCTGAGCTTTGTCCTAAGCACATTTAACCACGTTAACAATCCTCCATTTATCATCACTAGCTCTGTTTCACCGGCGATGAGACTGAGATGCAGAAAGGTTGTCATTTGCTCTCAGTACAGGAAGCAGGATTCTAACCTACAATTCCAGACCACTCTGAGCCGCTCTAAGCCACTGCCCCACTACTCACAAGTGGCTGAGACAGCCTGGCAGGAAATCTGCAGCACGGGGGTGTACGAGAGGGCGCATTCATTCAGCGGTAGCTCCCGCCATCCCTCTGTCTCCCACCAACGAGGATCACTGAAGGAAATCGCGAGGCAGAGCAGCTTGCAGGAAGGGACCGCCAGCTACAAGCCCACCACAGTGGGCACCCCTGGAACAAGGTGTCTAGCACGACACCCAATGCCAGTGCCCCTCCTGAGTGGTCCTTCCGCTCTCCTCCTGTGGTGGGAGTCGGACACAACTGAGTGACTTTCATTTCATTGCATCAGCTTTCTGCTCACATCAGTAAGCAGTCTGTCTTTCAGCTGATCACACCGGTGACAGCCCCTACAGGAAAACTACGTTAGTCAGGCACACCTCACCCATAAGCCTGCATTTTTCCTCAGTGGACAAGCTGGCTCACTTATCAGGAAACAAGGAGATGTCTCAGTGGCAAGGTTCAAAGTAGGGTTGGGTTCTCATATCAGGGCTATTTGAGCTATAAAGATTTCAAAATGCATGAGTCAACAGGCCATACTGCCAGAACTGGGAAGAATGTTAGAGTGAAAACTTGTGAAAGAGTTGGAGGAACAAAACCCACCATCTTGCATAAAGAGGTAAAAGGTAGGAAGCGGATGGAACTGATATTTTTGTGTCTCCTGCTATGGAATGTGGCCCTCAACACATGTCATTTCTTAAGATCCTCATCAATATCAAGGAAGTCTCTCAAGAGAATCCCCCCAGCAGAGGCACTGATAGTTGGTGTTGCAGTGGGATAGTGCCAATGGAGCTGGACTACCAAGCCCCAACTCTCCACCAAGTTGCCCCACTGCCTTCCAGGCCAGCAAAGGACACTTGCAGTTGTCAGATCTGCCTGCCTAGTAGCCACCTTCATTGCGCCTTACAGCAAGAGTTTTCTGTGTTGGTTATACAGTGAGTATTTCAAGCTCTTCTTCCTTCTGGAGGAAGCAGAGTCCCAGGCACAATTCTGAAACAGTTGGCTTCTCCCTGATTTCCTTGCATCCCTACTCAGCACTTTCCCAAATCCTCTCTTCAGTGCCCTTCCAATGTGTTCACACAGTGTTTCTAATCCCCTAAGAGAACCAGTTCTCAGAAGAAGACGGGAGAGCCACTATAGTATGGAATAAATGGTAAATAACTTCTGCGAAATAAAAGCCTGATGGTGAAAGAAAGAAGCACCAAGTGAACTTGAAGTCTTCACAGGAGAGGGTCTGGGCACAGGGGTGAAGGGGGGCAGAAGAGACATGGCTCCTCCCAATGCCCCTGAGACCCCAGCCACAGGTCGCAGCCTCCCTCCTTCACCCAGAGACAGCTGTGCTGTCTCCCGGGCAACGCTCTTGCTGCCAGCAGTGGTTTGGGCCGTATTTCTTACTCCAGGTGGAAACTACACTACGGTGAGAGGAAGGAAAACGAAAGGAAGGAAAGGAAAACTGCTTTTCACCCTCTGTCTAGGAAGAAAAATGCATATCCCCATCTCATATCAGAAGCTGTTGAGCCTGCTAATGTTAAATTATCATGGTAGAATCTTCTCTCTTTTTCTTAGAGCTCACATTGTTTCTTAATATAAATCCATAATTATGTATTTAATTTCTACCTTGTTCCTGGCACTGTGCTATGTGCTGAGGCTGCAAAGATGACTAAAACACAGACTTCCTCATGAGGTCAGGGTCCATATGAGTGTCATCACGGAATATTTAAAATGTGGTAGTAATAATTATAGCTAATATTTATCAATTCCTTAGACTATGCCAATCACTGATCCAAGGGCTTTGTATGATCTCATTTAGTTGCCACATAAGGCAAGGTCTCTTGTTAGACCCATTTCACAGGGCAGAAAACTGAGGTTCAGAGCGTAGTAACTCACCCAAGTTCCTATCACCAGTCAACAGCAGTGCCAAGTTTGAACCAGGCACTGATTTCACCGTTCTGCCATAATTTAGATAGCAAAGCACATATGAGAAGGTAGCAACAGGAGCGAAGCCAAGTAGTGCTTCTGGGCAGTCCTGGGGACAAGCTTCGAGCCCCAGGCTGGGAGAATGCACAGTGCTCATAAGGTTCAGACTGCAGTTGCTCCCCTCAAGAGGAATGCTCTGGTAAGTTCACAAGTACAGTTATATGTCACTCTAAATATTTTGAACTGTGTAGACTCTCAGGGGCTCTCTGGAACTTGAAATTCGATGTTATATTTGGGTTTTCAAAGAAAGGAACCAAGATTAGAGGTAAGAGAATCTAGTAGCTTCCTTCTAAGGAGAAAGCAAATGCTTCCCCATAATTTTGCTTCATAACACAGCAAATCTGGCACGTGTATGACCCTTATGAACCTCACAACAAAAGGGAAGACCGCATCCCTCTATCTACCTGAGGTCTGGGCTGGTCTCCCCACGTTCCATTCAGCTCCAACTTCTAGAAGCCTGAGCTGATAGGGTTAGCTCAACAAGTGACTAAGGGCAAATTTGGCCAAAAAAAGTCCAAGCCATATATGGGAACAAAAGTACAGAGCAGGCAGAGTCAAAAATGGAGAAAATGCTTTTCTTAATTCGGTGGTAATTTAACCATGGTTAAAGAAAAACTAAATACAGTCAAGACTAAGGGACAGAGACTAACACATGTATCAGTATACTTTTCTTTCCAGATTCCCTGAGCTGGATGTAAAGGCTTAAAACTGAGTAGATGAATTGTTTAAAACTTGCCCATGAAGGGGCCTTGGCTTATAAGATGCTTATAAGCATCTCCCTGGTTGAAAGTTAGACATATAACTTACAGCCATTTCATCAAAAATGGCCCATTAGGGTAAGCTGCGTGCTTTGTTCACAATAAGTTAGTTTGATAGACTTTTTTTTAAGTGATGATAGCTGTTGCTTCCCCGGTATGGGCTAGAAATATCCCACTGAATAAAAACAGAACATTTCTCTTCTCTTACCAAGTAGAGTGTAAGGAGGCACAAGCAGGGTAGCTGGGCTTGCGTTGTCATCATTTTCCTCATTCAAACTCCTGTTAATAAACCGGAGATAAGTTGATTAGTTCCCCTCCTCCTGTTAAAACCATGTTTATCCAAGCACAAAGGGCCACTGGACGATATTCAGTTATAAACCTCGCAGGATGGCATCCTTGAAGGCCAGCCTCTCCTCTGCGGAACAGCCTGGACTTCCCAAGCCCCCTGATACCTCATCCACAGCAACCACAAGTCAAAATCCCGAAACAAGCTTGTGCACACTCCGTTTTTGCCGCTTCACTTTATCACTCTTCTTCACTTAGAGTCTTAAGTGGGGACTTCCCTGGTGGTCCAATGGTTAAGAATCTGCCTTCCAATGCAGGGGACAAGAGTTCAATCCCTAGACGGGGGACTAAGAGACCACATGCCCGGGGGCAAACAGAGAAGCCGCAACTATTGAGCCTCTGCTCTACAACTAGCGAAGCCCCCGTGTGCCACAAAGAAGACCCTCATTATATGGATGCAGGAGACGTGCAAATGCCAAAATAATGAGGTGCTAAAATTTTACTGGTTCTGATTCACAGCTGCAGATATATGAGAGTCTTCAAGGAGGAAGAACCCAAGCGTGTTCCCAATCCTTCATTCAACGACCTCACCAGCCACCTCTTTGGTCTTCTAAACCTTGCTGTTAACTGTACAATACACCAAAGGAAAAAATGTATTTATAACTCCCAAAGCAACCCAATGAGAATCCACACTCTGCCCCTCTTCTCTCCTACTCAGTATTATTTTTCCTCTTTCCCTGTGCCTTCACATTGCACAAAAAGTATACCTTTCACCCTAAGATACATCATGACTGACTTTTTTTCCTATTCTTATTTTTTCATGACTAACTGATTTTAAGATCTGAGACAAACTTTCCACATGGTCTGTGAAGCAGGACTATTGCCTATCATAATATTGGACTGCTAAAACAAAACACAGAAAAACAAGGAAATGAAGAATGCATTCACTTCACTAAAATTCCAATTATTTTATTGCCTCAAGGAATTGTAGATGATCTTATTTTGCTTCTTTTTTTTAAATTTTTTAAAGTTTTCTACATTGAACTTATGTCGCTGATATAATCGGCATGGGAAAATGATTATAAAATTCAAACTATCTAAAAATTTAAACCCTGAAAATTTTTAATTCCTTACCTTTGGACAGCTTCTATTTGAACTTTAAGAATGATCAAAGTACTACAACAATTTAGCTTCACAAATGTCCTGGGAAATAAAGATAGAAATTTGTGTTTATTAAGGATCCACCTGACCTGCCTCTTGAGAAATCTGTATGCAGGTCAGGAAGCAACAGTTAGAACTGGACATGGAACAACAGACTGGTTCCAAATAGGAAAAGGAGTACGTCAAGGCTGTGTATTGTCACCCTGCTTATTTAACTTATATGCAGAATACATCATGAGAAACGCTGGACTGGAAGAAACACAAGCTGGAATCAAGATTGTCGGGAGAAATATCAATAACCTCAGATATGCAGATGATACCACCCTTATGGCAGAAAAGAGGAATTAAAAAGCCTCCTGATGAAAGTGAAAGAGGAGAGTGAAAAAGTTGGCTTAAAGCTCAACATTCAGAAAATGAAGATCATGGCATCCGGTCCCATCACTTCATGGCAAATAGATGGGGAAACAGTGGAAACAGTGTCAGACTTTATTTTGGGGGGCTCCAAAAAGTGACTGCAGCCATGAAATTAAAAGACGCTTACTCCTTGGAAGAAAAGTTACGACTAACCTAGATAGTATACTCGAAAGCAGAGATATTACTTTGCCGACTAAGGTCCATCTAGTCAAGGCTATGGTTTTTCCTGTGGTCATGTATGGATGTGAGAGTTGGACTGTGAAGAAGGCTGAGTGCCAAAGAATTGATGCTTTTGAACTGTGGTGTTGGAGAAGACTCTTGAGAGTCCCTTGGACTGCAAGGAGATCCAACCAGTCCATTCTGAAGGAGATCAGTCCTAGGATTTCTTTGGAAGGAATGATGCTAAAGCTGAAGCTCCAGTACTTTGGCCACCTCATGCAAAGAGTTGACTCATTGGAAAAGACTCTGATGCTGGGAGGGATTGGGGGCAGGAGGAGAAGGGGACGACCGAGGATGAGATGGCTGGATGGCATCACGGACTCGATGGACGTGAGTCTGAGTGAACTCCGGGAGATGGTGATGGACAGGGAGGCCTGGCGTGATGCGATTCATGGGGTCACAAAGAGTCGGACACGACTGAGCAACTGAACTGAACTGAAGGATCATCCCTGGTGGCTCAGATGCTAAAAAAAGAATCTGCCTGCCGTGTGGGAGGCCTGGGTTCAATCCCTGAGTTGGCAAGATCCCCTGGAGAAGGGCATGGCTACCCACCCCAGTACTCTTGCCTGGAGAATCCCATGGACGGAGGACCCTGGTGGGCTACAGTCCATGGGGCTGCAAAGAGTTGGACACGACTGAGCGACTGAGCACAGCACAGCACATAGGGTAGATCAGTGGAGGGACCTTTACAGCCAGAGCGGCAGAGGCCCAGAAGGTGTACTCTGAGTCAACGAGTCTGGACCAGAAACCCAGCGCAGCCTCTCCTTAGCTGTGTGGCCACATGGGTACTGCTTAATCTCTCTCTGTGCCTCAGTTTACTCGAATGGAAAATACATAGCAATTGCTCAATAGTGAGCAAGCACTCTTATGAGTTTCTCACAGCCATAACGAATTAGGAAATATTACTCTTATTTTATACACAAGGAAACTCAAGTTCAAAGTTAAGCCATTCACCTAAAGACACAGCTAGGAAGTGATACTGCCCTGTTGCCAACCAGATCCGCCAGAGGCCAAAGTTCAAAGAACTTTTCCTCTCTCTGCTCTACCCTGTTCTGTGTGATAGCCGAAGAGAGGCAGACGTAGGTATAGAGGTGTGCATATTGTTTGCGCATGCTGTGTAAATGAGGCCAACTGTCCCAAGGCTACAGCTATTTTAAGAAAGAGCTAGGATGAAAACCCTTCAGGACAGTTAGAGCTGTAAATTCTATGAATGTTTAGGAATGAGCTTCTGCAACAGAATTAGTCTGGTCCATGTGTCCAAACATCATTTTAGAATTGGCTCCTTGTCAAACACAAACAAGACATTTTTTCTACCGCTTTAGACTGCTTATGTGGTTTGGAAACACACAGAAACAAATAACAAACCCAGGTTCTAGCATACTACAGTATATCTAAAATGAATAAATTGGTATTATTAAATCTAACTAGTCAATTTTTTTAAGTTAGTAAAATGAACACGATCAGCTATCAACCAACATTTGCTTAAGAGAAGTAAAAAAATATAGACAACATAATATAGACATTCGGAGATCTTTCTCCTCAAAACCCTCGGCATCAAGATCTTTTAAATGTTGGTCCCCAGTTGCTCTTCTGGCCTCATCTTCCACACCCAGGAATGCCGCCGAGCACTCCGTGGACTTTGAACCCAGCTTCCCTGTCTCCACGCTTTGGCACTGGCTGCACCCAGCAAAGGACCCCACCCAGAGT
The DNA here is from genome assembly GCA_006410935.1 of Redunca redunca. Classification (NCBI taxonomy): domain Eukaryota; kingdom Metazoa; phylum Chordata; class Mammalia; order Artiodactyla; family Bovidae; genus Redunca; species Redunca redunca. Next base: position 64,696 of record SJYQ01096195.1, on the reverse strand, counting down.
AAATGACAATGGATGTTTGCTGAATCAAGCTGGGTTGAGATTATGCGTTCTCATTTTTCCTTACATACCTGACCATCTAGGGCGAATTTATTGATTTTAAAATCACTGAATTTAACAGTTCTATTATGTGCCAGATACTGGGCTAAAATCTGGGAAAACAAAATAAGGGGTGTAGCATCTGCTTCATGGAGCTAGAAATTACGTCCTTCATGCAATCTCTCTGATTTTCAGACAGAAGCGCTCTCAAAGCCCCTCCTACCTGCATTTTATTTTTTATCACTTATTTACATGTCTGTGTTGCTGCCTCTACTAGAAAACAAAATCCTTCAAAGCAGAGGCCTTATTTTAAAATTAAATATTTTTACCCTCTCCCAGCTCTTCATACTATGGCTTGCATATATTACACTCTCAACAGATGTTTATTAAATTCTGAAACATTTGTGATTGTCTAACATTGGTATTCTATGAATTTCTCCAATTAGTAAGAGCTTTCAGAATAAACAGAAAACATTGAAGGAAATTAACGAGATCTAAAGATTTATTTTGATACACAGTTATACATTTTTATTGTTGATGAAAAAGATTGTTTCTCTTTTAAATACACAAACAAATTTCTTCTCAGTAAATAGGTTAAGAACTGATTAATATATACCATCTCCACTTGAAATGATTTTTTAGCACCTCCAGTCTTCCAAAGACATGTAAGTTGAATGGCAGAAAAGCAAATTAAAATAAATACCTTATTTTAGCTAGATGCTCAAACAGGCCACCGTTTGAGGTGCTTAATGAAACCTAAAAAGTAAACAAAGCATTAAACTCATCCTTTATTTTGTCATTTACATTTGGTTTCACCCCTCACAGAAAGGTTTCCAGTGGGAAACAGAAGTAATTGCTTTCCGTTCCCATGCCTAGGGTCTTGTGATTTCTTTGTGGATGAATCAGTCACACAATGCAATTGTTAGATCGGCTGGTTTGGATCCTGGCTCCTCCACTGATTCTCATCTGTTAAGCGAGGATAATAGTATCTACTTTGGGGACCTCAATAAGCAAATATTCTGAACAGTTAACATTTTTTGTCAAATAAAATTTTCTTCTGCCAGCCAAGTTTATTAGTCAGAACTTTAAGTGTTGTCCTACAAGACAGCTCCTATCACAGTTCCCAGCTTTCGATGGCCCTGGTCACAAGGAGACTCGAGACGCAGCCCTCACAGCCACACCCTCACGGCCAAATGAAGCGGCCAAGCAAAGCCTTTGTCTGAATGATCCAAGGCAAAGTACCCCCCTGCTAGGATTATGCCAGAGGAGGACTCCGTCCTCACTAACAAGTCTCGCCTATCTTTCCTCTTTACACAGATATAATTTCTCTAATGAATTTTACATCCTGGCTGGAGGGAAACCGTGGTTTGTAACTGAAATTGCCTAAAACCACCAAGCCATACACACTGGATAGACTACTTCACCAACTCTACTCGGCACAGGATTGGGGGAGATTTCCAGATAATTCAGTGACATTCCATCTGAACTATCTGAAACAGTTGATCCAACCATCTGCTAGGAGTTTTTGCTATCTGTCAGAGTTCCCCTCAGGCACAAACACTAAATTCACACAGTCTCTATGCAACTTTCTGAGAGGCCAAGCACATCCTTAGCAACAGAGGTCAGAGGTCTGAGAGAGTTTTGAAAAGCCACCACCAGTTGCTTTAACCGTGGACCATTTACAAACGCGGAATCAGGGCTGCTGGCCTTGACGATTAGGGCTGACAGCTTCGTTTAATTCACCACAGCCCAGAAAACACTGAAACCCCTCCATGTCCTGAATCTGTGTCCAGCCAGGATAACGACACAAAAGTAGCTAACATTTACCGGAAGCCCTTTGTCTCAGCACATGCTGAGACTTTTATATAATGATTGATTTTTCGTAAGAACCCTATGAAGCAGGCACTGTTAAAATTTATCTCTTAAACGGGGCCTCCCTGGTGGATCAGCGGTAAAGAACCCACCTGCCAATGCAGGAGATGTGGGTTTGATCCCTGATCCAGGAACATCCCACCTGCCTGTCTTGGAGCAACTAAGCCCATGTGTCGCAACTCTTGGGTCCGTGCTCTACCCATCCAGGCCCAGGAGCCTGTGCTCCACAACAAGGGAAGCCCGTGCACCACGACTAGAGAAGAGCCCGCACAGCAGCAAGACCCAGCACAGCCGAAAATAAACATAAAGTCATTTTAAAGATCAAAAATCAAAGAAGTTACAAGACACTGTCCAAGATCACACTGTCTGGCTAACTTCACACCTATGCTCTCATTCATATCTTAGTCTCTCTGAAAGCACGAACATCCTTACAAATAAGACGCCTAGTGTCACTGAGTCGGTTACGCATCTTGCTAAAATTTCAAAAAGCTTTGTTTTTCACTCCACGGCAGCACTTCCTCTTCAGACGCTAACACACATCCGCCTTCTCAGAGGACCATCCGCCTCGGAGATCTGGCTCCTACCTCACAACTATTTCTCTATCGTACCCTCTCCTCGTTCACTCTCTGACCTTCACCCCCCTAGTTTCTTAGTTTTTAATTGAGCTAAGTGTGATGGGTTGAAGAGTGTGCCCCTTGCCTCAAAATTCATGTTGGAGTCCTGACTCCCAAGTACCTCAGAATGTGATCTGACTTGGAGACTCAAGTCTTCACAGAGGTAATGCGGTTAGAATGAAGTTGTCAGGGTGGGCCTGCTCCAATATGACTGGTGTCCTCATCAAAAGGGGGAACTTGGCCACAGAGACACACATGGAGGAAAGACAATACGAAGGGCCACAGGGAAAGACAAGCCAAGGGGAGAGGCCGCAGACCTGTTATGGTCCTCAGGAGCCAGCCCCGCGGATGCCTTGATTTTGGACTTCAAGCCTCTAGAGCTGTGAGACAATAGATTTCTGTTGCTTGAGCCACTGTATCTGTGGTACTTTGTTATAGCATCCCTGCCAGACTAATACCTCAAGGGACCTTAGTTTTGACTGACAATGGCAGTGCCATCCTAGGACAGAGGCGGCCTCAGATGGGGCCTCACCCAGTAACTATGTCGGCGGTGGCCACTGCAGCCCAGGGGCTCCACTCCAGGCTGATTGAACCTCCTGCTGGGCTCCAGTGCCTCCAAGAGGTATTTTTAGACTCCCCTGACGTTTCCCCATTTATCTGAGTAAGGATGAGGAATTTCTAGGTCCCAGGTCTCAAAACCTGCAAGTAAATCAATACACAAGCATTGATTTTTTTTCCCCCTCTTACAAAAAGCTAAGTGATAGGCAAACCTTAAATCAAGTCAGCCATACTCATCCTTTTTGTTTAAAACAAGAAAAGGGCTTTGAATTAAAGTAATTCACCATGCTCTAAGGCTGAACCATGCATTTCCAAAGAACAATGAAGGTACAGCAGGAGAGGGCTGCAAAATTTGCTCTCCAGTATCATAGGTGATGTGGCCAAGGAAAGAATTGTGACTAGAATTCATAACACCATCAGGACCAAATAATAGAGCCAAATATTCTGTGTGCCATTTAATTCACCTCTGCGGTGTATATTGCTAAGAGCAGCATAAATTGGACAGCAAGGCCAGATATGAATAAAAATCATATTAAAAGCTTGCTCACATTGTTCATCAAGTAATGTTCAGATCAATCATGCCCATCTTTGTGGTCTTCTTACTCACAAATCTCAGGCACCCATTACATCATTTAAGGTTTACAAAAAAATCACAGGAGGATCTGACCAATTTGCATTCTTGGCAAATTAAGGACCCAATTAAAGCGGCTAGTAATAAGCTAGAAACAAACAGGAAGGTGTAAAATCTGGGCTGCTGCCTTCCACTTCAGGCTGATTAGAAAGGAGGAAGGAAGGTTCAAAGAAGGAAAAGGAAGGGTAGCTTGCCCTCTCCCCACCCAATGCACACGTAAAGGCAGGCACTTTGTTCTCTCACTGACTTTTGCAGTAGAAATATGCCCATCTTTCAGCATAAGAAAATCTGGATTTACACGTATACAAAATTGAGGGTGATTTCTTATTTAATCAGTAGGTGAATAATTGGTTATACAGTCTTATGAGAGGGTAGAGGGCTCCTCTTAAAGTATGTTAAATTTCTCTGATTGACTTAAATACAAATTTTAAACCTAATTATTAAAGAAAGTAATAATGAGTTCTAAGGACGATTTCAGGAAGTGTGCTCATACTTGCTTCCACCCAGCACTCCCCTCAGAGTGAGCTAGGGAAGGGGCAGCTGGGGTGAGGAGGTCAGAGGGAAGGGAGGCCCTCGCCTGGGGTCACAGATGGCGACCCACCCCCATGGTACTTGGACGACTTAAGCAGATTGGCAGTACGGACGACAGTGTTGAGTTCTCTAAGGTGTTTAGGTTTCCACCTCAGAAACCTGAGGCAGAGATAGGACTTCTTTCCTCCATATCCAGCACAACAACATCACAAGGGTCTTTTCTAGCCTAAAAGGAGGACTGTTGTCATTGTGTAGTTGCTCAGTGGTGTCCAGCTCTTGTGACCCCAGGGACTGTAGCCCTACAGGCTCCTCTGTCCAGGGAATTCTGCAGGCAAGAATACTGGAGCGGGTTGCCATTTCCTTCTCCAGGGCATCTCCCCGACCCAGGGATCAAACCTGGGTCTGCTATGCTGCAAGCGGTCTCCTGCATTGCAGGCAGATTCTTTACTGATTGAGCCACCAAAAGGAGAGTAGAAATCAATATTCTCAATAAAGCAGCTTAATGATTTTTGACCAAGTGTTTCTTCATGCTTTATACAACATTTCTTTGCATATTAAGAAGTGCACAGGTGAATACTTTGTCAAGATAATACATTCTGGCCTTAGAAATTCAATATGAGGTAAATCTAAATTAGATCCCATCCCATATGATTTAAGGGCTTCCATGGTGGATAGACAGTAAAGAATCTGCCTGCATTGCAGGAGACCCAGGTTCGATCCCTGGGTCAGGAAGATCCCCTGAAGAAGGGAATGGCAACCCACTCCAGTATTCTTGCCTGGAGAATTCCAAGGACAGAGGAGCCTGGCAGGCTACAGTCCATGGGGTCGAAGAGTTGGACATGACTGAGTGACTAACACTTTAACTTTCACGTATGGTTTAAACACTGAGATTTAAAACAAAACAAAAGACATAGCTCACGTATGAGGTGACCTTCAGGCAAGGGCTCTAAAAACAAAAATGCGCAGTCCTCCTCAAGTGTAGCAGGCTAACTTTCTGATTCTGTAATTAAGTCGTAATTGACAACTGGGATGGGCAAGAGAGTAAGGGGAAAATAAATTTAATTCTATCTTCATAAAGGGTGCTATACCACTATGAAAACTCACTCATGAGTTGGTTTTTTATAATTGAAACCTTTAAAAAGAAAAAAAAGCTAGCATTTAGTGAACATTTACTAAGTTATGTACTTTGGATGACTTATTTCGTTTAGTTTCACGTTCCTGTAAGACAGGACCTGTTGTCAGAACAGCTCATCGAGGTTGAAGAAGGAACATCAGTCTGAGAGACCAAGCATGGAACCCTCTGCGTGAGGAAGACGTGCTCATCCTGAGTTTAACATTCCTTAAGGGCACAAGTCTACCCTTCCGATTTCTCTGCCTCTCACTCAGAAACACAAGTCCTATGCTTTAAAATAGTTAAAATGCAGTAAGAAATCATTGATTCAGAATATCATAGATGAGAGAATTCAATGTCGGTCTTACAGAATATTAAAACAAATTAGGTTTTATTTGTGTCACATACACAATAACCATGGACAGCTTGATCTGTTACACACGCATAAGTGAAAAGCTCATCTTGAGTGCACAAGAGTTTAAACCTCAGCCACTGGGTGAGTATCTGCTTTTGCTAACTTAACATTTCTTATACCTAAATAAACATTCTTGTTTGTTCTCACAAGTAACAAATAGGTATATTGATATTCCCCTAAGAAACTTCAGTACCTCTTTTCTTGTTTAATCACTGAGGAGAACACAGAACAACTAGCCCCTGCTAAATCCGACACCAGGAATTTCTGAAGGAATACAACTTTATGCCAACAAATAAACCTGTATGTCTCTACCCGTGTAAACTAACAGCCATAAAGACACTTGTCAGCCTTCAGAGAAAGGAGCACAAGAGTGCTCAGCTTTCCTCCTGACCAGAGTCACCTCTCTGGACCGGGAAGAAAAGGGGGAACCCACTCTCCTTTCCAGAGAGTTTCTTTGACAAAGGAACAGGAAGTTGAGTCATTGTCAGGGTATATTTTGCCTTTTATAAAAGAAGGGAGGAAGTACTGGAAATGCAATCTTCATCTTGAACGACAGCAATGACTTTTCCCAGGGGACATTTTAGCAAGTCTCAAAGGATACCACAGCCCCTTCTCACCAAAGATATATGCGAAACATCAGATGTGCTTTAAAATGCTTCATTTTAAAAAAAGCAAAACTTCATTTTAAAAAAAGCAAAACTCAAGTGTTTTCCCGTTATCTCATATTTTGGGACCCCACTTCTTCGGCATAGCATTGGTTTCTCCCTTGCATAATGGTAGATGTAGTTAGTGCAACATTACCGTTGGTTTCTTTCCCTAGAGATCGAAAGAGCAACTTCTCAGTCTGATCTGCATCACCTACTTGAAAGGTAGAGTCAACATCTTTTCTCATGGAAAGTAGAATTGATTAACATTCATTAAACGTCTGTTGGGTGCCAAACAGTGTACTGAGTTCTTGACATGCTGATCTAATTTTTAACATTCTCACAACTACTTGGTGAGGCATTTTCTCCATTCTGTAGGTGAGAAATTTAAGGTACAGGGAGCTTAAGAAATCTGCTCAGTGTCTGCTGGCTGGTAAATGATGAAACGGGCCTAACCCATCTGCCCAACCCTGAAGACTCATAAACTATATACTCTATAGTCCATGATAAACCCTCACTCAGCAAGACTCATTTCATTTCCTGGTGAGGGCTGAATGCCATCCATTTCCCCTGTCATCGAAACATATGCTTTCTTCTTCTTTCAAATTATTCCTTTCTTGCTATCTGAGTTTTTGAAGAAACAGAAAGACAAGAAAATGTTAGAGAATGCATTGCCCGTCTGCTTGGCGTCTGCCAGCCCAGAGGGCATCTGTTTCAAAGTCACTCGCAATGAAGAAAAAACTGGGACAGAGACAGGGACTGGACCTTTGAAGACACTGACAAGCTGTACATGTCTTGACATCTCAAAACAATCACTCGTTAGCTGATATTACATCCACCGATGTGGCTGAAAGAAGGACCAGAATCTGACGATACATGCACCAACCTTGCTTTCCCAATTGGGAAGGCAGATCTGTCTCTCTTTTTCAATTCCTATTCCACTACAAAGGACTTTTTTCCCTCCTATGCATTTCCCTTTCTCTGCTCTGTCCCAGGCAGTCCTATGAATCCTAAATTGAATTTCGCTCTCCAAGAAGTAAATAAAATGCACAGTTTTTAAAGACCACCTCTGAGAAATGACACATTGTGAAAATGAGATTCTGGCCCTGATTTCTAGAGTATGAGAGTCCCCAGGGACTCTCAGGGCTGGGCACTTTTTTATATTTTAATTGCAAAGAATGGGTGTAATCCACATGTAAACATCCAAAGCATTATTCTTGCCTTTAATTCTACTCCCAAGCTTGATTTAACCCAAACCACTTCATGAAATGGATTTATAGAAGATACAGACTAATCGAAAGAAACTGCAAAAGAAATTGTGCTCCAGAAGCATAATTTATTACACTAGGAATAAACTTTTCTTCCCAGCAAATGCTACCCAGCACCCCTCAAGGAATACTTTTACCAACTTAAGTAAGCCCCTTCGCCATCTATTTTGCTCTCCTTAAAGAAATACATTATCAGCATAGTTAAGACATACCAAAGCTTACCTTTCTGTAAGTAACAAAAATGGTGGTTAAAGCTTATTTTCTTCCATTCAGCTGCTGGGACCCTTGCTGGGACTGGAGTATCTTCCCCAGAGGCCACACCCAGTACACGGCTCTGCTTCCCCAGCCTCTCCCTTCCCCTTCAGTCAAACATTAACCATCTACTGGTTTATTGATTTTCATCAGATGTCATAAATGGAATCATAATCCAGGAAAGAAATGCGTTTATACCAAAAGCAGTTCATTCACATCTAATACATCTCAGAACAAGTTTCTGAATTTCAGAATGCAGGTTAAATAAAATAGAAGACAAGAGGAAGTTAGCATGGGAAAACTTTCTGTGTATTCAACTGTCTGTGGAGTGTGAGTTCCCTGACATCTTTGAGTTTCCTCCATATTTTGCTCTCCCAAGCCTTGTGTGCTTAGTCGCTCAGTCATGTTTAACTCGTGGCGACTCCATGGACTGTAGCCCCCCAGGCTCCTCTGTCCATGGGATTTCCCAGGCAAGAATACTGGAGGGGGTTGCCATTTCCTTCTCCAGGGGACCTTCCTGACTCAAGGGTTGAACTTGCATCTCCTGTGTCTCCTGCATTGTAGGTAGATTCTTTACCCAATGAGCCAGAGAGAAAGTCCTCTTTCCCACCACTTGGCACAGAAGAATAATTGACAGATATTTGTATAGATTCCATCTTAAACGCAGACAAGTACAGGGTGTCATGTCTGAGCAGTGACTCGGTTCACTGATAACCAGGCACAAGAGATGGGGGAAATGACTCAGATGGGGCAACCCAGTGTGCAATCTGACAGCACCTGCTTCTGAAGCCCAAGGGTCCTCTTCAAAGTCTGCATGAAACAGCCAGCAGTAGCCCTCCCCCAAAACACAAATCAAGTCCTTTTTCTCACCTCTCTGAGAATGGACTTAGTAAGAACAACTTACCACTTTTTCCACTCAGAATGAAGTTTCCAATTAAACAATAAAAGCCTATGGCCCAGATTTCTAAAGTCAAGGGCTCTGTTTGACGGATTCCTCATTCCCACCCCTCAGTCACTCTGGAAACTAAAGATGTGAATCAAGGTCACTTTTGTGTCAAATGTGATAGTCACTCTGGTACTCGTTTCTGGGCTTCTCCCGAGCTGCACTGCGGTCTCCACCTGTCTCTGGCGCATCCAGTACAGTCAAAGCACAAGAGCATAGCCACTGTCTAGACGGGCTTTTCCTTCTCGATCCCCTTGAGAAGACTAAGCCTCACTTGTCTTGGGGACCCTGAAGTGAAATCACCTGCCTGTGGGCCAGCGGTCAGCATGCTCGGTGGACTGGCAGGCCCAGCAAGGATCCTTCTTCCTTTGTTTCACAACATAGCTACCTTTAGAAAAATGAGGTCAGCGAGGCTAAGCAACTCTCACATTCTTAACACCTCTGCCCTCCTGTGAACCAGACCAAATGACCTTGTTCCACAAGATCAAAGAACTTTCACTTGCATGTTTTACTTCCTGAATCAATGACAAGAATCTCAAGGTGTTGTTCCGAGTTTGCTTCTTCTTCAAAAACTTGTGGTACTTTTTAATAATGTATGCAAAAAGTACATTTAAATCTATAAGCTTTTCTTCAAAAGAATGTGTATACATGTACCACTTTTAATCACCGATTCTTAGCGATGATCAAAATTATAGAATCAGGACTCCAGCCTTGGTCTGTCTGATTCAAAGCCTAACCTATTCACCACCATAGCTGTTGAATCTGCCAGTTTGTTTTTCTTCTGGTTCCATTTAGGAGGAAATCCATTTGTGTGACCCCGTTCCTGATGGGAAATAGCCAGGTTCCTAAAGTGGGCTTCCCTTTATGTATTTTATGTTCTGGGTTTCTAGTTTCTCAAGTCAGAGAATTAGATTGATTAAACTCTAAAAAGGCCAAAACCACCCATCAGAGAAATTAACAGGTAATTACATCTCTGTATTATAAAAGCGTCTCCTGTGCTCTCCATGATAATAGGTTAGCACAGTTTTCAGAGCTGTGTGTTCACCATTCATACCTTAAATTTAAAAGTTATAAAATTATCTGGGTTTACAATTTTAGATTAAAATTATCTGGATTTATAATTCTAGATTAAATTCTGCCCTGTGTTTCAGGGTGAACACCTTTGCATTTTAGGAACCCATTCTTATGTAAAAATGAGGCATTTCCAGTTCAATAGTTTAACACTGACAGTAATAATAAGGAAATTTTAATCGATTAAGATTACTAATTCTTTTTATCAGAGCAAAGTAGATACAAATTGTTTATATGATGGAAACAAGTGAACAATTGGAAAAGTTAGGATAAATACTTCTGACTAACAGCTTCACAGTATTAGAAGATATGAACAATTGTAATAGTATTTTAACCATTCCTCCAACATTAGCCATAGAAAATATATAAGCAGTGTTTGATCTATGGACTGTGCTAGTTAGCTAGTTAGCAAGGAATAAAGTTTGGATAGCCTCCCAGATAAAATCTTGATGAAAATTTGAAATGATTCTTAAATTTCAAAGAATGTTACATTTCTAATATTCTTATTAGTTAAAGCTCAAAGTAAATTTATGAATGCTAAGTTTTTCCATTTTTCATTCATTTGCACTTTAACTTGGACTTTATTTGCATTACATATCATGTATTTCAAGAACATTTTATCACGCATCTCTCAACATAGAGCTTCATTTAATAGGAGTTATATAATACATATATATATAATAATACTTTTAATTACTTAATTAAAACATGTCTTACTCATGTTACTGATGGCAGAAATTGTCTTCCATTAGCACTGAATAAATTCTTATTATTTTATTTATTTATTTTTTGACCAAGCCGTGCAGTTTGCAGGATCTTAGTCCCCAGACCATTGAACCTGGACCCTCAGCATTGGGTGTGCAATGGCCCAACCACTAGCCCACCAGGAAATTCTCAGTAAATACTTTTTAGAATTAAACTCTTGTGAGTTATTTAATTCAATAACTCCAAATAGTCAGGATTGTATGCAGGCCCAACCAAGGCTAATGGAAACCCAGATAAGTGAATGATTTTGGATCCTTTCAAGGCTATATTTTACATCTTTTATTCCACATTTATTTAGTGGAATGACATGAAACTAATTTTCTGCTAGTAAATGTTTTAAACCAAAGCAGAATTTTCTCTAATTCCTTTCACTGGCCAAGGCGGTGTCCATTTTCTGATAAATGTAAGCAGCATAGCCCCCACTCTTACATTGCCCTTATTCTTATCCTTGAGTTTGGGCTTTTTATTGTTTTTCATGTTATTGTTTCAGGCAATTTCCCAAACCAGAACACTCTAAGGAATTACTAAGTGATTTAAGACTTAGATATTAAAATAAAACACTAATGCCAAATAAAAAACACTGAACCATACATAATGAAGTTTGAAAATCTTATCCACGACCTGTGCTCATCCTAAAAATATTCAAAAAAGACAGTTTGAAGCTAATGAAAAGTCTTTTCCCTGTTTTCAATTTTGATAGAAGTGGATCCGGCTTGCAGTTGTCTATTTCAGGAATATTTTAACTCCATCTATAGAGGGTTGCTCCAGACAATTGCCTAGTAGGCAATTGGTCCTAATAGGCAATAGGTCCTTAATCTGGCTCCAGTTACCCCTATCAGGAAACTTCTGGAGAACCCTATGCCTGGAATGGTTAGTAAGTATCCACATCAGACATAGATTGGACAAATGCTTTCTAGAGCTTTCTAAATATGGGCAGTTTATTAAAACTGGGTCTCCTATGATGAGATCCTGACTCAGGAGGTCACGGATGCATCCTGGGGATCAATATTTTTTTAAAGCCTTCTGGATTCCTGATGCAAGTAATCATATGGTCCTTTCTCTGAGAAACACAGCTTAGTGATTCTGTGCTCTATCTGCGAGTAAATATTCTTTAACAAGGTCTGTCCTTGATATTAATTTTCCCCCACCATTTCTGCAGGACCTGTCTCAGACAACACTGTGGTTGAGTTGATGTCATCCATGCAGACTGAATCTGGCAAACACAAAGATGCTTATCTTGCCTCAGACATTTTTTTCACAGTCTACTGAACATTTCATTTGACCTCAAATTTTTTTCTTAATTCCAAGAAATTGCAATAATCCTGTTGCTTTTCTGAGTCTGATCTCTGTCTCTCTTACCAGATTTCACCAGCATTGGTCTCAGCTCACATCCAGTTCAATGCTCAGACTATTGCATCTTGTTTCCACCTCCAGTATCCCATGGAAGCTGCGCTCGCAAAGGCGATAACAACCCCGTTTGATAATCAGAAACGCTGCACTTTATCAGATCTCTCACAACATGTGACACTATCAATAGCCTTCCCTGAACTGCCCTTTATCCTTGGTTTATTTGAGAATACTCTGTTCTGATTTCTTTTCTACTTTTCGAGCAGTCCCATTTGTAGCTTCACCAGACTCCTTGGGTCAATGCCGGGTTATCTCGCCTTATCACTCATTCTAGGAGGTTGGATCTGTTCCCATCTGTACAGCGAAGTCTCAAGTCTCTCAGCATAGATCCCTCCCCTGGCCTGGGTTTCAGTCTTTTTACACCAACCAATTATTGCCAAAGCTCCCTTTACATGTCCCAAATGCACTACAAACTCAACATATCCAAAATTAACCTCACCATTTCACTCTCTCCCAAACTGAGCCTCTTGGAACACTACCCCTTCATGTTAGCCTTGGTAGTCACCAAGCCTTAGCCAGGGTGCTATGATTGACTGGTAATTCCTGTCATGGGTACAAATAGGAGGCTGGCAGTGAATATGCCTGGGAATCACCAACCTTGCCTAGGAAGGACTCTGTGACTTGGACACGAGGGCTCAGTAAACTCTGGATTGCTTTCTCTACTTATGGGTTTCTCATGGGAAAACAAAACATTGGATTGCCTCTGAAAATGTTGTCCTTAAGAAGTATATTTCCTGGAGAAAAATAGTATTTTCAACACATGGTGATGAAATAACTGCATACCCACATGTAAAGGAATGAAGTCAAACTCCTATATCATACCACCCAGAAAAATGAACTCAGAGTGGATTAAAGACCTGAAATTAGGGACTCTATAAAACTCTTAGAAGAAAACAGTGGTAAATCTGAACGTCTTTGGGTTTGGCAATGGTTTCTTAGACATAACAGCAAAAGCACAATCAACAATAGAAAAACAAATTGGACTTCATCAAAATTAAGAATTTGTGCTTCAAAGTACACTATTAAAAGTGAGGGACTTCTCTGGTGGTCCAGTGACTAAGGCTCCCACTCCCAGTGCAGGGGGCCCGAGTTCAATCCTTGGTCAGGGAATCAGATCCCACATGCCACAACTGAGAGTTCTCATGCTGCAACCATAATCAGATTTCATGTGCTGCAACACAGACCCAGTGCAGCCAAATAAATAAAAATAATTTTTTTAAAATAGTGGTAAGGCCACCCACAGGATGAGAGTAAACCACATATCTGAGAAGGAAACTGTAGCTAGAACACATTAGGAAAAAACACTTAGAATTCAAAAATAACTAGATTAAAATCCATCAGAAATGGACAAAGGATGAGAGCAGATATTATTAAAGAAGGTATTCAAATAGCTAACAAATACATGAAAAGATGGTCAACATCATTAGGCATAAGCATGATGTAAATCAAAACTACAATAAGATACTACTTTTTACCTATTAAGATAACTATAACTAAAAGGACATATAACAGCAAGTATTGGAGAGGATATAGAGAAATCTGAAGCTTTGTATACTCAGTGGGAATGTAAATGATAAAGTCACTTTGGAAAAAAAAAATCTGGAAATTTCCTCAAAAACTTAAGCCATCTGACCTAGCAATGTCATTCTTAGGTATGTATCTAAGAAAAAAATGACATATGTCCACATAAAAATCGGTGCATGAATGGTCACGGCAGCATTATGCATAATAACTATCAGTAAAAACAACCAAATGTCCACTCAACCAACAAATGGATAAACAAAATGTGGTGTATCCAGGTAATAGGGTATTCCTCAGCCACAAAAAGAAATGGAGAACTGACATATGCTACAACATAGATGAAGTAAAAGTCGCTAGACAAAGAAGGCCAAACACTGTGTGATTCCATCCATGTGAAATGCCCCGGACAGGCGGGTTCATAGAGCTAGAAAGTAGATTCATGGTTGCCTGAAGTCAGGGAGCGGGTCAATGGGGTTAGACGTTTATGTTAAAGGATATGGGGTTTCTTTTCCTAGTGATGAAAATGTTCTAAAATTCATTGCAGTGATGGTTTGCACAATTCTGTACATATGCTAAAAACAACTCTTGAGTTCTGTACTTTAAATTGGTAACTTTTATGGTCATTAATTTTTATCTCAGTAAAGCTGTTACCAAAAAAAAGGAACAGGTAATTCCTACAGCAAACTCACGCTGATATGAAATACAAGACACAGGCTTAAACATTTCCAGTTACCTCAAACCAGGAACTTCAGAGCAAATTCATTGTGTTCTATTATCATAGATGATTTGAGGGGTTTTAATCATGTTAGTCTCACCTAAATATATTCGTTTCGCTTATTTTACTTATTATTTGATCTCATCTTCTATGTTTTACTTTTAAAAGTATATATAAGAACATTTCCATTCTTGAAAGTTCTCTGCCCTGAGCAAAGAAGGAAGGAAAAGAGGACCAGGGAGACCACAGGCCTTTCTGTCTCTCTCCTAGAGCTTCAGGTCGGTCAGTTCAGCACTAGAGAAACTCTTTGAATTCACTGGCCCCCAAAAAGGGAAGTCTAATTTCTTTCGACGTGACCAAATCTAGTAACTCGGAAAACAAAACAGAAATTTTTTTCTTTCTTTGGTCTTCCAGCTCAGGGTAATATTAAGCCTAGGGTCACGTACTCACACAGTAATAATGCAGGAGAATTTCTGGAAAAGCTCTGTCATCTTAAGCCTGAAATTCTCCAGTTGCTGCAGGAGAAAACCCAGGAATGAAATCTCACACCTGAGATCCACTTTGCTGTTCTTCAGGAGAAGCCTGAAGGAGGAGGACAGAGGGAAGCCACTGGGGAAAGATTCTTGGGGGTCACCAATGAGCGCTCAGGTAATGCCAGGTCCCCTCCAAAGCATGGGGGAGACCCCACAGGCCGTCTTTGATTAAACTGTCGAAATCCCACTCACACCATGCCCCTATTTCAAACCCGGTGGTCTTGTCCGGTGAGTCCCAGAGGCAAGGCTCCAAAGAGACTGTTTTACTCCCCTATCTTCCCAGTTCTGCCTAAGCATGAGAAGCAAAGGGGATTGACTAGAACCAGCACTATATCCAATCAGATTGATTTACAAGACAGAGGTGGCTGTACCTTCTCCAAGTTACCACTTTATACAAAAGAAAACTAATCACAGTTAACAACACAGGACTTGACTAAAAGTTAACCAAAAACCACCACTCTTTTCTATCTTCTGAGCTTTCCAAAAACAATTAATTTTTAGTACTGAGCTTCTTAACCCTGGCTGCACAGAAGCAAAGTGATTATAATTGGGTTGGTGTTTGATGATCTGACAATAGCCATCTCTATGTTCTCCTTGGTACCAAAGGCTCAGCTGAGCTTGAGACTCACTGATCCAAGGCCTGCCCTTTGTCAGGCACTTTCCTAACTGGTCTCAGCGTATTACCCTCACAACAGTGCTGTGAGGTCATTATTTTTATTACTTTGCAAATAAAGAAACCAAGAAAAAAAGAAGATAAAAATAGACTCACCAAGGCTTGAGTCCAGGTGTGAATTTAAAATATATATATATATATATATATATATCAGAGCACTTCATAGCTACCCAGGGCTGAGAGCCTTTAATAACCTGCAGGGTGCCTCTCCTATGCGGCTCTACTTATCCACCAGGCACCAGAATCAGAGGCAGCTTAGACGCATCAGCTCACAGAACCACAACCCAAACATCCACACTCCCACCCCGACAACATTCCCACCAGCTGTCCATTCGCCCCACCTTTTCTGAGAGCTCCTTCCCTGGGAATCCTGCCCCGGCCGCGAAACCTGCCCTGGTGTCATTTCCATTCCCAGATAACACCAACTACTTTACCCCCTAGAGCACATTCCACCCAGATCTCCTCCCCAGCTGCTATCCTCTTAGACATCCCCCTGACCTTTCTTAGCGTGGAATGAGAGCATCACCTGGCCGACTTGGATCCAGTCTCTCTCTCAGCTGGTCTGGAGGAAGGTCACCCTGTCTCAGAGCTAATGAGGAAGTGGTTAGCTTTACTGGAGTTTGGTTCAGACCAGCCCAGCCCAGCAGCCAATATTGTTCAAAGAGTTAGACACGAGGCCAGGTGCACTTTGCCCCAGCGGTCAATCAATCATCCCTGACTTCCTGGGCTTTTTACATGTTGTTCATTGTTTAGTCACTCAGTCATGTCCGATTCTTTTGCAACCCCCTGGACTGCAGCAGGCGAGGCTCCTCTGTCCATGGGCTTTTCCAGGCAAGAATACAGAATGGGTTGCCACTTCCTTCCCCAGGGGATCTTCCTGACCCAGGGATCCAACCACCATCTCCTGCTTGGCAGGTGGATTCTTTACCAGTTAGCCACCTGGGAAGCCCCTTCCCACAATAACTGAACATCCTCTCCGTCGCTGGGATATCACAAGGCTTCCAGTACAACAGTGCCAATGTGCTGACCTTCCTTCTGGAATTTAACAGGGACCTTGGACTTGGACTTGGACTTGGGCTTCTTGGTGGCTCAGCTGGTAAAGAATCCACCTGCAATGCGGGAGACCTGGCTTCGATCCCTGGGTTGGGAAGATCCCCTGGAGAAGGGAAAGGCTACCTACTCCAGTATTCTGGCCCAGAGAATTCCAGGGACTGTAGAGTCCCTGAGGTTGCAAAGAATCTGAGTGACTTTCACTTTGGACTTTGAAATTAATTTTCTCTCTTTGGAAAAGAGGACCCTTTGGTCTTTTTCTTTGTTGATCATGAGGAAAAGACTGGAGGGAGAATTACCACAGAGCCAGTCCCAGAGCTCTCAGTGTCAAGGACACATTTCCTGAGCCTGACACGGACAATGAGAACTTACTTCTCCCCAGTTTTAGTCAGCTCCCTAATAAACTATTAGTCTACTATTCTTTGTGGAGAAGGAAATGGCAACCCACTCCGGTATTCTTGCCTGGAAAATTCCATGGACAGAGGAGCCCGGCGGGCTACAGTCCATGGGGTTGCAGAGTCGGACACGGCTGAGAGACTAATGTATGCACACTGTTCTTTGAGTCAGAGTGTTTAAGACCACAGCCTTTGGGGACTGGCAAACTAGGATCTGAATCCCAATTCCAATGCTATTCTTTGACTTCTATATTTGTTGCCAACAAGGACTTGGAAATCTTAGACTAGACCTTCCGTAACTGAACCACCTACTCTGTGCTCATAACAGCAGTGGCGCAATTAAGGGGTTAAAAAAACTAAGGTGCAATAGGGGTGTTTGTAGGGAGCTCTGAACTCTGCTTAAAAATGGTACCAAGATATGTAAGAATATACTGAAGGTAGAAAGAGAAGATTCCGTCTTCCATTAATTACTTTTCTAAGGAAACTTTCAACCCTACTCTACCTGCTTTGAGAGTGTTTTGCCATTTGCCTCCCAACCTCACTCAGACCAGAAACCAACAGCACTTAGCCTCATCTACCACAAGCCTGGTGTTGGAGAAGACTCTTGAGAGTCCCTTGGACTGCAAGGAGATCCAACCGGCCCATTCTAAAGGAGATCAGTCCTGGATGCTCTTTGGAAGGACTGATGCTAAAGCTGAAACTCCAGTACTTTGGTCACCTCATGCGAAGAGTTGACTCATTGGAAAAGACTCTGATGCTGGGAGGGATTGGGGGCAGGAGGAGAAGGGGACGACAGAGGATGAGATGGCTGGATGGCATCACCAACTCAATGGACATGAGTTTGAGTAAACTCCAGGTGTTGGTGATGAACAGGGAGGCCTGGCGTGCTGCGATTCATGGGGTTGCAAAAAGTCAGACACGACTGAGCGACTGAAATGAACTGACCTGACCACAAGCCTAGAAGGCTTAATCACCCTAATCTCGTGGTATTGCAAAGGCTGCTAAGAAACTAAAATTGGTGTCATTAATAAGCAAACTAAATACAAAGGAAGCCACAGAAAGCTGAGTTCAAATTCTCATTTAAGTTTCTATTTTAAAAGCTACAATACAGCAAATGTCAGTGAGAAAGCTTGAAATAAGTCATTAGGCATCTCAGCAGACACCATTTGGACATATTTCTCACCAAATGGCTTCTGAAAGTGCAGTGAGAACTCTGATTTCTATTGGTAGCTGACTAGAGAGTTGCCCTGATTTTATAACCCTGCAGCAACATCTTTGGATTTGGTGGACATACAATTCTCCCCAGTAGGAACCTTGCACAGTTTTCAAATGTAGCCCATGTGATTGCTCCAGAAGTTGTTTTGCCACCCAATGTGTTCAGCCCTGAATGTAGAGATGGTCCCCAATTCCGACTTAACTATTTAGTCCGATCATTAAGCAGTTCCTTTGTCCTTCCTCCATTTATTTGTTTACTTATGCCTTCTCCCTCCACCCCCCCAACCAAACTTTCAGTCCGTCCCTCTCTCACCCCACCTCCCCCTTGGCAACCACAAGACTATTGTCTGTGTCTGTGAGTTTGCTTCTGTTTCGTAGATGAGTTCGTTTGTGTCAGATTTTAGATTCCACATATAAGTGGTATCATATGCTGTTTGCCTTTTTCTGAATTACTTCTAAATGATGATGAGGTCTCTTTAGCAAGTATCTATTCTATGCCAGATGCTGGGCAAAGTGCTTGGCTTATCTTATCTCTAACGTACGCAAGACTGAAAGGTAGATCACAGTCTCCAACCCCAGTTACAGAAACTGAGGTTCAAGGAAGTCAAATGCCTTGTTCATAGACACATAATTGGTGGTTACAGAGCTAAGATTTGGATTCAGATAACTCAGGATCTTTGTCATTGTGAACACTGCTCCTGATTTATAGAGATGTCCTTGTCACAGCTTCTACCCTGGACATCAGGACCATATCCTTTCTCCTATTATTTGGGCTTGAGTGTCTCAACCAAACAGAAGAGGCCTTAGTATGCAACTAACTGTTTCACATAGTTTAAAAAAAGTTCTGGAGAACTTACATCAAAGCCAAAATTGTTACTTTGGGCAAACTCACTAATGTTGAAGTAGGCAATGTTAAACCAGCCCTGTTTATTCATCTATTTCTATATTCCCTCCATGACATATTTATATGAGTTCATCCAGACTGCTCTGTCCAAATGCCATCCTCTCCATTTCAGAAGTTTCCTAAGGTTCCGCTGAGGTTGAGGAAAGTGGTAACCACTCTTAGCATTTTCCAGGCTTAAAGCATGCCAGCCAGTCTGTGAGGAGAGGAACTCTAGGGTCATAAGAAAAAGTTTCTCTTATAGATGTCTTCCAGCAAACAAATAAAGTGACAATGATATAATCTGAATTTATCATTTTGCAAATGCCTAGTGAAATAATGAGTCTAGGTAAAGTCTAGACTGTCCCATCACTATTTGGCAAACTGGTCACTAGATGCCTTCTGATAGAAGTAGGCAATACCATTTATACAGGATTATTCCTGGGAAAATATACCTGAATCAGATTAAACCTCAATTCTAGAGTATACATCCAACAATGTAATATCTTTTTGCATTGACTGTATAAAAGATGTACATTCTCTATAGGGGTATCTCTTACATCCACCACTGATAAAAGCAAATGATATAACATGAAAAAGTAACTTAGTAAAAAGTTTAAATTTTAAAAAAATTAAATTTCCACTGGAATTTAAATTAATGAGGTCCATCTAGGATAATCTTTCTGCTGGTGATTAATTTGATTCAAGGATTGATGTAGAAGGCCCACAGGAGTATTTGCAGTCTATGGCTGGATACCAAATGCTTCAGTCAGGCTGTGTGTGTGTGTGTGTGTGTGTGTGTGTGTGTGTGACTTGAATTCTCTTATTGCAACATTTTTCAGTGGAAAAATTTAAACATAAACAGAAGTAGAGAGGTTAATGTAATGAACACATGTACCAACCTCCAGCTTTAGCAGTTAACAGCTCAGGTCCAGCTCTGTTCCATCTGTGCTTCCCTTGAAACACACGACCTGATCCCTCACCCTAGAGCATTCAAACTGACTTCTTAGGAAAAAAGCAATAGTGGTCTTGCCTAGAAGCAGACTTCTGGTCAACTCTCCTAGAGGCCAAATGATCCTGCATCACCTGGGCTATGGGCCAAGCTTCTCGATTCATAAAATTACATCAGCTTTTCTCTCTACCTGACTGGCATCCAGCGAACAGCAGCTCTTCTCCTTTTGAGCTGGTTGGGCTCTTGGAGGCTTTTTCCAAAACTGTTTGCGCTAGGGTCTGAAGAGGCACCATGTAAGTTATTCCTAACATTGCTTATTTGTGGTAGACAATTTTGAGGTACTTCTGCTCTCTCTGAACCACAGAAGTTCATGAGTTGAAAATTCAGCAACTGAGAGGAACTGACTTTCAGGCTCTAACCAAGCAGCTGAGTCTTTGCTTGGCTGCTGCTACCCAAAACACTGCTATATTTTAAATGGTTAATCAACAAGGACCTACTGTAGAGCACATCAACTCTGCTCAATGTCATGTGGCAGCCTGGATGGGAGGGGAGTTTGGGGAAGAAGGGGTATATCTATATATATGGCTGAGTCCCTTCACAGTTCACCTGAAACTATCACAACATTGCGTATTAATTGGCTATACCTCAATACAAAATAAAAAGTTTAAAATAAAATAAGGACTGTGAAGAAAGCTGAGCACCAACGAACTGATGCTTTTGAACTGTGGTGTTGGAGAAGACTCTTGAGAGTCCCTTGGACTGCAAGGAGATCCAACCAGTCCATTCTAAAGGAGATCAGTCCTGGGTATTCTTTGGAAGGAATGATGCTAAAGCTGAAACTCCAGTACTTTGGCCACCTCATGTGGAGAGTTGACTCATTGGAAAAGACTTTGATGCTGGGAGGGATTGGGGGCAGGAGGAGAAGGGGACAACAGAGGATAAAATGGCTGGATGGCATCACCGACTCGATGGACGTGAGTTTGAGTGAACTCCGGGAGATGCTGATGGACAGGGAGACCTGGCGTGCTGCAATTCGTGGGGTTGCAAAGAGTCGGACACGACTGAGCAACTGAACTGAACTGAAAACCAAAAGAAAGTGTATATATTTAATAGTATGCTACCATCACTTATCTAGAGCCAGACATCCTGGAGTCAGAAGTCAAGTGGGCCTTAGGAAGCATCACTACCAACAAAGCTAGTGGAGGTGATGGAATTCCAGCTGAGCTATTTCAAGTCCTAAAAGATGATGTTATAAAAGTGCTGCACTCAATATGACAGCAAATTTGGAAAACTCAATAGTGGCCACAAGACTGGAAAAAGTCAGGTTTCATTCCAATCCCAAAAAAAGGCAATGCCAAAGAATGTTCAGACTACCACACAATTACACTCATCTCACATGCTAGCAAAGTAATGCTCAAAATTCTCCAAGGTAGGCTTCAATAGTACATGAACTGTGAACTTCCAGATGTTCAAGCTGGATTTAGAAAAGGCAGAGGAACCAGAGATCAAATTGTCAACATCTGTTGGATCATAGAAAAAGCAAGAGAGTTCCAGGAAAACATGTAGTTCTGCTTTATTGACTATGCCAAAGCCTTTGACTGTGTGGATCACAACAAACTGTGGAAAATTCTAAAGAGATGAGAATACTAGACCACCTTTCCTGCCTCCTGAGATATCTGTATGCAGGTCAAGAAGCAGCAGTTGGAACCAGACATGGAACAATGGACTGGTTCCAAATCAGGAAAGGAGTACGTCAAGGCTGTATATTGTCACCCTGCTTATTTAACTTATATGCAGAGTACATCATGTGAAATGCTAGGCTGGATGAAGCACAAGATGGAGTCAAGATTGCCAGGAGAAATATCAGTCACCTCAGATATGCAAATGACACCACCCTTATGGCAGAAAGTGAAGAGGAACTAAAAAGCCTCTTGATGAAAGTGAAAGAGGAGAGTGAAAACCCTGGCTTAAAACTCAACATTCAAAAAACTAAAATCATGGCACCCAGTCCCATCACTTCATGGTAAATAGATGGAGAAACAATGGAAACAGAAACTTTATTTTGGGGGGCTTCAAAATCACCACTGCAGATGGTGACTGCAGCCCTGAAATTAAAAGACACTTGCTCCTTGGAAGGAAAGCTATAACCAACCTAGACAGCATATTAAAAAGCAGAGACATTACTTTGCCAACAAAGGTCCATCTAGTCAAAGCCATGGTTTTTCCAGTAGTCATGTATGGATGTGAGAGTTGAACCATAAAGAAAGCTGAGCACCAAAGAATCGATGCTGTTGAGCCGTGGTGTTGGAGAAGACTCTTGAGAGTCCCTTGGACTGCAAGGAGATCCAACCAGTACATCCTAAAGGAAATCAGTCCTGAGTACTTATTGGAAGGACTGATGCTGAAGCTGAAACTCCAGTACTTTGGCCACCTGATGTGAAGAACTGACTCACTGGAAAAGACCCTGATGCTAGGAAATATTGAAGGCAGGAGGAAAAGGGGACAACAGAGGATGAGATGGTTGGATGGCATTACCGACTCATTGGACATGAATCTGAGCAAGCTCTGGGAGCTGGTGATGGACAGGGAAGCCTGCTGTGCTGCAGTCCATGGGGTTGCAAAGAGTTGGACACAACTGAGTGACTGAACTGAACTGAACTGAACCATTTATCTAATACTGAAGAAGAGGAAGATACAAATTCATATATTTGTATATATATATAATTATGCATATATATAAACACATACAGATATACATTTACTTATACTTTAGAAAAGAGAAGGATAAAGCACATTTGTTTAATAGTTATCATAGGGGAAGCTAGAGATCAAAGTGGAGAGAATAAGAACAGAAGCTAGAACTGCTCTGAATATAACTAACTGTATAGATTTGACATTAGAACCATGCAAATTCTTTACATAACTACAAGACAACCTTAGGTCAAAATTAAAAGAAAGCTACTCTTAAATGGAAAGCAAATGAAACAAACTTCTCTGTGTATTGAATGAGAAGCATAGCCTGAGAGGAAATAATTCAAACAATTTAAAAACAGCAGTATCACTGTGAACCCTGGTGGATTAGATCCTAAGGACAAAAATCACCTTAAAAATCTTAAACTGTTTTCAGAAATCATTCTTCTAGCAATGATATTAATACAATCATTCTGAAACACAGATAGTAAAGCCAAAGTAATTATATTAACACTGCTTGGAGTCAAGATTTTAGGCAGAAGAGCAAAAATATACAAATACAAAATCAAAGAAGTTAAACAGAAGTCCTGCAATACTAAGTCCAAATTCAAAATTTTAGCAGGAACTCACGATGTATTTTCTCCTAAATAATTTTTGTCATTCTGTCCACTGAAACAGCCTATAAACAATGACCAGCTCATAAGCAATGAGCAGCCCTAAAGCCAGCTTGTGATCTTTAAACATCAATTCTCACAAAAGGAGCTAAGTCTCCTTGAAGAAAATTGCTGATTCTTGGTCTGGAGCAGGAAATGTACAAACTGTACCTAGAACATTTGTCATAATGGACAGCAGAGAAGTTATCAAAACCCACTGGAGTTGTATTCAAATAATTCAGCAAACAGAAAGAGGCTCTCAGAGGCAAAACAACGACTGAAATGAACTGAAACACATCAAACATGTTTAAATCCATGAGGCTATAATTATACTCAACAACAAAAACTCATTGATCACCCTTGGAAGATGACTGAGAACCAAGTCATCATTCTGAATAGATAAGAATAAAGGACTTAATCTGCCCTTACTGTGCAAACTGTATCTTGGGGTAACCAAAGAGTTTTAAGGGGAAGTTTCTCTTTGCAGAAGACTTCCATCAAATAAATGAAGGAATGATAGAATTAGACTATTATCATTTTGCAACCCCTAGTGAAAAATGAATCTATCAAAAATGATGAATTACAACAGACAATATGTTGCACCATTGCCCCCTGAAAGAAATACACTTATGAAGATTTCTTGATAGAAAATTGTATCTAAAGCAGATCAAACTTTCCATTCTAGACTGTAGGTCTAAAGAGTTAGTCTACAGGAAATGCTGGTGAGAGGAACAAGTTACAGATGAAATGACACTCAGAGTTGCAAAATAGAAAATGTGAAATACTGCAGGACTGATGACTGTTTCTTCCATGTATAAACTGAAAAGGAAAAAAGATTGAACAGCTATAGATTAAAAGAAAGTTGAAAGAGGCATGGGCCAATTCTCTGTTGTGGTCTTGTTTTTTCATGCAGCATGGGAGATTTTAGCTCCCCAACCATGGACTGAACCCAGGTCAGTGAGAGTTCAGAGTCTGAACCACTGGACTGCCAGGGAATTCCCCAAACCAATTCTTTTTTTAAAAAAATTATAGAAATAGGTAAATTCCATTTTGGGGTGTGAAAATGGTTATGTGGTTTCAGTTCTTTAAGGGTTCTTATTTAGCGATATGTATAGAGTTATGGATGAAGTGATTTGCTGTCTTAGCTGTGCTTTGTAAGAATCCGTCCTGGTTGTAAGGGAAGGTAGTGTGTACAGGGCAGCAGAAATGAAACAAGACTAGACACAAGCTAAGTACCAAAGCCATTGGGCAATGATGGCACATGGGGGTTTATTACATTATTCTATTTTTGTTGATTTTGACATGTTCTATTAGTAAACTTGAAAGTGAGAATTCTAGTTACACACACACACACACCCCCACACCCCTACACACACACCCTGACTTTTCCTAACTTCCTATTCTTGTTTTGAGCAAAGGATCTAGGTCAATAAGCGGTGAGTGGTGTTTTTTTGTTTTGTTTTGTTTTTTTTGTTCAAACCATCGAGGCATTTATTTCTGTAGAGACAGTGTTGAGCACATTCTCAACTGGACAGTTTCCAGAAAATTCACTGTTTCACCAAAACACCATGTGCTGGCCCTCTAGTTTCACATTCTGAGTCTGGCCTTTCAGAAAATGTAAATGAAGCCTCCTGAGTTGGAAGGTAAATTTGAAGTTTAGAGCACTACAATATTAGTATTGAAACATAAGAACTGTTCTCCTTTGCTAGCATCTCAAGGATATATGGATCTTGGCCAGTGGGCACAGCATGAAACACAAGTAGCACATGTGTAGACACAGGAGCTGGTGACCTGGAAGCAAAAGGGGTGTAGAAGGAAGGGGCAGGTTGTCCGACTTGAGGTTAGGTCTCAGTCATCTGCAGGTATCTTGAAGGTGTCTGTAGCCTTTCACAGCGTGATTTGAGATTCTGTGTCTCCAATGGTCAGAGAAATCTGAGCTCATGGCAGGGTTACAAGCAATTAGATCCACTGCCATTCATGAATTAGCATTCCAGACCAAGTACTAAGCATTTCATATTCGTTTCCTCTGTGAATCGTTCCAGTCTCCCCTCTCCCATGGCACGGGCATTACCACCACACTTTTACAGGTAAGAAAAAGGAGATTCAGAGAGGTTGAGTTATTCTCTCAGGATCACACAGCCAGCAAGTGACTTCATTTGCCCTCTAACTTAGGGAATTCGGCCTTCAAAAGCCTCCCTCACTGTCTGGGTTTGGCAGGCCGCAGGTGGCATTTTGTGGACACCAAGGCCCAGAGCATTTCCTGGGTGAAAATCCTGCCCACTGAAATAAGGACAACAGCACCATCAGGGAAAGGATGAAGACCTGTTACCAAAGGTGAATGAGTTCAGAAGACAACTGATGCCTCTGTCACTTATCTGGGCAGCAAATCCAGGACAAAAGCAGCCAGAAAACCCAGCAGGGGCTGGTGGGCACTGAGGAAGGAGAACGTATGTTTCACAGCTCCTTTTCCCATCACCTTCTATCACTTTAAAATAAATTGACCACAAATGATCATTTATAGACACATGCAGCCCTCGGCGCTCGTGGCAAGTATTGCAGTAAAGGCTCATTTATTTAGCGTCCTGCTGATTAGCAGGTAGTGTACTGCCGTGTGTGAAAACAGACACATATGGGAAGCTGCCGTGCAGCACATGGGGCTCAGCCCGACGCTCTGTGGCGCCCTAGATGGGTGGGGATGGGGGCAGGCTGGGAGAGGGCTCTAACAGGGAAGGGATATGTGTATACATAGAGCTGATCCATTTCATTGTACAGCAGAAGCTAACACAATTTGTAAGCAACTATACTTCAATTTAAAAAAAAAAAACAGAAAGTAATGATATATACAGTGAGAACTGATGACTGTGAAGATGACCCAGAGGCAGAAAGATATCCTCAAGAGGTTTATGACCCACCAAAATGCTATTACATTCCAGAGGCAGAGCAATAGATATATCCTGTTGAATTAAATGTATCTGACAACTGTTCAGCCGCATATGGTTATGTGAAATCTATATAACCAGAATACATGATTACCCAGAATAAACATGCTCGCTGACCATGCTGGCTTTTCTGCCATTGGCTAATGATAAATACAGCCTCCACAGTACATAGTTATTCTACCACATGAAGAGTTGAAGACAGATAAAACTGAATGGAACGAATCTGGTAGAAAATAACCAAGAAATAGTCCTTTCAAAATGTATCATTTAGGACTTCCCTGGAGGTGCAGTGGTTAGGAATCCACCTGCCAATGTAAGAGACACAGTTTTGATCCCTGTTCCAGAAAGATCCTACATGTCTCAGGGCAACCAAGCCCACGCACCACAGCTACTGAAGCCCGAGTGTCCTAGAGCCTCGAGTGTCCTAGAGCTCAGCAACAAGAGCAGCCCCTAAATGAGAAGTCCGCACACAGCTAGAGCAGCCCTCACTCGCTGCAACTGGAGAAAGCCCACACACAGCAACGGAGCCCCAGCACAGTCAAAACTTAGAAATAATTAAATAAAATTCATAGAAACACATCATTTGTAGGGAGAAATTAGACACTAAAATTTAGGGGCTTGCAGTGATTCTCCAGTACATTTGGGAAGGCTTCCCACCACTATTATCATGTTTAAGGAAATAATATATGTAAATTCTTGTATATGCCCAATAATTGGCAAGGGCTGCTATGTATCGGGCTTCCCTTGTGGCTCAGCTGGTATCCACCTGCAATGTGGGAGACCTGGGTTCGATCCCTGGGTTGGGAAGATCCCCTGGAGAAGGGAAAAGCTACCCACTCCAGTATTCTGGTCTGGAGGATTCCATGGACCATACAGTCCTTGGGGTCACAGAGTTGGAACAGACTGAGTGACTTTCACTTTCGTTTTCTTTCTAAGAATCAGCTATTGTTATTACTATCATAATTATTAAAATGATCCTTGCTTTGTAGGTCCTTATAATAGAATTACGTTGACAGAAGCTATCTTGTATTGTCTTTTATTTTGTCTTCAGAAGAGGAGTGGGTGTGTGTCTTTGGTCTTAGTTTGAATTAAGATGCCCTTGAACATAGTACAGTCTAGTAATGACCATTGTATTCCCTGTTTTATGCTTTTAATTTATCCCAAATAAGAAAATAATGAAAAGCAGGCACAAGACAAAAACACTACAGGATTTCTAAAATGCAGAATCTTTGTGGACCAAGCCCTATGAGCAGGCTTGTCAAGTGAGGTCTCACAAATGATACAAGCGAGCAGAGCCTGCTGATACTCTCCTTGTCTCACCAGAATCAGTCACAGGTCTCCAAGGAAGTAGAACCGACAGAAAGACTTCTTTTTTAAAAAATTGGCTCATGCAGTTATGGCTCTGGCAAACCCAAAATCTGCAAGGTGGGTCAGCAGGCTGGAGAATCAGGAAGAGCTAATGTTCCAGTTCAAGTCCAAAGGCAATTGACTGGCAGAATTCATGCTTGACCCAGGGAAATCAGTCTTGTTTTATTCAGGCCTTCAACTGATTGAGTAAGGCTGACCACACTAGGGAAAGCAATCTCCTTTATTCGAGCCCACTAATTTAAGTCTTAGTTCAGTTCAGTTCAGTCGCACAGTCGTGTCCGACTCTTTGCGACCCCATGAACTGCAGCACGCCAGGCTTCCCTGTCCCCATCTCAAAACAATCTCACAGAAGCATATATGTTTGACAACATATCTGGGCACAGTACAGCCAAATTGTCCCTTAACTGTCACAATCTCTCTCTCTTACACACACACACACACACACATGCACATGCACACTTGATCATGATTCATCACAAAGTGAGGAAGGAAGTACCTAGGTCATAATGTCAAGCACCAGGGGTCTTCTGGAGCCCTCCAAAGAGGCAACTTGTCTGATGAGACCACCAGCTTATCAATTTCAAGATATCATTTCTTTTCTTCTTTCATGAGAAAAATAATCCATTGATTCAAAAAACAGGCACTATTTATCTAAGATGCTTTTTTTTAGCATCTCTGAGGTAAATATCTCTATATCCCCATTTTCACAAACTCTTCAGTTAAGTGACTTGCCCCAGCATCCATCAGCTAATAGAAGAACCCAAATATGAACCTAAATTTGGAGTCATTAGCCTCCGCATGACTTGTGATTTCTCTTCATGCCCCCAAGAGGTAAGGGAAGAAAGAAGATCAGAAAAATGCTTCTAATAGAAGAAACCTGTGATGGTAAGTGTGTAATATTCCATGCTATTCCTTTATTTCATCTCTGTTTAGGGGTCTTATGCGGAGGAATACATTCAGGTAAACAACCAAGCCTGTAGACTGAAAACCATACCCCCTCTTCTAAAGGGATTTGGGGATGCCTTTGTTAGCAGGACATGCCCATATTTCCAGTCCATTACACCCTGTTGACAATTGTCGGTTGTAGATTCTTACTGAGCCCCTGGAAAGGCTCTCATCCAGGCCATCTGCCTGGCCTCTTATCTCTGCCAGCCCCAAATTTAGACTAACGGTTGCTCATGGTTTGTGGCAGAGCTATTCCAAAGAACTGCTTGCTCAGAGGCAGGCAGCTGGTGGCAAGGCTGCACTTTGATATCTTGCTGACCCCTTCTAGAGCCTGGATGACCGACATCAAGTCTTCATCTGTCTTCAGCTCATGCTCAGATCACCCTTGTTTGTGGCTGGGTGCTTCGAGTGCGGAAACACTGAGTTGGAGTTACATAACAGGAGGATAGTAACAGAATTGTGTGTGCTGTTCACTTATAAAAATTTGTGTTGGACCAAGAGGGATGGTTCCAAATAGGAAAAGGAGTACGTCAAGGCTTATATTGTCACCCTGCTTATTTAACTTCTATGCAGAGTACATCATGAGAAACGCTGGGCTGGAAGAAAAAGCACAGGCTGAAATTAAGATTGCCGGGAGAAATATCAATAACCTCAGATATGCAGATGACACCACCCTTATGGCAGAAAGTGAAGAGGAACTAAAAAGTCTCTTGATGAAAGTGAAAGAGGAGAGTGGGAAAGCTGGCTTAAAGCTCAACATTCAGAAAACGAAGATCATGGCATCTGGTCCCATCACTTCCTGGGAAATAGATGGGGAAACAGTGGAAACCATGTCAGACTTTATTTTGGGGGGCTCCAAAATCACTGCAGATGGTGACCGCAGCCATGAAATTAAAAGATGCTTACTCCTTGGAAGGAAAGTTATGACCAACCTAGATAGTATATTCAAAAGCACAGACATTACTTTGCCAACAAAGGTCCGTCTAGTCAAAGCTAGGGTTTTTCCAGTAATCATGTATGGACGTGAGTTGGACTATAAAGAAAGCTGAGCGCCAAAGAATTGGTGCTTTTGAACCATGGTGTTCAAGATGACTCTTGAGAGTCCCTTGGACTGCAAGAAGATCCAACCAGTCCATCCTAAAGGAGATCAGTCCTGGGTGTTCAATGGAAGGACTGATGCTGAAGATGAAACTCCAGTACTTTGGCCACCTCATGTGATGAGTTGAGTCACTGGAAAAGACCCTGATGCTGGGAGGGATTGGGGACAGGAGGAGAAGGGGACGACAGAGGATGAGATGGCTGGATGACATCATTGACTCGATGGACATGAGTTTGGGTAAACTCCGGGAGTTGGTAATGGACAAGGAGGCCTAGCGTGCTGCAATTCATGGGGTTGCAAAGAGTCAGACACGACTGAGTGACTGAACTGAACTGAAGGGGGATGGGGAGTGGGACTAAATTGGGAGATTGGAATTGACATACACACACTACTATGTATAAAATGGGCTTCCCTGGTGGCTCAGACAGTAAAGAATATGCCTGCAATGCAGAAGATCTGGGTTCAATCCCTGGGTCAGGAAGATCCCCTGGAGAAGGGAATAGCAACCCATTCCAGTATTCTTACCTGAAGAATTCCATGGACAGAGGAGCCTGATGGGCTACCATCCCATGGTGTCATAAAGGGTTGGACATGACTGAGTGACTAACACTGTCATTTACACTTACCTATATAAAATACATAACCAATAAGGGCCTACTGTATAGAATGAGCAACTCTACTCAATACTCTGTAATGACCTATATGGGAAAATAATCTAAAAAAGAGTCAGTATATGTTTATGTATAACCAATTCACTTTGCTGTACAGCAGAAACTAACACAACATTTTAAATCAACTCTGATGGCTCAGCAGGTAAAGAATACACCTGTCATCAGGAGACAAAGGAGATAAGACACTGGGTCAAGAAGATACCCTGGAGGAGGAAATGGCAACCCAGTCCAGTATTCTTGCCTGAAAAATCCCACGGAAAGGGTAGCCTGGTGGGCTATAATCCAAAGGGTCACAAAGAGTTGGACACAACTGAGTGAGTAAGCGCACATACTCCACTAAAAATCAATCTTTTAAAAAAGTTTGTGTTGGTATTTGGGCTAGGAAAGCAGTCTATCTCTGTGTTCTCCCTCTAGCCCCCAGATAACTGTATTCCTGCTTTATTCCAGTGCCTGGTCTCCAGGAGGACCAGGAGTAAGAGGCAGAGTGCTTGGTGGAGTCATGAGCTTGCTGGGTACAGACATGAAAATAAAACACCCATCTGTGGAGCGTGACCAACAGCCACGTCCAGAGCGAGCGGATCTGCCGAGGCCACATTCTGGCAGGGTGAAACAGGAGATCCTGCCTTCTCCCCCACTGTTGCTGCAACAGTAGGCCAGTGCACATTTGCCAAAGCTCTGCAAACCATGACTTATGTGAAAAACAATGCAAGAGCAGTCAGTCAAAGCCAAGGCAATCATGGGCAAGTGGCAAATTTAAGTCGACAAGAGGTAATCCTAGTCTGATGCAAAGATAATAACCAGAGACCAGGAATGCAGTTGCCTTAATTAAAAAAAAAATGTGTTATTTGCAATAAGGCAATAATTCAGAGACGATTCCTATTAAGAGAATCCTGCACTGGGAAGAAGATAGCAAGGCATTAATTCATTCAGATCTCAAAACAACATTATGAAGCAGGAATATATCATTAGCACTATTTTTTCAATAAGGAAATAGGCAGAGCAGTTAAGTAAACTTACACAAAGTAACACAACTAGTGACATGATACTACCAGGATATGAAACCAGGAAGTATGATTCCCATGTCTAAAGACTTAACCACTCTACTTACATGGCACCCTAATTTTGTAAATTTTTTATGTCTATGAGACACTAATAAGGCTGTTGAGATTTTTCTTTTCTTTTTCCCCGTCTCATTTTGCATAAAAATATCATATGCACTAGTGTATAATATAGAAAATAATAAAATTGCATATTTTCTAAATATTTTATGATTTGGACTTCTTTCCAGCAAATATCTTGTCTGTGCCCTTTCTTCCAAAATTTTCCATATATGTGACTTGTACTGGGCTGGCCAAGTTTGAAGTCAAACTAGTTTTTTGAAACATGAGATCACAGCGCTCATTTACCCTATACTATGTTGCCTCTTTCAGGTCATGTTGAGCTTTAACTTCTTTCAAGAATGATTCCATTGTATCAGAAATTAAAACCTTAAATTAAGCTCTAATTTATTTTCACATATCAGTGAATAAGGTGAGAGGAAACTGAAGTAAGATTTGGGTTTTCTGATTTTCAGATTTTGGAAAGAATTTTTTTTCCCTTAGGGTCTTCCTAAAATCATACTGTGGAGCTAATCTCATTCTGCCTCTTCAGAAAGGGGAATAGAAATTTTATAGACGAATTTTTAAGTCACTCCAATGGCTTTAAACTGTCCTGTGTTGTCACAGGTTAGCTGTATGGTGACCTAACTTTTAATTTAGTTGCAGTAACGTCATAATTTCTTGAAAACTCAGTTTTCTCAGCTATAAAATGGAGACAATATTCCCTGTTTTCTAAAGCTGTGAGATACAATTGAAGTAGTAAAGATGAAGACCCAACACAAGCCTGGCACAAGAAAGGACACAGTAACAATTAAAATCCCGCTAGTCTGAGCTCTACCGGTCACCAGCAATGTGACTCTAGATATGCTTGATTCTTTTTCCTTTATGTGGTTCTAACATCAAAGAGCCCTGCTGACTCTCTTTGTGAGTTCAAGATGTCCTCTGTCCTACCCACCACCCCCTCAGTGTGCTGACTGCACCCCACCACCCAGGCTGGCACTCAGACCTGGTCCAGGCTCCTAGCAGACTCTCACATCCTCATTCACATCTATTATCTCCAGGACATCTGAACTGAGCTAAATGTGCTAATTATGCACTCCTCAAGTAATTGCACAAGTTTGAAGTTTCCTCCATTAAAATGAATGTTTGGGCTGAAGAAAACTTCAGCTTGGAAAAGAAACAAGATTCCCAAGTTTGCCAGAGAATTTTCTTAATGCCATGGCTAATCTAGATGTGGCAGAGCTGAGAGATTCCCCAAGCAAACTCTCTTCTGTATCATCTCAACCCCAGCATGCTCCAGTAAAATTACACCAAAAAACTCCCCATCCATTGTCATCATATTTTATTTGGAAACAAATTGGTCCAAAAAGAAAGAAAACCGTGCTTCATAAAAAAATAAAAAATTTTAATGGGGTGCTGAACTAATAAAACAATAATTACATAGTAACCACCATTTATTGAACATCTACTCCGTGTTGAAGTTCAATCATTAAGACATTTAATCCCCACAACAATCCTGGAGGTAAGTAGATATTAATGAAGTAATAACTTTAATTATGTTCATTTTACAAATGAGGAAACTGAGGCAGATAGAGGTGAAGTGGTCTGACTTTAGAAACCACATTCCTTACTACCACAGTCTTATCCTTGATGGCAAAAGTAACAGTGATAATAGCTCATATTTAGTGAGTACCTTCAATGCACTGGACACTACACAGTGTAACATGAAGAGGGAATTTGCTCATTAAAAAAAAAAAAAAAAAAAACAGTTTCTAAGATGCCCATATTTTAAAGAAGGAGCAAAATTCACTTCGGAGATACACGGTGCTTTTGTTTATTCCAGTGGTTTTCAACCTTAGCTACACATTAGAACCACCTGGAGAGAATTTTTTTGAATACCAACATCCAAAACCTAGCCCAGACCTGGGGGTGGGACCAAAGACATCAGTAATTTTTTAAAGCATTGTAGATGATTCTGATGTCCAGGTTGAGAACAATGGTATACTTTAATCAACACACTTAGGATCATTTTTTTGGTGAGAATGTGACTGGAAAACACTGTCAATTAAGAAAAATGAATATTCTGCATAATAAAGTTACAGGAAATCAGAGTTGTCTTCAAATCAGAAGAGGGATTTGAAGAGGGAGAAATTATCTCTTTGGAAACAGATCCAGACAGTCCAGGAGGAGGGACTGAAGATCCAACAATAAGATAATAGGAGAGACCCTGAGGGGCAAAGATGGAGCAGGAGATTAAAAAAACAGGGATACAGTACTTCACTCTGCCCTCCATCCACAGCCTTTGCCATCTGGATCTGTAGCTCCTCACATCCAAAAATATATTTATTTTCCCCTACTTGAATCTGGATTGATTTTAAGAATTGCTTTGACCAACAGAATGCAGTAAAAGTAACGGAGTGCCATTTCTAAGACTACATCTCAGAAACCTTGTATCCTTCCACTCACTTGCCATATGAACAACCAGCTGCTGCAAGTTGAGAGACCACATGAAATAGAACCAATGTATCCCAGCCAAGCTCCCAGACATGCGAGGATTTAACCAGGAACAGCAAACTGACCACTGGGAACTGATGATCCATATGAAAGGTCAGATGAAACCAGAAAAACTACATGGCTGATCCTCAGTTGTCAATGCACAGAATTGTGACCACAATGTTTGGGGGTAATTTGTTATGCAGCAATAGCTAACTGATACAAATGACTAGTGAGATGGCCTGTGGAATGGCTGAGATGCTCAGTTTTAGGTTGTTCTCTGGACTGTGTTGTAAACTCTCTTGAATCAGGCCCAACTAGGCCCAGACTTTCAGTAAACACAACCACCTGGACTAATGATAATTTATGGACGTGAGTCTTAGTGAACTCCGGGAGTTGGCGATGGACAGGGAGGCCTGGCGTGCTGCAATTCATGGGGTCGCAAAGAGTCGGACACGACTGAGCGACTGAACCGAACTGAACCGAAAGGTGAAGGAGTGTGCTGAGTCACAGAAGGTCAGTTACAGCAGGAAAGATGCAGAAAGGGCTTGAAAATTCTGCAGAGACAGGAAATCAGAGGGAGAAATCATCAGGAGACAAAATTCCCCCAAGAATGCTGAGAGCCATAAAGGAAGGGAGATGGGAGGAGCCACAGCTTATGGACTGGACCTCCCGGAAGGCTTTTGGGATGTCAAGGAAAATAGGAGTCTCTCGGGGCTGGAGGTCTCAGGACACCCCTGCAGCAAACCCCTGGGTAAGCTGGTACAACATGATTCCATCTGACTCTCATGTCAGCTCTAACAGGAAGATATTTATTATCCTCATAAGGGTAAGATAGAAGGTTAAATAACCTCCCTGGGATGACTCAACAGGAAGGAGGCGGGGTTGGGGGGGGCGGTGGAACCAGGTCTGACTCAAGCTTTCTGAGTAAAATGTGATTAGGAAGTAAGAGTTCTGAACCCTTCCTCCTGAAACGCCAAACTTCCGGGATTCCCAGGATGTGGCATTCCGCTGTAACCGGTTGAATAAACGAGACCCAAACGCTCGCGTTCCATTCAAACGCCATCCCAATCAGCCCTGGGATTTTTCTCTCTAGTGAACAATTTCATTGGCTCCCCCAATCCCATCCGCCTGCTTTCAACAAGAGCCAGTGCTTCAGGGTTCCAGTGACCCCCACCCCTGTCCTCCCCGACGACGACGACATGGCAGGACTGGGCTCCCAGATCCGGAAGCCAGCCCGGGGGTCACGTTAGCGTTCCCTGCTCTCTCCGGTGACGCAATTCCGCCCCAAGATGGCGGCGCCTCTCCCTCAGAGCCCGCCCGCGCGGCCCGGAGCCAGCCTCCCCCTCTCCAGCGTGCGAGCCGGACCCTCCGCGGGGCTCAGGGGAGGGGGAAACCAAGACCCGGGTCTATCAAAGTCAGGAAGTCCCAGAAAACGTCAGGAACCCAGGGCTTGTGCCCCCGCCCCGCTCTCTCTGCCACTACAGGGTCAACATCATCTCTCGATGCAGGAAAATTGCCCCCCCCACACCCGCCAAAAAAAAAAAAAAGCTTTCTTGAGGGGAAAAAACCTGTGCCAGCTGATTTATTTTTCAAATTAAAAAAAAAAAA
>SJYQ01096195.1:0-29008 GCA_006410935.1 Redunca redunca | reverse complement strand
AGGCCTGGCGTGCTGCAATTCATGGGGTCGCAAAGAGTCGGACACGACTGAGCAACTGAACCGAACTGAACCGAAAGGTGAAGGAGTGTGCTGAGTCACAGAAGGTCAGTTACAGCAGGAAAGATGCAGAAAGGGCTTGAAAATTCTGCAGAGACAGGAAATCAGAGGGAGAAATCATCAGGAGACAAACAAAATTCCCCCAAGAATGCTGAGAGCCATAAAGGAAGGGAGATGGGAGGAGCCACAGCTTATGGACTGGACCTCCCGGAAGGCTTTTGGGATGTCAAGGAAAATAGGAGTCTCTCGGGGCTGGAGGCCTCAGGACACCCCTGCAGCAAACCCCTGGGTAAGCTGGTACAACATGATTCCATCTGACTCTCATGTCAGCCCTAACAGGAAGATATTTATTATCCTCATAAGGGTAAGATAAAAGGTTAAATAACCTCCCTGGGATGACTCAACAGGAAGGAGGCGGGGTTGGGGGGGGTGGGTGGAACCAGGTCTGACTCAAGCTTTCTGAGTAAAATGTGATTAGGAAGTAAGAGTTCTGAACCCTTCCTCCTGAAACGCCAAACTTCCGGGATTCCCAGGATGTGGCATTCCGCTGTAACCGGTTGAATAAAAGAGACCCAAACGCTCGCGTTCCATTCAAACGCCATCCCAATCAGCCCTGGGATTTTTCTCTCTAGTGAACAATTTCATTGGCTCCCCCAATCCCATCCGCCTGCTTTCAACAAGAGCCAGTGCTTCAGGGTGCCAGTGACCCCCACCCCTGTCCTCCCCGACGACGACGACAGGGCAGGACTGGGCTCCCAGATCCGGAAGCCAGCCCGGGGGTCACGTTAGCGTTCCCTGCTCTCTCCGGTGACGCAATTCCGCCCCAAGATGGCGGCGCCTCTCCCTCAGAGCCCGCCCGCGCGGCCCGGAGCCAGCCTCCCCCTCTCCAGCGTGCGAGCCGGACCCTCCGCGGGGCTCAGGGGAGGGGGAAACCAAGACCCGGGTCTATCAAAGTCAGGAAGTCCCAGAAAACGTCAGGAACCCAGGGCTTGTGCCCCCGCCCCGCTCTCTCTGCCACTACAGGGTCAACATCATCTCTCGATGCAGGAAAATTGCCCCCCCCACACCCGCCAAAAAAAAAAAAAAGCTTTCTTGAGGGGAAAAAACCTGTGCCAGCTGATTTATTTTTCAAATTAAAAAAAAAAAAATCCACCAGGCTCGATTTAAGCCTCCCTAGCTCTCCAGGGGGTGGGACGGAGGAGTGTGACGTCAGTATTCCCCACCTGCGCCATTTGCTCGTCTCACAAACACTGCTCTCCAGTCCAGGAGGACCAGGCACGGCAGCTCCCTCCGGCCCTGGCAGAGAACCGAATCCTTATAGCAGCGGGAGCCAAGCTCTGTTGCCGGGAGATCAGGCAGGTCAGATAAAAATTAATTGAACGTGAAGCACCTTCTCTTCATGCTAATTGCAAACCCAGCTTGGAGCCTCCCATTTGTAAGAAGTTTTTGTCATAATTAATCATGTATTTTAGAGGAGGTGACTCTGGTGACAGCTCGGTGTGGGTCCCTGGGTTTGGGAGTAAGCCCGTGAGTCTCTCCCGCCGTGACTCAGATGCAGGCCTCATGCCCAGCTCCATGGAGGCCGTGACCTTTGTCCATTAGCCTCTGTCCCCCGCTGGTGACTTCACCGGCTGTCAGAGCCTCCTCTCCTCGGGCCCTGCGGCTTGTAGATTGTCTCTAGGCAGTTCTGCTCACTCCCCTTTAGCTGGGGGTGGTCCCTCCAAAGCCTCTGCACATCCCTCACACTTCCTGTTGCTAAGGTATGAGTCTAAGCTTGTCTTGGCTGCTTGCTGATAATTAAAATCCAGGGCCTGGAGGGTCAGCCATCAATTGGTAGTTAGTCCTCCAGTTCCCAGCCAACCTCCATAAGGACCCATCCGGGCTTCACTCACAGCCAGTTTACTACTC
Organism: Redunca redunca; assembly: GCA_006410935.1. Lineage (NCBI taxonomy): Eukaryota > Metazoa > Chordata > Mammalia > Artiodactyla > Bovidae > Redunca > Redunca redunca. The sequence goes on along the minus strand of SJYQ01096195.1, from coordinate 27,043 downwards.
CCTACTGTGAACCCAGGTGCTGGTGTTCACACATTCAGTCGCTCAGTCGTGTCCAACTCTTTGCGACCCCATGGATGGCAGCTCTCCAGGTCTCCCTGTCCTTCACCATCTCCCAGAGTTTGCTCAGACTCATGTCCGTTGAGTGGATAATGCCATCCAACCATCTTGTCCTCTGTTGTCCCCTTCTCCTGCCTTCAGTCTGTCCCAGCATCTGGGTCTTGAACCTGAACACAGGTGGTGCTAGGGGTAAAGAACCCGCCTTTGTACATAGGAGACAGAAGAGACTTGAGTCGGATCCTTGGGTTGGCAGGATCCCCTGGAGGAGGGCATGGCAACACACTCCAGTATCCTTGCCTGGAGAATCCCATGGACAGAGGAGCCTAGCGGGGCTACAGTCCATGGGGTCACAAAGAGTTGGACATGACCGACACGACTTGGCACGCATATACTGTGAACCGGAAGTCAGGAAACTCTCAGGGTGGCAGTGAGAGGAGGGGACAGTGAGGTGCAACAGAGAACCCAGAGGGTCCTGAGCTTGAATCCTCCCCTAGTTCTCTGGCCAAGTGGTCTTGGGCAAGTTATTTAACCTCTCCAGGCTCGAGGCTCCTCATTTGTAGCATGGAGACAGTACTACTGGCCTCCCTGGGTGGTTGTAGATGAGTAAAGCACCTGAAAAATAAACTAAGGTGTGAGCCACAGTTACCCCAGGTTTTGGGGACCAGCTCTGCACCCTGCCCTTGGGAACCAAGCCCAGGCTTCAGGCCTGATTTCTGCTGGTGGTGAGTTGAGCTAGTTCCTTCCCCTTTAAGCCCACATGTACTCCCCCTCTGTTTATTGGAGGGCTCTCTACTACTTTCAGCCTTCCCACAAGGGCATGAGGCTAAGCAGAAGCCCTGAGGTGAGGGCACTGCCCAGCTAGGGGTTAATTTGTCCCCAGAGCCTCCAAGTACTGGATGAAGGGAGCACCACAGGCAGGCTTCAGGAAGAGGAAAGGCCTTTTCAGGTCCTGAGGGTGGGCGGAGGGAGCCCAGGATGGCAGGCCCGGGGCAGGGGGGAAGGAGGACCTTACTTCTGCAAGACCCCAGAAGCATCTTCCCCAGCCAGTCCACATCATCCCTTCTGGAAAATGACAGGGTGCTCCTGCTTTTCAGCTGACACCTACGGGGGCCTCGGGCCTGAGACCTGGAATGTCTCTGGAGTCTTGGAAGTCTGTTATATTTCCCCATGAAGCCCCCAAACTCAGGACCTTCAGCCCAGGAGGGGGCACTGACCAAGGCCTCTTCACAACTCCCTCAAGTCCTCTGGATTTCTCAGTTTTCTCCAGAGGGAACCAAGGAAGACACAAAGGCCCAACCTTCAGTTCTCTAGGAAAGAACAGGGTCCAGGGTCTTCCCAGTCTTCTCTCTCAGTGATCCCAGAAGGCAATACAGTTGAGCAGCCCCAGACAGACCTGGGGTCCAACGTCTCTGACAAGCTGTGTGACTCTGTGTAAGGCTCTCAACCTCTCTGAGCCCTGGTTTCCTCCTCTGGAAAATGACAGTAGCTGTGAGATTTCCACAAGATTATGCGTGTAGCAGGACCCGAAGTAAGCGCTTGGCAAATGACAGCTCTTATTTCACCGGGTGGAAAAAAATCTGGAAGGAAGGAGTCGTCACAAACAGCAAGCTAAAGAGCCGAGAGCACAGGACTGGGAAACAGAAACTCAGGATTCAGATCCAGCCCTGGTGCTTCACAGCGTTGTATCCTTAGACAAGTCACTTGACCCCCATGCCGTGGGAAGGGTGAATCATCTCAAGTGCAGATGTGATAATGCGTGTGAAAGCACAGTGTTTGAGGGCTGCTGTGAGCAGGCGTCACTCATAGACTCACAGAATGCCACCGTGTCAGAAGACCTTGGAAAGCATCACTACAAAGGCATGCATCAGGCTTTATTTAATGTCACATCCCTCCAGCACCGAGCTGAGTGCAACATCAAGCTCAGTAAATGTTTATCTTTGAATTAATAGATTTGGTCCAACACTCCCACTTTCTAGAGGAAAATATCCTGAAGCATAGAAGTGACCACCAGGCCTTAAGTTTTGTAGTTAAAAAGCAATCACTGCCCCCTTTCCTGAGCTGAGAGGGTTGCCGCAGTCCTTGTGGACAGCCATTCATTTCTTGAACACCAGGATTTATGAAACAATAGAAATACGGACGCCTGCATGGAATTTGGAAAAGAGGGTGCTGGCAACAAAATAGATACCTCTTCTGAAAGTCACAAAAGATCCCCAAATCAATGACAGATTCACAGCTGTGCCTGAGGAAGACAGGCCACACCCATGAACACAGACACCCCTCCCCACCCCCCCATCAGACGCTAAGGGTTAGCAACCCAGGCACTCGGCCAAAGTCCTGCCATTACCTGCCAGGCTTCAACAGAGACACAGAGAAATAGAGACATGATAGAATCACAGAGGCTCTCTTTTCTGTGTTTGTGGGGAGTTCCAAAACACAGATCTACAGAGGTGAGTCATGGCAAATTGGATGAGGATATGGAAATTTAACCATATGGGTTGTTTTGATATGTTGCTCCTTTAGAAGTATACTGTCCATTTTTGGAAGCTGGGAGCCCAGCTCTGACATCTCCAAAGACGGAACTCTTTCTGTTCTACCCCCTACCCTTGCCCAGGAGACTTGTCTGGTTTTTGTCCCCAGGATGAGGACACAGCCCATCAGGTATGGTCAGAAAATGTATTGTGTGTTCTGGTCCCCACCTCTCTAGAACTGAATCAGAACCCCTGCAGATAGCACCCTGGGAGCTCCAAAACCCCCAGGAGACTGGAATTCCACTACTGAGCTGCACTCCCCTTACCCCCAGCTGCTGGATCACTAAGAACCAAAGGAGGAGGAGATGGAGGTGTTGATGCCTTGAAGTAAGAAAGAGAAATGACTCAGTGTCAAATAGGGTTGGAATCCCATATCCTGGGGAGGGGATGCAGCTTCCATGGGACTACCCCAGCCTTCCATTGCGCCACCCCACATGCAAGAGGAGTTTGGGTTTAGCTCTGCTTGTCAGAGGCAGATGCTAAGAGACTTGGGAAGCCATACTGAGAGCCCAAGGCCAAGCATGAGGTCAGCGGAGAGAGCATTACAGGGGGCGGGGCGCCTCACAGGAGCCCACCTAGAGCATCAGCGCCCAATACAAGGGGGACCAGCACCCAGTGAAGGCACCCAGAAAGCACAGCAGTGATGAAGATGACCGATCCCTAGAGACCAGCTATTTGGGCCTTGAATAAGTCCCATGGTGTCATGAATAATCCAAAAGAGTGGTGGTCTCCCAGAAAGACCAGTCCTGCTGAGAAGGGGCTAGATGAAGATTTAATTTTATTTTTTTTAAATTAAGGAACATGTCATTTCTCACATCAAAGTGTCACAGAGAAATGTATTCCCATCACACAGATAATATGTATACTAGAAAATATTGTGGATATTTCTGCTTGGCTTATGCGAAGTCATCTTTCCTCTGTGAGTGTATGAGAGAAGGTTACTTGAGTCTGACCCCTAGCTTCCCAGCACAAACTTGGGAAGTCCAGACCCGCTTCAGCTCAGTGCTCTGATGTATGTGATGTGTGTGTCCTTGCTCTTTGTGTAAGCTGTGTCTAATTTACGAACTGAAGAAAAGAGTCAACCAGGATTGAACTTGCTGTTGTACAAGTACACAATTCTTTTTATTAGCATGTGAAAGCATTTCCCAAAACATGTTCTATGGAACATCAATTCTGTAAGATGCACTTAAAAACCCTGATGCTGGGAGGGATTGGGGGCAGGAGGAGAAGGGGAAGACAGAGGATGAGATGGTTGGATGGCATCATCGACTCGATGGACATGAGTCTGAGTGAACTCTGGGAGTTGGTGATGGACAGGGAGGCCTGGCGTGCTGCGATTCATGGGGTTGCAAACAGTCAGACATGACTGAGCCACTGAACTGAACCGAACTGAAAAGTATCTTGGACAAATAGGTGTGGAAAACATGGCATACTCTGTTGCTGTCTACTCAAGATTAACAATGCAATATCAATCAATATATGAGAAGTTTTCAGTGAAGACAGGTCGCGAGTATGTATTGTTTGACCTAGCCAGTATTCCTTCCCACTTCCTTTTGCTCCTGAATCCCTTCCCCCCTCCTCCCTCTCTCCCACTCATTCAAACCCTGCATTTCAACTGATCTTATCTGTTGAGAAAATTCAGTAACAATGCTGCCTCTTCCTCAGCACACACACACACACACACACACACACACACACACACACACACACACTTCCCCTTATAGGCCTCCTAGCCAAATATGATATCCAGTGAAGTACACACACACAAGATTTTTGGAGCCAATCACAGCATCTCTCCAATCACAGCATCATTAGAAACAGTCCATGACTAAGATTCCTAAGTCACTGCCATATTCTTTACTTACAGAGATTTTACCATTCAGAACTTCTTTTAATTTCTATGAACTATCTAGAATGATTCCAATGGTTAGCCTCTCAGTTTCTGTTGCTTGCAACCAGTGAACTATAGATGATGCAAGAAACCTATTTCCCATTTGCTTGGCATGCTGCAGTCCATGGGGTTGCAAAGAGTTGGGCATGACTGAATAACCACAAAAACCTGCCTTCACCAATCAAGCTTACCTTAATTGTTTTTGTGAATTACATACCCTTCAAGCTTCATGGAGCCTAGACAATATGTCACACGACTCAATTAACTGCCCCCTAGAGATAACACTTCTGATGTATGGGCTTCCATAGTAATGGCTGAATCATTTTTCAGGAACATAGAGCTAGTTTTGCTCAGATCAAACCGATCAAGATGACCAACATCCAACTGAGACTGTGCAAGTGTCCAATGGATGACCTTTTGACATTAGAGGGCCCCAAACTCCACCCTTAGATCGTGCTAATGCTGCCACTTTCTGAACATGCATACTATGAAGAAGAACGTAACTCAGATACACCTGCACAGAACACCAGTTATTTCACCATTTTCTTGCCTCCAGTCATCTTTCCCCACTCCTGAGACCACTTTACCTCCTTACCCCATAAATATTCCAAGGCCGTCTCGCCTTTGGGGAGGTGGACTTGAGACTTGTTCTCCTGACTCCTTGCTTGGCTGCCTTGTGAACAAATCCTTTCTCTGCTACAAACCTCTTCATCTAGATTTGACTTGCTGCATGTCAGGCAAATGAAACTGGTTTGGCAACAATTTCTTGGATATGGCATCAAAAGCACAAGCAACAAAAGAAAAAGTAGATAAACTGGATTTCATCAAAATTTAAAACATTTGTGCATCAAAGGACACCATAAGCAAAGCAAAAAGACAACTCGTGAAATGGGAGAAAAATACTTGCAAATCATATATCTAATGAGGGATTAATACTCAGAATATATGAAGAACTCCTACAGCTCAAAATAACCCAATCAAAAAATCAGTGAAGGACTTGAATAGACATTCCTCCAAAAACAGTATGTAAATGGAGAAGGAAATGGCAACCCATGCCAGTATTCTTGCCTGGAAAATCCCACGGACAGAGAAGCCTAGAGGACTATAGTCCATGAGGTCGCAGAGAATCAGACACGACTGAGCAACTAAACCATAACCAAATGGCCGATAAGCACGTGAAGACTTCCAACATCACTAATCACTAGGGAAATACAAATCAAAACCACAATGAGATACTCCTTCACACCCAGTGGGATGGCTATTAACAAAAAAATATATAATATAGGAAGTGTTGGCAAGAATGTGGAGAACTCAGAACCCTTGTACATTCACTGCTGTTGGGAATGTAAAATGACACAGCCACTGTGGAAAAGGGCATGGAGATTTCTCAAAAAATTAAAGAAGATCCAGCAGTTCCACTTCTTCTCAAAAGAGTTGAAAATAGAGACTCTTACAGATATTTATACACCCATGTTCATGGCAGTATTTTTCATAATAACCAAATGGTACAAACAATCAAGGGTCTGATAGATGAACGAATATAGAAAATATAGAATTCATTTGTGGATACATAAAATGGAGTATTATTCAGCCCTAAAGGAATCTGATTCCTTTGTGACAGGAAGTTTGGTCCATCCTTTGGCCAGGACATTCAGACTGGACTCCCCTCTAGAGTAGTATTGACTGCCAAGGGGAAGATGACAATTTAGGATAACAGACTAGGAGAGTCTCCTGTTAGACAGCCCCTCCCTGCTTCCAGACTTCCCTCCTAGGACTAGTCTTTTAAGGCACTTGGTTTTCATTTGAATAAAGAAAATAAGCCTTTCTAAAAGCTTTAAGCATCATGTACCAGGAGGCTGCACTTTTCCATTATTCTCTATAAAAACCTGAGAAATAGATAATCTTAATTCATTTACTTGATTTTTTCCTTCTGATGATGAAACTGAGCCTGATAAAGACTGTTATCTGACCAAGTTACCTAGCTGGGATAACCCAGGGGGAGCCAGCCTCTGAACCCAGGCAACCCATCCTCACCGTGGGTTCATCTTTTGTTTTCAGCTACTCTCTCATGGAGCTGCAGAATCTGCATCTTCCTTCTCAGCCACAAAGGAGGTGAATCCCACATGTCCACTTCTGTCTTCTTTCCTATACTCACAGTCATAACCCAGAGCACCTGTGACACCCTCAGTTCAGTTCAGTTCAGTGGCTCAGTCATGTCTGACTCCTTTCGACCCCACGGACTGCAGCACGCCAGACCTCCCTGTCCATCACCATCTCCCAGAGCTTACTCAAACTCATGTCCATCGCACTGGGGATGCCATCCAACTATCTCATCCTCTGTCATCCCCTTCTCTTCCCAACTTCAATCTTTCCCAGCATCGGGGTCTTTTCAAATGAGTCAGTTCTTCACATCATGTGGCCAAAGTATTGGAGTTTCAGCTTCAGCATCAGTCCTTCCAATGAATATTCAAGACTGATCTCCTTTAGGATGGACTGGTTGGATCTCCTTGCAGTCCAAGGGACTCTCAAGAGTCTTCTCCAACACAACATTTCAAAAGCATCAGTTCTTCAGCTCTCAGCTTTCTTTGTAATCCAACTTTCACATCCATACATGATTACTGGAAAAACCCTAGCTTTGACTAGACAGACCTTTGTTGGTAAAGTAATGTCTCTGCTTTTTAATATGCTGTCTAGCTTGGTCATAGCTTTTCTTCCAAGAAGCAAGCATCTTTTAATTTCATGGCTGCAGTCACCATCTGCAGTGATTTACTCACAGTTATAACCTGAAGCACCTGTGACACCCCAGGGTCTCATTTATCTGTCAGGTGGAACACTGTTCCACCTAGAAGCAAGGAAATGGACAAGGTCACTATCAGTCTGATATTTTTACGAGTCAAATGTCCTCATCTTTAACACCTAAAATAGCATTTCTCATTGCCCAGTCTGTACAGAGACTCTTAAAGACACAATAAAGAAAATCAAATTACAAGTTCCCTCCTGCTGCTGCCAGAAGAGGATGGCGTTGGCATTTCCCCAACTGCTAATGTGCTTTAACTGGCTTCAGACATTCCAAGGGACAGTGATCAAGGCCAGTCCAACAAGTCAGCAAAGTAGGTGAGTGTCTGTCTGGGGTGCTGGAGGAGGGAATCTGCTGAGGGTGGGCACTGAGAGACCCACCCAGAAGCCTGTCCGACTTCCACCTGTGATTCTCCTTCAGACACTGCTAAAGCCATCGATGGGCAAACAAGGCTTCATGCCACCTCATATGTGCATAGCAATTTAATGACTCTGTAGAGGTTTGAAGACTCTTCAGAGATTACAAAGCACTTTTACTTATCTCATTCTGTCATCTTAAAAACACTGTGGTTTTTTCAGGGTTATATGCCCAGGAGTAGGATTGCTGGGTCATACAGCAGTTTCTGTGTTTCATTTTTTAAGAACCCTCCATACTGTTCTCCATAGTGGCTGCACCAATTTACATTCCCAGCAACCGTGTAGGAGGGTTCCCTTTTCTCCAGAGCCTCTCCAGCATTTACTGTTTATAGACCTTTTGATGATGGCCATTCTGACGATGTGAGGTGATACCTCACTGTAGTTTTGAGAGGGGCAGGATGATGGAGGGAGGCAGGCTGAAGAGGGAGCGGGTATATGGATACATACAGCTGATTCACGTTGTATAGTAGAAACTGATACAGCATTGTAAAGCAACCATACTCCATTTAAAAAGATTAAAACAATTTTGAATTTTAAAAAAAACACTGTGAGATCGGTAGTATTTTTCTTATTTTATGCATGAAGATTTTAAGATGCACTGAAGTGAAGAAGTGAAGCGAAAGTCGCTCAGTCGTGTCCGACTCTTTGCGACCGCGTGGACTTAGTCCGTGGAATTTTCCAGACCAAAATACAGGAGTGGGTAGCCTTTCCCTTCTCCAGGAAGTCTTCCCAGCCCGGGGATTGGACCCAGGTCTCCCACATTGCAGGCGGATTATTTACCAGCTGAGCCACAAGGGAAGCCCAAGAATACTGGAGTGGGTAGTCTATCCCTTCTACAGGGGATCTTCCCAACCCAGGAATCAAACCAGGGTCTCCTGCATTGCAGGTGGATTCTTTACCAGCTGAGCTATGATTAGGAAAGCCAGGACAGTCTTTTAACTCAGGTGGCAAGGCAGTGACTCTTGTGGAAAGAGCATTGAACTGGGGTCTGGAACCCTGGGTTCTGGCCCAACTGGGTCACTGAGCAAATCACACCTTCAGGGTCTCAATGTCTCTCTGTGCAAAAAGGAGGAGTCCTCTGCCATCTGAGGCTCTCTCAAACTCTAAACTCGAGTCATCTTTTGGAGTCAACAGGTCCACATATACTTCTGTGGTTCCAACGGGGCTCATGAACATCCAGAGTCCAGAGTTTAGCTAAGATACTCTATCCCCAGGCACTGCTGCTTCTGCATCCATTTTATTTGACCTAGTGACCTGCGGGAGGCTGTAAGCTGACAGGAAGACCCTCATGCAAGCACATGTCCTCAGTAACAGCCCATAGGGTCACAAACAAAAGTAAGTTCCTGATGTGACTTTCCCAGCAGCCCTTGCAAGCACAGCCTCCCCAGCGCCCATTAGATAAGACCCCTGTGGAGCTTATCAAAGCCTCACTCTCTTGTCTGAATTAACCCATCGGGCCTTACAACAAGAACCCCAAAGCCCTCCATCCTCAGACTTTAATAAAGACTTATGCCCAGGGTCCTGTCGCTCTGTGTGCACCTGGCCGGGACCTCCCTTCAAGGCCCACTGCACTTCCTCTCAGACCTGTGAGTAACAAACTTCTGTGTTCCACTTCATTTTTGCCATGTGTTGTTGACCATCCAGTACTCCATGCTGCATTAAGAAATGGTAAGTCAGCTAAGTCATAATGGTTCGCTACCACCCTCCTTATGGGCAACATGGTCTTGGCCGTGACGCCGATATTTCACAAAGGAAAGTTAAAACGTGCCCTCACCCACCACTGGGCAAGGATGCACTTGGGGTGACCACCCAGCTGCTGGACTGTTTCACCAGGGGAGGAGGGGGGAAGCATGTTCATGGTGTGGCGGATCTCGTCTGAAAGACACCTGGAGGCCCTGTTTGCACTTGTTTTTTTCCACCTCAGCTCAGAATTACTTTTGCCCCATCATTCCTCAGATAAGCCAAGCTCCTCACTTGCTGTTTCCAAATATTGAACCACACTATGGCCAGCCACCAGCTCCATCTTACCATCAAATAGATGAATCACAGGCAATTTCCTCTGCATTTTTTTAAATAGGATTTCCACTCCTACCTCATTGCCTTGTCCAGCCTGATGCTTACAAAAAACAGAAAGTACTGCTTTCAAATATATCTGATTGTGTTTTTAATTAAATAAGCTGACTGACCATCAGTTGTACTCCTCACGGCTCTTTGCCTGCCCGTTTTCTGGTATTTGCGATGTGCTCTCTGTGTCTGCAGTGCTCCTAATAAGGCACCTTTTGCTGACATTCACATGAGGGCTATAGTTCCCTCATCAGATATTTAGTTTGCAACATCTGCCATCCATATTACAATTACTGTTTGTCTTCAAATGAGGCCGGTGTAAATATGTGTGGTCTGTACATATACAAACATATATAGGTGGAAGGTATATGTGTGTAGCTAAAATTACAAATACCCTTCAGGAAAGTGCCCTCCAAAATTGTTTCAAATCACCCACAAGGCAGCCAGTTTTCTGCAAGTCAAATGACATCCGTGGGGCCTCTAAGTAATGCTAATCTAGTACATCTCAGGCCACTTGAGTTTCCATGTTTCTTAAAGTCTGACAGTGAGAGGTAACTTCTCTACTTTGACTCAAGTGGCTAAAAACCTCAGCCCCACAGAAGCTGCAGGCTCATCTTGTTTCAACTTATTTGACCACAATCTCAGTAAACTTAAATTACAACTCATTTTGAGTTTCTGAAAGGGCACACACCTCTTGAATACTCAGTTTCCTTTGTAAATACTGAAGTAAATAAAACCATTGACAGAAGCTGTATTTTTGAAATATACTAAATAGTGGAGCAAGATGAGAGTCTAGTTGACATCTGAAGTTATTTTAATTGCAGTACTCCAATTTTTCCAGTAGTCATGTACAGATGTGAGAGTTGAAACTTAAAGAAGGCTGAGCACCAAAGAACTGATGCTTTCAAATTGTGCTGTTGCTGAAGACTCTTGAGAGTCCCTTGGACAGCAAGATCAAACCAGTCAGTCCTAAAGGAAATCAACCCTGAATATTCATTGCAAGGATTGATGCTGAGCCTGAAGCTCCAATATTCTGGCCATCTGATGCGAAGAGCCAACTCATTGGAAAAGACCCTAAGGCTGGGAAAGTTTAACGGCAGGAGGAGAAGGGCATGACAGAGGATGAGATGGTTGGATGGCATCACCGACGCGATGGATATGAGTTTGAGTGAGCTCCGGGAGTTGGTGATGGACAGGGAGGCCTGGCGTGCTGCAGTCCATGGGGTTGCAAAGAGTCGGACACGACTGAGCGACTGAACAGCAACAAGACTCTAATCCTTTAACTGTGAGCTCTCTCCTTCCCACCTCTGTCCCCAACACACACATACACTATTATGCACTGGCACACCTACACACGTGCACACACACGCTCATGCAGAGTCAAGTGCATGTACTTTAGTACCCGTTGGCTAAAAACTTCAAACCCTTGGTTTGCATCCTTTTCCCTAGTCACACGACAGGACAAGCAGGTGTGCAATATTTATTTCCTCAGCGCTTCAGGAGTTAAACTGGACAATTGCTGGTGGTTTCAGGCCTCTTGTTTCATGGCTTTTCTTGGCAGTCTCAGAGTCGGAATCCACACCCTTCCCTCAGGATCATCTGGTAACCCGTTGCTCCCCGCCTGCTCTGCCGCCCTTTTCTCCTTGTCTCTTATTTGCACTGCTGTCTGGCTGTTGTAGGTGTCAGGCCTCGTTGCGCTGAGAGCACTCCCTGCACAAAACCTGGAAACCTGCCAGACGCGTGCGCTCGTCAATGCAGAGCACACATCGACAGCTCTCCTGCTGGACAGCTTCCGTCCCCCTGCACAGGGGTCAGTACACGAGGCCAGGTGCTCCCGCGGCTTCCTTGCGGGTCTCCTTGTGGGGAGGGGGTGGTCTTGTACCTCCTGGTTACTGCGGTCAATCCCCCCGGGGCACGTCCTGAAGCAGCACCACTTGACCTCTCACACCCTGTTTGGCAGTCTTCAAATCCCTGCATTGTCTTCTGAACCAAGTGCAAACCTCTCAGCCTGGAAATTGATATAGTCTATGACGCCCCATTCTTCCCTTCCTGTTTAGTCACTTTCTACCTCTTGGACAGACAATAAATTGAGCGCTTTCCATTTAATCCTCACGATAATCCTTTGAGATGGGCATTATCTTTGTTTCTCCAATGAAGAAATGGAGGCTTATAGAAGCTACATTGCCCTAAATAACCCAATGCATTTCATTTCCCTAGGGTTGCTGACATTACCAGAAACTTGTTGGCTTAAAACAACGGAAGTGTATTCCACTGCAGTTCTGGAGGCTAAACACCTGAAATGATGGTGTCAGCAGAGCCATTCTCCCTTAGAAGGCTTTAGGGAGAATCCTTCCTTCCATCTGCAACTCCTGGTCCCAGGTGTTCCTCGGCATTGCTCGCCGGACACAGCATCACGCCAGTCTCTGCTTTTGTCTTCAAGCGGCCTCCTTCCCTACGTGTCAAATCTCGCTCCCTCTCTTTTCTCTTATGAAGGTAGCACTCATTGGATTTAGAGCCCACCGTAAGTCCAGAATGATTTCATTTCAAGATCCTTAACTAAGTACACCTAAAAAAATTTCTTTCCAAATGAGGTTGCATTTTGAGGTGGATGTGGATTTGCGGTGGGGGGGTGGGGGTGGGGATACAACCCACTATAGCTAACAAGTCAGAATGTGAAACTACATTTTTCTGACTCCAAGACTCATATATCTAACCACTTCACTTTTAACCACCTTCCAGAAATTTCCTGATCAAACTGGACTTCTCTTATTTTTTCTGAACAGATTTTTCTCTTTCCTGCCTCTCTGCTCTTACTCATGCTATTTTCTTTACATAGGCCAACCTCTCCCTTTTTCTTTCTTTTAAATAGACTTGCCTGTGGAAATCTTAAGTAGTCTTCAAGATTAAGTGCAATGCCACTTCCTCCAAGAGGCATTGCACCAGCCAAGCTCCCACTGCATTGCCTCACATGTCTGCAGCCCCTTCTTATCTTCTATGGCATAGTCTAGGTTTTTGCGTAGCTGTCCTCATTCACACCATGCCCACCTCCCACAAATATGCCATAACTATATCATAAGCTTCTTAAAGGCGAGACCGCCTTCTCCCGTTGGGTTTCCTCTACCGCACCTTGCCCAAGTAGGCACTCCATGGATTTTGCTGAGTGAATTCATAATCGTCTGCTTCGTTCCATTTATTGAGTAGTTCATGTATTGAGCAAAAAGACAGGTTGCTTAAAATCCAGCTTTTCTCCAATGCTCCTACTTCCCAAAATGGAATTTTTATAAATAGCCCAATTTATTTTCCCACCTCAAATCCAATCATTTTCATAGTTTTCTTTCATTTAAACTATCTAACGGCAGCAAATCCAGTGCCTTCCACATATAATCCGCCCACAGTTTCATTTTCTTCCTATCCCTAATGCTGCCGCCTTGGCTTTTCGGGACAGTCGTCTTTTCCTTTCTTGGGGACTCGGAGGACCAGGACAATGTCTTAGTCGTCACTGTACCCCTGGCACCCGAGGGCGCGCGGACGCCCAGCAATGTCTGGAGGAGCTGAGGGTGAGTGGAGGCAAGATGCCATGCGGGAGCACAGCTGCGGGAGCTGCCTTGGGGCGAAGGCTGTTGCAGGTCTCTCGCTGCTCTCCTCGCAACTTGTGAAGCAGGTGTTACCCCTGCATCACAGGTGGGCAAACTGAGGCTGAAGAGGCTGAGCAAGTTCCTGCTGGTCACAGAGCCACGGTGATGGAACCAGTTTGAAACCCAGATCTGTTTGACTGAACCAAATCACCTCTCAGACTGGACTGCAGCCTGCACTGTGTGCCTGGCTCAAGCTGGGGGATCCCTGGGGCGACAGTCCTCAACGGGCCCTGAAGCTTAGACGCTTGGGAGCTGTTGGCTGCTTATCTAGGGAGATCTGAAATAAGTGAGGAGGCAAGTTGAATTGGGAGAAAAGAGTACAAGGAATGTGTGTGTGTGTGTGTGTGCGTGCGTGCGTGCGTGTGTGTGTGTGTGTGTGTGGTGTGCGTGTCAGGCACGTATGGGGTATGTGTACTGTGGGATGTGTGTACTGTGCTTGCTGTACGTGCATGTTGTGTGTGTGTGTGCTACGTGGAGGCGTGCGTGTATGTGGTTTGTGTTATGTGTGGGGGTTGTGGAGGGGAGGTGTGGCATGCTATGTGTGGTGCGTGTGGTGTGTGGGGCGGGGGGAAGCGCTGGCCAATGAAGAGGAAAAGAGCTGTGTGTATAGATTCTAAAAGATGCAAATACGTCACAGCTGGACACCAGTCCTAACCCAGATACTTCATAGCTGAACAAACTGAGAAAGTCACTTATCCCCTGGCCTTGTTTGCTGTAAAATGGCCTGTCAACCTCATGGAGCCACTGGGAGAAACTGTTCAAGAAGAAATGCTATTAAAACCTTCAGTGTATGTAAAGCTCTGTACCACAGAGAGCAGAGAGGTGAAAAGGAAAAGATTGAAGTGGTTCTTGATTTTAAGGAGTTTCCATTTCACCTGGGGGAGACTGATACATAAAACAATATTGTAAGGTAATTAGCCTCCAATTAAAATTAATTAATTAATTTTAAAAAAACTAACTGATGCAAAGTGGAAGATGTGTGTCACTGAAAACCGCCATCTCTCAAGCTCTTTAGAATATGGCAAACTGAACGACATCCACCTCACAACCTTATAAGGCAGGTATTTTTAGCAGCCCCGTTTTGCAGATGAGAAACTGATAGTCAAGAAGCTTGGATCTCTACTCCAGGCGCACGTGTTAAATGGTACAGCCGGGATTCCGCCTCGGCCTGAGTAACCTGAGTCTTTACTCTCATCACTTCCCTGTACTCTTCCCTTACACAATTCAAAGATGCCAAGTTCTGAGATGGGAACTTCTGCTCCCAACTTGGAAAAGGGAGGAGAAAGGGCAACAGAACAGAAAAGAAGCCCCTTGTAAAACTGTGTCACTCGGGGCAATATGCAAGGTCCCATGATTGTCACTGCGAGTGTGTGTCTGACCGCAAACTCAGAGGGAGAGGGAGTTGAGCGTGAAAGAGGGTGCACGTGGGGGCCAGGGGTGTGAACAGGGAGTTCCTCTCCTGTAGGAGGAGGGCTGCACAGCGCCACTGGAAAGCAACCATGTGTTAATGTCCAGCTGTAATAAAGTCAGCAGGGAGAATTTGGTTAAAGCCTTGCCTGGCTAGATCTCAGGCTGAAAATCACCAGCTTCCTTTTTTTCCTCCCTAATCCTTTATAATTTCCTCTAATGCTTTACTCAAGCTTAGGACCATGAGCCTTTGGGGAGCAAAGCGAGGCCCATCTGTTGAGTTAGGAATTTGCCAGACCAAAGTAAAGATCAATCTCACTTTTACTGTAACTTAGCATTTACGTGACTCCAAATACTTCCTAACTGTATCAGCTGAAAATCACTTTGCATTATTGTGAATCACGTCCCAAAGGACACATGTCAGGAATACTCTTTAAAACAGATAATGACTGGGCTATTGCCAATGAAAAGAAGAAATAAAATGATAGGTAGGTTTCTTTATAATTTGCTTGCTCTGGAAGCTATACCAAAATGATCACAATCATCATTCCTGGAGAGGAAAAATATTTAGGAATGCCTTTTTTCCCAAAGATTTTATTTATTTTATTATAAGACATATAGGTAAAAACTTGAATATTCTGAAAAAGATAGAAAATAGTAATAAAATGGGTGTTTTTCTTAATAAGAAACAGGTTCATAAATATGCGTTATCAAATGTTACAATGGTTGTTATTTTGCAAAATAATAATAAATAGAGCAGAGCTGTGGCATACAAGGATCAACCCAAAATGCTGGAAGTATTTATATTTTGTGTTTTACAAAAATTCAGAGCTTCGATTATATTTTAAAATCTGGCATTTTGCACTCTATGTTCTCAGTAATTTAGATGTTAAAAATATTTTTATGATGGCCCCATGATTTTAAAAACAATGCAACAGAAAATGTGGTTTGGCTAAATAGAATCTGATTAAAATAATTTTCCCCTAAATAAAAAAATATAAGACACAATAGTAAATACACAATTTCTGAACCCACTAGTGGTACATTTATCAATTCCCAGTTCTACAGATTTCTGGATCACCAACTATGGGCATTGAACAAAAATGGTTTGCTAAGCTTTCGTTTCCAGCAAGTCCATCATCTCTCACAGCTTCACGGAGCAATGACAGCGATGACCGTGATGAGCCCAGTTCTGCAGTTCTAGCTCCACAAATATAAGCTACAAAGACAGAGGTTCTCTTTCCTTTGCAAAACTCCTTTGACAGCTTTCCTATATTTGCCTATGACCGACTGAGTGGCCTCAAATAACATATCAGAACACCAGGCAAAATTTTAACAAGGAAAAGTTCTTGTCCAGGCATTCTTCCGTAGGCTTCGATTCTCCATCGGGGAAAGGAGAGAAGAAACACGTGAACCCCGACCACACCCTCTAATGAGTGTTCAAACAGCAAAGGTCAGGCTTTTCCTGTAAATGAATACTGACTCCTCACGAAGCCCTTTCATTTCCCACGCATACGGTTGCCCAGCAGGCTAGCACATTAATTCCCAGCTACAATAGGGGAAGCCACATCTAACGATACTTAAGAATCCAATCTAATATAGATTATGGGTCCCAGAGGCCTTCAGTGATGTCCTCTGCGGGACAGCGGGTGACTCTGGGTGCCTAGAGCACCGAGAGGTCATGGCAGGATTTGGACTTGAGCTTGAAGGCCATGTTCTTGTTATTTTTGGCCACGATCTTGCCCCAGAAGCGCCTGGCTTTCCTGGGGATGCTCTCCCGCCGCTTCTGGTAGGCCAGCCGCCGCTCATTCTTCTCCTTGCTGTCCCGCCGGAGGCGGACCTGCCGCACGATGCCTTCAAACAGCTCCTTGACGTTGTGCTGGACGGCCGCGGAGGTCTCGATGAACTTGCAGTCGAACACCACGGCACACGCTCTCCCTTCTGATGGGGAAAGCAAGAGGGCGAGAGGAGAGTCAGGGGAGCTGCAGATTTGACCCACCACGCACACAGCCAAGCTGGATGCGGCCTAACTTTAAACAGTGCCCCAGGGAACGCGAAGTGAGCGATCCACGTGAAGGATACCAGAGACCACGGGGACACGTGGCCTCCCTGAAACAGAAGCAAAGAGCCTCACAGGAAGATTCCTGGAAGCAGCAAAGACGGGCTTTATATCGGGCCCACCAAATTCACGGTGTGAAGGTCCAATGTCACCCGTGCCATAGTATTAATTATGATAGTCCCAGCCATCGTCGTAATTGACTCCCCTCGGGAAACGGGTTAAATACTTGACAAATATTTTTTTAATGTTCACAGCAATCTTTAAAAGTACACTATGCCTTTAAGATAGCTGATGAGACTGGAAGGGGAAGAAGGCGGTCCTTTAAAAACTTGAGGGCGCTCACACAGCCTGTAAGTAGCAGCTGTGAAGCCGGGTCTGCTTCACTCTCAAGTTCATGTTCTTTACTCTTTCTCCTGATTCAGTTTCCTGAATTGAAAATTAAGAATCCTACTAGTTGATTTCCTCTCTTAAAAAATGTTTTTTAAGTTTTGATGAGATATTTTGAAAAAATTTTGAAGATTTCACACATGCACAGTACAATTACAGCAACTCTACAAACAAGTTTTTCTGAAACAGCCTCAGTTTCAATGTTCTACTGTGTTCAATGACCAGGTGTCCACGTTTTGGTTTGGGGGAAACTGACTACTATAGACAGCCATTTGCCAAGAGTAAGGCTTTCCCAAGCTGGTTGGGTCTTTTCAGTCTTTTACAGGGTTCTTTACTCCTGGGTGGAGGCTGGCAATGCAGCATTTTATTTTTTATTTTTTTACCATTGTACAAATCTGTATTAGGCCAATAAAATGTTAAGGTCCCCAGAGGCACTTGGGTGCCAGCTCAACATACAGGAAATATCCCTGAATTATGTATGACAAAGGGTACATGACACCAGCAGACTGATGCCTTGACTGGGATTCAGGAAACAGAGTGAGGGCCGGGAGGGTGTTTCTAGGGTTGACAGGAACCAGAGGCAGCCAGAGTAGGATTCTCAATCCCGGTGAGACTCTTTCTCACAATGTCCCTTACTTAATCAAAGTGCCCATCCTTCCTGTCTAAAGATGTTACTTTCACTTCCCAGAAGGCTTGAGATCTCCCTGGAGAATAGAAGCGCCAAAAGGCTGGGGACGGCCAGTTTCCCCTGAGCCAGACCTCTTCCCTAAAGGAATCCCAGAGAAAGCCTTGGGGAGGGAGAGACTGGAATCCCGCAGGTAGAGCAGATGATCTGCTGGGAACATAGACCTCTTAGAGAGGATGCATGAAACTCCACGTGGCATTTTAGTAAGTGCCCGGGTTTCAGCTTCAGGAAAGAGCAACCGTCGGAAGCAAAATGCAAGGAACTCAGAGACATTTCTACAGTACTGGCACCCCTCCTCTTACCTGATACAGACACTTCCCGGCACCGCACCAGGTCACTTTTGTTGCCAACCAGGATTATCGGGATGTCCTCGGTCTGCCGGGCCCTGCGGAGCTGAATCCGCAGCTCGGACGCCTTCTCGAAGCTGGCTCGGTCCGTGATGGAGTAGACGATCAGGTAGGCATCCCCGACCTGCATGCAGTGGTCCTGCAGCCACTCGCTCTCCCCCTGATAAAGGAGAAGGTCTTCCATGAGCTCAGATCTGCTTGGTTAAATGAGGTCTCTGTTTGAAAGAGGGAACGCGTGTATCCCAGAGTCCCTCTGCTGATACGGGAAAGGAAGAAAATTCATTCCGACTCCCCGCAAAGGCATCGCTCTTCCATGATGTCTGTGACTATGAAGACTGCTAGCTCAGACAGGACGGACGCCAAACACTTTGACTTTCCGATTCTTCCTACAGCTTGAGTTGATAAATTATACGACGGGTCTGCCAAACAGTATTTCCAATTTTATTTCAACTACCTAAAAGGAGACTTTCCTGGCTTCCATAAAATTCTTTTTGCCTCTCCTAAGTGATGAAATTAAGAATCCTTTCATTAGCATAGGAGAGTTCTCAATAAACAGAAGGTCTAGCATATAAGCTCAGAAACCCCAAACTTTTCACCAAAAAAAAGCAAAATGTGAAAGCTATGAGAATATCAACTTCA
Source organism: Redunca redunca (assembly GCA_006410935.1). Lineage (NCBI taxonomy): Eukaryota > Metazoa > Chordata > Mammalia > Artiodactyla > Bovidae > Redunca > Redunca redunca. The sequence goes on along the minus strand of SJYQ01096195.1, from coordinate 8,131 downwards.
TATAATATGGTTTTATATAGTTTAAAATTATCACCCATACTTACTGGGACTTTCCCTAAAACAAGTACACTTTGTATTTCTGAATAGACCTAAGGGCAGATCACTGCCACTTGCTTGTTATTCTAAGCTCATCTATGAACAATGTGCTCCTTACAACAGTTTCGGTCTTCAGAAGTAAATGCTTTTTAATCAAGAAAATGAGTCCACCTTATCTGGAACATCAAGAAGGACAATTTCACCCTTGCACCAAACAGCCTGTTGGAAGGCAGGCCCCAGAGGAGTTTACAGAGAGTCACAGGCCCTGCATACCTTATTCTCCCACATGTCCAGGAGGATAATTGTTGCAATTTCCCCATCAACCATCAGTGTTCGTTCATATGTATCTTCTGGAAAAGAAAGAACAGTGATGTTGGAGTCAAATAGGCAACACTTTTCTCTAAGAGGATAATGCAGCAAATTATGCCAGAAAATAAACTTACTAACTATGCAATTAATTATGTAAGTATACAGAGTAAACCATGTAAATATTCACAAAGATAAACTCTTCTTTAATCACCTTCAACAACATTCCACATGTATTCCTCCAGTATTTACTAAGCAGATCTCCTGCATCTTGCGAATATGTGTCACTAAACACGTGAAAGGCATCCACTCATTTTCATCATTCCTATACGTTTTATACAGGAAAACCCTTTAGGAGAATAAACTCACTTGAGTACTTTTGATTCTGATTCCATGGATGCTGCCTGAGAAACACTGACTGCCCAGTGGAACTGCAAACCTAGCTCACAACCCTCACAGGGGTGATGACTGAACATTCACTGGCAATTTCAGGACCTTTCAGCTCACAAAGCTCTTTTGAGATATGCAAGAAAAAAATTTTGAGACTACCCTTGTTTTGATGACATTTTCTGCGTTTAGAAAATACAGGTCCCTGGAATAAACGGGCTCGCTTTTCCATCTTAAGTAGAACAGAGGCGCAGCCTCCAGCTCTACTTAGTAATGGAAACTTCCCTCCTGGCACTTGAGCCCAGATTGAGTGTAGGTGAAGGGTGAGTGCAGTCCAAAGCAGCTCCAGGCCAGAAAAATCAGTGTGTGTGTAGGGGGATGGGATTAACTAAGTTCAGTGGGATTTTTGCAAGAGAAATTCCCATCGATTCCACGCAGCTGAGCCCATACTCCCTCTAATTGCACAATGCGGTTTCCTGTTTTGAATTTTAACATTAGAAAATTATGATCTTCATAATGATTTTTTGTCTTTTTCTTTTCTGGTCATTTTTCATTGGCTGTTCTTTTTGCTAGGAACTAGTTCTATCAGAAGGAGAAGAGGGCATCAGAGGATGAGATGGCATCACCAATGCAATGGACATGAACTTGGGCAAACTTCGGGAGATGGCGAGGGACAGGGAGGTCTGGCTACAGTCCACGGGGTCGCAAAGAGTGGGACACGGATGGGCGACTGAATGACAACAACAAGAGTTCTCTCGAATATTCGAAGGCTTGTTCCCTCACCTCCTTCTGAGGGATGTGTTTCCTGACCATCTTTTTAAAATTCCATTATCCTTCTCCTCCCAGTATTCCTTACTCCCTTCCCTGTTTTTTCTTCACTGTGCTGATTGCTATCTAACAAGAATGCATTTAATGTACTCATTTTATTATTTTCGGTCCCTCTCACCTTCCAGAATGTTAACGCAGACATTTACCTCTGTGCTGCTCATTGCCCTCTCCCCCAGCACCCAGGACACTGGGTGGTTAGTAAATACTCATCAAATGAAATGAACGGATGCTAAATATAGCACTGCAACTGTGAGCACAAGCAAAGCTGAACTCAAATCTGGGTGCCCGCCCTTATTAACTGTTTGGCTCTGAACTGCTTTCTTAATTTCTCTGAGCCTCAGTCTCTTCATCTGTGAAATGGAATTGATTACAGTATTCATCCCTTAGGGCTATCTGACAATTACATTTATCAAGCCTGGGCACAAAGCAGACATGCAGTAAATGTTAGCTGTTACCATCACTTCTTCAGATCATGGAAGTTGGTTCTTGCCATACTTGCTGTTTCCTATTATAGGTAATCCTAGCTGAAGAGCCCTGCAATGTAGGAACCAGGACATTTCCTGCTTTGTAATAGTGAGGGACTCAGAAGAAGCAGTGCTCCTGGTTTACATAACTGAAAAAGACACATTATCCCAATGTTCATGTGCAAAATAGTAAAAGTACTATTTACAACAGCCAGGACATGAAAGCAGCCTGGATGTCCATCAACAGAAGAATGGATAAAGATGTGGTGCGTATATACGATGGAATATTACTCAGCCACAAAGAGGAATGGAATTGGGTCGTTTGTAGTGATGTGGATGAACCTAGAGCCTGCCGCACAGAATAAAGTAAGTCAGAGAGAGAAAAACAAACACTGTACATCAACACATATATGTGGGAAAATGGCTCTGACGAACCTATTTGCAGGGCAGGAATAGAGATGCACACGTAGAGGTCGGACTTGCAGACGCAGCGGGGGAAGAAGAACGTGGGACAAATCCAGGGGGTAGCACTGACACGTATAAAATAGCTAGTGGGAAGCCGCTGTACACAGCGCAGGGAGCCAGCCCGGGCTCTGTGGCGATCCACGGGGCCGGAATGCGGGGCCCAGAGGCTCAAGAGGAAGGAGACACAGGTGCGCCTGCAGCTGACTCACACTTACACAGCAGAAACTAACACACTGTGAAGCAACTGCGCTCCGATTTAAAACAGCAAAGCCGTGCTCCTGCTCTGATGTTTCTGCATCCAGGGATTCGAATCAGGAGAGGGAAAGGAAGGGAACATGGACAAAGAAGAATAAAAATAACCAGGAACGACTCTGAATTTCTCAGCGTCCCCACCTTTTTTGGAGTCACTCTTCTAAACGATGGTAACTGTCTCCCACTGGGGATTTTTAAGTCTATTGTTCCCACCGTGTTTGCCACCCTCGGTATGCATCAGGAATGGATCGGAGTGACTAGCATAACTTGGCTTAGTGGAGAGTAGGGTCTCATGACTTCAACAGGCAAATTTATATAATCAAGTGCAAACCATCAGAGTTTGGGCAGCACAGATGGGGCAGGGGGTAGTGGCAGGGGCGTGGCTGCCTGCCTGTGACCACCTCGGAGTTTTTATCTTTTCTCTGAAAGCCTTCCTTGCACGCAGAAAACTCAAAAACACTTTCTCTGCTCATCACTCATTACCCAGAAGCAGGCACAAGGGATCTGCTTGAATCTCCAGTAGTTCAGACAGAAACATACTGCATTCCAGTAGCCAAGGGAAAAAGCAAACTCAAACTTTCTCTTGGTTTAAGAATTAGCAGAAGAAGTCTAGAGGAATAAGTGGACTGAAGAGTCCAGTTGCAGATTAAGGCCAAACTGCTTTGCTGTTCCGGAAGGCTCCTGACAGGATCGCTTTGACTTACCTCTGCCTGAAAGTCACTGTGTTGGAAACCCAGGAGCCTAAAACAATACATCTCGGCCCTGCTGTGTGTATGTGCCCTGCGCCCGGGTTTATGTATCGCCTCTGGCTACACACCCCAAGGATTCCTCAAACACAGAGTGTCCCGCTTGACAGCCTTCTGCCACCAGGAGAGGACCTGCTTGTAACCAAAGCTTGTGTTTCTCTTCCTCTCTTAGGCACTTACCTTTCAGCCTTTTTAAGTGCTAATCAGGTGAGAAGAGCTGACATAAAAGAATATGAAATTCCAGATGAGTCCTTTGAAATCTGCACTGGGTTAAGTAAGGTGTGTGGAGAAAGGGTTGAGGCCTCTTGCTTAGAAGGCTTCTCAGAACCCTGGTCTGGAGAAGGCCTCCTTTTTCTGGTGCTCCCCCATGAAGGCTGGGGTTCAGGGGGTGGACTCACCCCCTGTAGAGCAGGAGAGACCCTCCTGAGGGGTGGGGGAGAGTTTCTAACACTGGGCAACTGTGGTCAGTTGCCATTTTCCCTGAACTGCTGGTTCTTGATTGTCTGTACTGCATTTGACCCCCAACCCTCTTTGCTCGGAGGACCACCCTGCTCAAGACTGGCTCCAGGGCTGTGTGTGAGCCTGAACAGGAGTTCTCTCCCCTGCCAGAACTGGTCCTGGCAGCCTCTGGAAAGTTCTGAGGCTCCAGCATCCCTCTCCCCACAGAACTCTCAACTGCTTTCAGCTTTCAGAGTCCAGAGGGTCCCACTTGGAAAGAAGCAGGCAGTGCTGAGGAGCACCGGCCTCCCCTCCAGGGGCTCCCGTCTCCTCTGCCCGCCTCACAGGGCCCCAGGCAAGAGGCACCAGAGTGGATGAGGGACTTCAAGCAGTGAAAGGGCAGGCGCGGAAGAGAACCCACGGGAAGCAAACAGCAGATGCAGAATCAGCCCCGACTAATGTTCACTTGGTACTCACTCTGTGCCTGGCACTGTGCTATCTCCCCTTATCCTCTTAATAACCGTTGATGTAGGTAACGTCCCTATTTTACTAATGAGAAAGCATGAGGAGGGTAAGTATCTTGTCCAGGAGCACCCAGCATCAAAGTGAAAAGAAAGGGAAAGTTAAAGTGGCTCAGCCATGTCTGATTCTTTGCTACCTCATGGACTGCATAGTCCATGGAATTCTCCAGGCCAGAATACTGGAGTGGGTAGCCAGTCCCTTCTCCAGGGGATCTTCCCAACCCAGGGCTCGAACCCAGGTCTCCCACATTGCAGGCGGATTCTTCACCAGCTGAGCCACAGTGGAAGCGCAAGAACACTGGAGTGGGTAGCCTATCCCTTCTCCAGGGGATCTTGCCCATCCAGGAATCAAACCAGGGTCTCCTGCATTGCAGGCAGATTCTTTACCAACTGAGCTATGAGGGAAGCCCAGCATCAAAACTGGGGTCCAAACCCACATATGAGGTTTCACGTCCAGTGGTCTCTGCTGTACTTCCTGTGCACACGTGCAATGTCTTTCCACCTCCCCCAGGGCTTCTAAATCCTAGTGGTCCTTAGCATCCAGCTCAGAGACCAACACTCACATGAGCTTTTCCCTGATTTTCACAGCCAGAAGTGGTATTTATTTTCTCCTCTGAACTCCCCCAGTACTGCCCTTGTACCTCTTTGAAGATACTAATCACATCATATCTTGATTTATAAGTGGGTGTATATCTGCTCTCTACTACAATACTGTCAGCATCTTTAAGGAAGAAACCCCACGACTCGTAGTCTGTCCTCACTGAGTCGCATCAAGCTTCATGGTATACGTTCAGTAACTGATGAATGGACGGATGGATGAATGAATGAATGGCATCAAATATGCACAGAGAGTCATAAGATTGGTGCAATATAATCCTAACAACATTCATCTTTATTTGGAGAAATAATGATGAGAGTATTGTGTACTTTTTATCTTATGGATAATGCTGAAAAAAAGAACAATGCAGTGAAGTGCCATGGAAAACCCTCTCCTCGGGAAAGATAAAGCCAACCACTGATTCCAACAGCCTCCCACAGGTAAGAGCTGTAATCCTAGACAGAATGAATTACTCAGATAGATCAGATTAGGTAGGATGAGTCACCCAAGAAGCTTCCTGTTGTCAAAGATTCTCTGTCTGAGGAGATCTCGAAAAGATTCTCCCTACCAACAGTCCCCTCTCCCCATTAAACAAAGAAGCCTCCCAAATACAGAACCCTGCCTTCCCAAGGTTCAGGGATGGGTCAGTCTTCTTCATACCCTATGCCCACAGGAATACCACCCTCTGGATAGGTACCACTATGCTCTAATGGACAAACATTTTTGAGAGTCTAATATCCACTAATTATTTCAATTCCTTCCTCTTAAAGAAATGAACAAAAATTCTTAGTTGGTCTCTTTTTCATATCAATCCCCAAAGTACTTTACTGTGACTTCTTTATTAATTTTTACGCTGCTCTAAATTACAGCCCCTGGCCCTCAGATCCTTCCTAAGAGGGTATTATGGTGTACCTCATCCATCACTGAGTGCCCCAGAGCATGGCATGGAGCCAGGCATGTGGGAGGTACCCCGCCCAAAGTGCTGTAGTATGTAACAGCATTTGGATGCTAAATCCAGGGACGGTCGAGTACAGTGAAAGAACACAGGAATTTAGTTTCAATCACAACTAGTTTTGAATCCTGGGCAAACCATGGACTAGCTTTTTCACCCTGGGAAAGTCACTTGACTTCACAATCTTCCATTTCTTCACCTGTAAAGCAGGAACTTTAGAACCAAATGGGCTTAATTTGTATAAGTACTATTAGAATACCTGTGGGAAGTACTTAGCGCTATGTGCCTGGCACATAGCAGGTTCCCTATCAATGATGGAAGGTGAACACCACCAAACTAATTTCTAAAATCCCGGGTTCTAATCCAAGATGCTCCAGAGGGTGATTCCAGGTAAGTCCCTAAGACTCAGTGTACAGACATGATGTGAGGACCAAAATAAAGAGTCACAAATATAAGGCACCCAATAAAGTATCTGTCCCACTGCAAAGGCACATTCTAGATGATAGCCTCCTGCCTGTCTCCTATAGGGACACGCACCCATGGGTCTTTACCAAAAAAAGAGATACTGAGCCTGCTTCTCCCTTGAACTAGGATTTAGCTATCATCCCTGAGACGTCAGGAGTGAGGAGAAAAATCAATGTTCTATCAATGAGTCATCATTTAAAGCCGGTTCCGGAGCTGCCTCATGAAGCAGTGAACTCCCAGACAAAGGAAGAATAGATGTTTAGTAGAAATGGGCTGACAGCAGTGAGGAAGGAGTAGGATTTTTGTGCATCAAGCAGAGGGCAGAACCGTGTCATCACTAACGCATCTTCCTACTCCTGAAATCTGTGATTCAGCGGTGAGTTGCAACTGAGCGTTCAGACAGACCATGACACTGGGACAAGCATGCTTCCTTCATTTCCACAACTGCAAACAGGGACATACAGTGACCCTGGCATTGTCTAAGACCCTGTGGCTGAAAGACACTGAATTTAAACCATCGACTACAGGAGCCTCATCTTACTTCCCAGAATGCAGTGCTATGCTTTACTTTAGGAATATGTGATTTTTTGAGACTGTATCATCTCAGATCAGTTTTGGAAACCAAAGCCTAAATAATAAATACCTTAAATGAGATTATCCATGGAAAATTGAAAAACCATAAGTATACTTACAAACATTAAGTATCATCATTGTTATCTTTCAATATCTTTTTTAAATATTGCTATTGAAAATAGAGATTTTAAACAATTTTATACCCTCTAAAGCCTCTAATACTGCAATAAACAAACTAATGAATTCATCCTAACAGTTTTCTAATTGGCTTGGTTTTAAGTATCACCATGGAAAAAGGCTGTGTCTACACTGAGTGCTTGAAAGGTCCAGGTCAGAACTGGCAAAAGCCAGAGGTGGGATCCTGACCCTCCGGCTCCACCCTCTGTAAAGCGTCTCCCGGTCCCTTTAGAGCTGGAATGTAAGAAATTCCTTCTCTGGCCCAGCTTCTATCTACAAGCATTTTCACTTTCTCGTCCCAGAGGCCTATGCCAGCACTTCTGTGGGGACTCGGCTCCCCAGGCAGAGCCAAGAAGGCATAATCGCAGTTCCCAACTCTGCAGACAAATGACCCACCCACTCACTCTTCCTGCTGGACCGCTGCCGACCCATAAAGCCCTCCAGAGCCGGGCCACCTACCTCCAAGCACTTCGCAGTCGCTGTCCATGCTGTCATGGACACCCGCAAAGATGTTGGCCAGAGTGGACTTGCCCACCCCCTGCTCCCCGATAAGAACCACCCGGTAGTAGGTGTTCCCGGACTCGGAGGAGATGACTGAGTCCGTGGAGTCAGAGGACCAGCTCCGGCGGCAGGGGTCCTCGGGGGCAGCAGGGGGACGGCTGCGCTGGCCGTACTGCGGGGGCTCCTTCTGGACCATGAGATGCCTGCCGTCGGCGGGGATGCTCCAGCGCTGCTGCTGCGGCTGCACGCCCGCCGTGCCCTGGCGCATGGTGACATGGTTCAGAGTCATCGTCAGGTCCTGGAAGGCAAGGCAGCCAAGATGGTAGCATCAGGAAGCATGAGTTCAGGGAGCTCGAACACAGTCATCGGTGATATTTTAGTACGTGAGGTTACCAAGTAACCCTCACACAAGGAACACCAGT
>SJYQ01096194.1:895389-918173 GCA_006410935.1 Redunca redunca | reverse complement strand
TGTAAAGTAAACTAAAGTTAAAATAAAAATTAAAAAAAAAAGAAATAAATAAAATAAAATAAAAATTATATATATTTAAAGCATACAAATGATTTGACACACATAGTGAAATGATCACTACAGTCTAGCTAATTGACATATGTGAGGAAAGCACCTGAAATCTACTCTCAGCAAACTTCTAGTATTCAGTACAGTGCTATTAACTATAGTCATCATGCTATACATGAAATCTTTAGATTTATTCATCCTACATGATTGTAACTTTGTACCCTTTGACCAATATCATTCCATTTCCCCTACCTTCTTAACTATCAATCTACTTTTTATCTCTATGTATTTGACTTTTTACATTCCATATATTTGTGAGATTATGTAATTTTTTCCTTTCTGTGCCTAGTTTATTTCACTTAGCATAATGTCTTTTAAAATACAGGTACTCAGAGATATTTTTGATGATTTCAGGTAAAGGAAATGTGGATAAGTAGAAGGAATACATTGAAAAGAGGGAAAACCTATAAGTTCATGATAGAGATGTTGAAATATATAGAAAGAAAGGATCACTGTGAAGAGTCTTTGGATTAAAAAAAGGAAAAAGTAAAGGTTATTTACAAGTATGCTTAATGCTAGGAAAAGGAGGAGGAAAAAACATTCCCCAGGATTGGAAGAAGGCAATGTAATATTATATTTCTATTAGTATAGCATAGTCATACATGTCCACTGACAGAATTAGGATACACCCATGTGTGACAGAAAGCAAAAATTATTTCTGAGTGAAACTTTGTTTCTACCTTTTCTGTTAAGAATGACCTTAAAATCCAAACTGGCATGGTCAGTTGGGTTAATAAGAGACAAAATTTCAAGTTAAGTAAAGGCTAATGAGCCAGAGTTATACTCTGATGTGAATACAAACTTTAGATTTAAATACTAACACTTCTGCTTATGAGTTGTGAGGTCTTCAATACTCCTTGGAGCTCTCTGTTCAGTGGACTCTTCTATAAAATCAATGGAATCAACCCCATGACACTATGAGGAAAAAAGGAGTATTCAGGAGTCAAACATTTGATAAGTAGTCCTTGCAATGCTCAATTCCTTTAACTATTATTATTATGACACAAATTCTTAGCAAGCAAAATCTGTATCTAGTTATTATAGCCCTGATCCCAATTCTGAACCCCAACACTTCAGGCTTGCATAAATATTTGTTGAACAAGCAAGCAAACAAAAAATCAAAATAATACAAAAGCACCAAACTGTATTAAATGACTTTAAGACCCTGGAATCTAATCAGTTACACTCTAGGACACAAAATCTACATATATGATCATGGAACCACCTGTTAGTTATTATTGAATTGGGACAGATATGACAAATTCCAGAACAATAGAATAAATAAAAACTCCAATTTTTAGACATGAGATGAAAGTTAGATTCCAGAAACTACCAAACCACAATTTAGATGTTGATTTCCAGTATAATTTAAAGTGTTGAATACAAGGCTGTGAGCATTTCAGGAAATTGTGTATCCTCTAAAGGAACCCAAACACTGGAGATAACCAAAAGAAATATAATTGAATTTTAGTTAAAAAACGTGATAATGTCTCAAGATATCTTTATAAACACAAGAACACCTAGGCAGGGCAATAGAAGTGATAGGGATTCGTGGGTGTTTCGATAACAATAAACAGACTGGCTTCATTATATTTTCTTACCAGGAGTGAGCTCTCACATGCTAGCATACTATCTATGCTCTGCCTTTATAAATGTTTTATTGATGATTAGAACCATACAAAGATAGAAATCACACACGGACATGATAGACATCCATCACTATTCCTATCAAGCCCAATCCTATTATGATGGAATTTTCCATGTCAAACACACTATTGCACTGTCTCTGGCCAAGAGGCACCTAAGAAACATTGAATCTCCCCAGTTTCTGGCTTTCCTTTTCTCAAAACTTTATTTCTTATCATTTTTTCCAACTATAAAGCAAAACTAAGCTACTAACACAAAAGTGATCCAGAGGTCTTCAACCATGTCAGTGTAATATAGTGGTCACATTCTGAGGATGGTTAGATCATATAGAACATGCAGACATGTTGTGGTTGGCCTCTTAGTGTTCATTTAGTTTGTATTTATTAAAATCCATTTCTAAACCTGAAGATAAATGAACATATGGGCAGTATAAAAGAGCCGTTTCCTGGATTATACAGTTGGCTGGAGCTGAACTCTTTTTCTTCAAAATAAAGATTGTGTATTTTAATACAAAAACTTACATTTCAATTGATCATATTGTTTATGTTCTGTGCATGACAATAGCTATTAGTGTGATATACTAATTTGTGATCTTCATTCCTCAAATCATAGCTGTTTTAGCTCCACAATCCAGTTTATAGGGAGGAGGAAGGAGAAGGGTGTGTCTCTTCCCTAGAAAAGTATTTGAGGAAGTTGCATATGCTATTTCAGCTGACTAAGAACTCAGTCCCATGCCTGTCAATTGTAAAAGATTTGGGGAACTATCCTTAACTCTGGGTAACTATGGCTCAACTGAAAAATGAGAATTCTGTTATTGCAGAAGAAATGAGAATGAATAACTACAGACAGCCAGCAGCCTCTGACCATGGACCCAAAACCCAGACTAGAATTTAAGTAGGGTTTGGAAGAATGACAAGCTTCCTTCTGCTGGTGAAAGCTGCGAGGAAGATGATTCCCTCTAGGAAGAGCCAGTGCTCACTTAAGAGGCATTGTTGGGAAGGATCAGTGAGGTGATTGAGGATGAATGGGAACCTAATAATCAAAGAACAGAAGTTTCTCAGAGAGTACAATTGAAATTTGGGGAGTTGTCCAGGGAGAACAGTAGTGGGTTGAGAAAGCTAAAGAGAAAATGGATGATCTAAGAGTCTTACATCTTTAATGATGGTGGGAGGAAATAGGACCATAATTGGGTCAACTTGCTGCAAGTGTGTCAAGATAAAAGAATTGACCTACACCCTCCGCTCCTCAGGACTCAGCTGCATCTTGGAAGGGCATTGAGAATGTGAGATGTGAGAGTTTGTGCATGTCTGAGAGGGGCTCTGCACGGTAGGTCTACTAGAAGCTCAGGAATGAGGAAAGTCAGGGCAGCTGAAACAACCCAGATTGTGGCTCAAAGCTATAGAGACATGTCTCAAGAAAAGTTGACAAAATTGATAGACCCCAACAGAATCTGTAGAATCTAGTTTCTAATTTTCAAACGTGTGCGTAAAGAAAAGTTTGAATTTTCTTACTTCCTGTTAGCAGAAATATCCTCAAACAAGAAAAAAAAACAGCATTCAGTAAGTCTATGGCAATCATGAGCATGATATATAAGCAGATCTAGACTAAATCATGTAGGCTAACACTTTGGTTCTTCTTTTAACAGATGTTGTATAAATATTGGAAATATTTACTTAGAGAGGCGACTGAGGGTGTCAAGTCAGATGGAACCAAGGAGGGCTGCTGTTGGAGCTCATCTCTCTCTTGCTCTTCTGTCACTCTCCTCTTTGACAAACCTTCCACTGTTGAACATGAGAGCCTACAAATTAAAAATATTCCTCAGATGGCAATTTTCTGTGGGTGCACGCATGCTCAGTTGCTTCATAGGTTGTTTGCAACCCTATCTACTGTAGCACACCAGGCTCTTCTGTCCATGGGATTCTCCAGGCAAGAATACTGAAGTGGGCTGCCATGTCCTCCTCCAGGGGATCTTCCCAACCCCAGGACTGAACCCACGTTTCTTTTGTCTCCTGCATTGGCAGGAGACTTTTTTAACCACTGAGCCACTAGGGAAGCTGGCAATTTGCTAGTCATCTAGTATTGTTTGAGCATATTCATTGAGATCTAGCTACCCACGCTAAGGACATATCAATGAAACCCTTCTCATAGAATACAGTGGTCTTCCTAAGAGGAAGCAAAATACATTCTTTCCCCCATCCTACTGGCATTCCCAGTGATATCTAAGCACCTATACAGAGTGGTACTTTAGCACTTGCTATGTGGACATACTGTTGGTTTGTCTCTGTATTTACAGCTCAACTTAACTCCTATAAACACAAAGAATAATATGTGGCCCATTCTCAGAAAATCCAGTTTTTCCCAAATAGACCTTGAGACTGTTTTTCCCTGCAGTAATAAAGCAGTTCAGAAATTTATTTCTTTTGTCTGTTTTGTAAATAATCTAAAGTAACCTGCTTTTTTTAAAAAAGTACTGTTATTTCAGCTAAAGCTTTAAAGTAATTATTTTTGGACATCATGCTAAATTTTACTATTCAACCCCATCATTTCTGATGGTTTGTTCACAGTGAGGACTTCTCAGGTGGCTCAGATGGTAAAGAATCTGCCTGCAAGGCAAAGATGAGGGTTTAATCCTGGGTTTAATCAGGAAGATCTCATGAAGGATGAAACAGTAACCCACACCAGTATTCTTGCCTGGGGAGTTTCATGGACAGAGGAGCCTTGCAGGCTACAGTTCATGGGATTGCAAAGAGTTGGACACAACTGAGTAACTAATACCTTGTTCACATTGAGCATATTTTTCTTTAGATTGAGTATATTTTTCTTTCTCCAAATTTCCATCAATATCCTTTGCTGCTTTTCTCCTCTAAAAGAAAGGATTCTATTTTTCTCTATTTTTTTCAGAATATCATTTTCAGAGTTTTCATCAACTATTCTATTTTTTTTTTCTTTTACTTTCCCCTTCTCTACTCATGGCATTTTGTCATAGGAAAGGTCACTTATAAACTTTTGGAGACTTCAGAGAGAAATTTTCCTAATTGGGAAATAGATCTTTTCACCATAAATAAAAGCGACATTAGCAACAATCTTCTAGAAAATTCTGTATTTCTCTAAAGGGTAGCATTGGTAGAATTCAGATCAGCAAAATCTTGCTAAATACTCAATAGCAACTTTTCTAGAATGAATTTGTTTATTTCTAAAATGTGAAGCAAAAATAATGCCATCTCTAGCCTACTTGGTGAGAGAGGGAAAAAAAAAGTCTTATTTATAGTTATAATGAGTTGGAACTAATTCTGTTTCTTTGTTTCTGGTTTGCCATACCCAGTCTAATTGTTAGGATATGTGTATCCTTCTAAATACACTGTCTGCTTTGAATAAGATCTGAGTGAGAACGAGTCTCAGTTCACAGCCTATGGAATCTATTTGCATCTCCAAGGAAATAGTTGTTTACTACTCTGTTGTCATTGGTTCAGGGCACAACACAGAAGTGAATTCCCATCAATATTCATAGTCCTTGTAGCCTCCAGAGGCTCCCTGTGTGATTGTGCTCCATTTAGCTCTAAATCAGTATTCCCATATAGATTTAAACAAGAGAGCTAGGGAAATTTTGAAGGCTTTTGTTCTCAGTCACAGTAATATTTAAACAGTCCACTGGGTATGCAAGTATTGCCTATTCCTTTATTGCTTTGTTATATGGTCTACCATAAAAAGAGATCTACCTTAGGGAAACATAACACTTTTTTGCTTTTTTTCATTTCAGATTCTGAAAAATCTTTACCTCTACATTTACTAGTTTATTTAGAAATCAGTTTGGTGTCTTAAATTTGCACAAGGTCAGGCATATACAGTTCCTTTCAATGCTGAGGTTATATTCTGTAGTTCTACCCTCATTCCAGTGTTCTTAGGCTCACTCAGCAGATTAAACCTGAACTTGTCTATAGACTTATTATTATTAAACACCACAAAATATATGGTATACCTGTGATCAGTCAGTGAAAAATATATGTAATGAGTTGTGATAATCATAAGATTAGAGAGAAAAAAAAATCTAGTATCTGTATCAAGTCAATGAGAAGAGCTTACCTAAAAGTCAGCATTCTGCACTTGTATGTTATTTTGAAACATATATTCAGCAAACTCTGTGAATTGTATATGTATATCCAACAGGTGGAGATGTAGACTGCTGCTTTATAGGAGCGAGACATTAAAACCTTTCTTCCTTTCATTGTGCCGTTGTTCTTTGTTGCTGTTATTTAGTCACTAAGTTGACTCATTGCAACCCCATGGACAGTAGCCTGTCAGATTCCTTTATCCATGGGTTTCCCAGGCAAGAATACTCACATGGGTTATCATCTCCTTCTTCAGTGGATCTTTCCACCCAAGGCTCCAACCTGTGTCTACTGCTTGGCAGACAGATTCTTTATCACTGAGCCACCAGGGAAGCCTCTAGCTCTTCTGAAACATGTGTATCTACCTACAAGAATTTTTATTTAAACAGATTCATTCAACTAAAATTCTAAATTTCTCTAAATACTGATCTAACAACATTTTGTATAGAAAATGATATGATATGCCACAAGTAGGACTAGAGAAAATAACCTTAAAATTTGGTGAAATAAGATAAAGAAGTTATTCTTGGTGATAAGATAAAGAAAGCATGAGGCTAAATAATAATACAAGATCAGGAATATTGTTCTATGAGGGATTTTTTTTTCCAAAAAGAATTGTGCCATTTGTCTAGAGTTGTTTAGAAAAATAGAAACCTAAAAATATGTGGAGGGAAAAGAAATAAATGAAATAGGCATAAATAATAAATAATCCATTTTAATACAATCTTTTCAACATGCATTTAAGGTTCTGGTACCAGTTAAGATAAAAGTAAAGGTACTTCATCCTCTCTCCAACTGAATACAACTAAAACCTAGACAGATGCATTGAACAGCTATCTGAAGACTCTGAAAAGTTAAAAAGTAGCACACAGACTAAGAAAGAAAACCAGAACTCAAAGTAAGACCAATATAAGAGTGAGTTTCTTGTGTTTTTTCCCTCCTATATCTCCCAGCCTGGACTAAAAAGCAGCACAAAAGCCAGAACTGCAGTCTGGGTATAGGCAGAAAATGCTCCAAGAGAAGACCTTTATTTCTGCTATGAACTCTGGAGAAAGGAGCCCCTGGAGTCAGAGACAGTGGGAAAGTTCACTGCTTTTGTTTTTTTCATTCTGGTCCCACGTAACCCCGTGTCAGTGTGGCAGAGATGGACAGTGGCAGTTGGGTTGGCCCAGAACTCTAAGGGAAAGGAACCATTCTTTCTAACAGTACTGTTGGGACTATACAGTCTAGTGGGAAAACTAAAGCCCTAGTTTTCTGGACTGAAGAGAAGGGTGGGACTCTCTGAGAGCCAGAAAGTGGCAAGGAGTCTTAATGAGAAGGGGATTCAAGAAAGTGATCCTAAAGAAGTGTGTATAATCTCAACAACATATACATAAATATGACCCTAAACAGTGTAGCAAAGGCTCTGAAAATTGAGCTTTTGGTTAACCACCCTGAAGGTCTTAGACTGAATGGCATATACATGGGAGAGAGTTGCAATTAGTACTGCAAACTCTTTGAAAAATGAACCAAAATCAGAACCATAGCTCACAGAAGTTAGTTTGGAAATTTCAGCCTCAATCTGTATAGATCTATTAAGTGATAAAACACACACACAGAGACATACACTCAGAAATCTTCACAGTAACTAAACAGACTCAGATTCTCATATTCAGTTCAATTCAGTCTCTCAGTCATGCCTGACTCTTTGTGACCCCATGAACTGGATGGAGCACGCCAGGCCTCCCTGTCCATCACCAACTCCCAGAGTCCACCCAAACCCATGTCCACTGAGTCAGTGATGCCATCCAACCATCTCATCCTCTGTCGCCTCCTTTTCCTCCTGCCCTCAATCTTTCCCAGTGTCAGGATCTTATTAAATGAGTCAGCTCTTTGCATCAGGTGGACAAAGTATTGGAGTTTCAGCTGCAACATCAATCCTTCCAATGAACACCCAGGACTGGTTGGATCTCCTCACAGTCCAAGGGATTCTCAAGAGTCTTTTCAACACCACAGTTCAAAAGCATCAATTCTTCAGTGCTCAGCATTCTTTATAGTCCAACTCTCACATCCATACATGACCACTGGAAAAACCATAGCCTTGACTAGATGGACCTTTGTTGAAGAAGTAATGTCTCTGCTTTTTAATAATGCTCTCTTCATTGGTCATAACTTTCCTTCCAAGGAGTAACGGTCTTATCATTTCATGGCTGAAATGACCATCTGCAGTGATTTTGGAGCCCAGAAAAATAAAGTCAGCCACTGTTTCCACTGTTTCCTCATCTATTTGCCATGAAGTGATGGGACTGGATGTCATGATCTTCGTTTTCTGAATGTTGAGCTTTAAGCCAACTTTTTCACTCTCCTCTTTCACTTTCAGCAAGAGGCTTTTTAGCTCTTCACTTTCTGCCATAAGGGTGGTGTCATCTGCATATCTGAGGTTATTGATATTTCTTTTGGCAATCTTGATTCCAGCTTGTGTTCCTTCCAGTCCAGCATTTCTCATGTTGTACTCTGTATATAAGTTAAATAAGCAGGGTGACAATATATAGCCTTGACATACTCCTTTTCTATTTGGAACCAGTCTGTTGTTCCATGTCCAGTTCTAACTGTTGCTTCTTGACCTGCATACAGATTTCTCAGAAGGCAGGTCAGGTGGTCTGGTATTTCCGTCTCTTAAAGAATTTTCCACAGTTTATTGTGATCCACACAGTCAAAGGCTTTGGCATAGTCAGTAAAGCAGAAATAGATGTTCTTCTGGAACTCTCCTGCTTTTTTTGATGATCCATCAGATGTTGGCAATTTGATCTCTTGTTCTCTGCCTTTTCCAAAACCAGCTTGAACATCTTTGTGTGTGTGTGTGTGTGTATGAAGGCTTTTTATTTATTTATTTAGTTTTTTTTTTAACTTTATTTTACTTTACAATACTGTATTGGTTTTGCCATACATTGACATGAACCCACCACAGGTGTACATGCATTCCCAAACATGAACCCCCTCCCACCTCCCACCCCATAACATCTCTCTGGGTCATCCCCGTGCACCAGCCCCAAGCACCCTGCATCCTGCATTGTACATAGACTAGCGATTCGTTTCTTACATGATAGTATATATGTTTCAATGCCATTCTCCCATCTCATCCCACCCTCTTCCTCTCCCCCAGAGTCCAAAAGTCTGCTTTACACATCTGAGTCTCTTTTGTTGCCTCACATACAGGGTCATCATCACCATCTTTCTAAATTCCATGTATATGCGTTAGTATACTGTATTGGTGTTTTTCTTTCTGGCTTACTTCACTCTGTACAATCGGCTCCAGTTCCATCCATCTCCTTAGAACTGATTCAAATGTATTCTTTTTAATGGCTGAGTAATACTCCATTGTGTGCTTGAACATCTTGAAGTTTATGGTTCATGTATTGCTGAAGCCTGGCTTGAAGAATTTTGAGCATTACTTTGCTAGCGTGTGAGATGAGTGCAATTGTACAGTAGTTTCAGCATTGCCTTTCTTTGGGATTGGAATGAAAACTGACCTTTTCCAGTCCTGTGGCCACTGTTGAGTTTTCCAAATTTGCTGGCATATTGAGTGCAGGACTTTCACTGCATCATCTTTCAGGATTTGAACTAGCTCAACTGGAATTCCATCACCTCCACTAGCTTTGTTCATAGTGATGCTTCCTAAGGCCCACTTGACTTCACATTCCAGGATGTCTGGCTCTAGGTGAGTGATCACACCATTGTGATTATCTGAGTCATGAAGATCTTTTTGTACAGTTCCTCTGTTTATTCTTGCCACCTCTTCTTAATATCTTCTGCTTCTGTTAGGCCTTGGGTGACCCCACACAGCATGGCTTAGTTTCATTGAGTTAGACAAGGCTGTGGTCTGTGTGATCAGATTGGCTAGTTGTCTGTGAATGTGGTTTCAGTCAGTCTGCCCTCTGATGCCCTCTCTCAGTGCCTACCATTTGGTTTCCCTTACCTTGGATGTGGGGTATCTCTTCATGGCTACTCCAGCAAAGCGCAGCCTCTGCTCCTTACCTCACACTTGGGTTAGCTCCTCTCCGCTGCCATCCCTGACCTCAGGGGTATGGGGCAGCTCCTCTCAGCCACCACCCTCGACCTCTTGAGAAACCTGTATGAAGGTCAGGAAGCAACAATTAGAACTGCACATGGAACAACAGAATGGTTGCAAATAGGAAAAGGAGTACGTCAAGGATGTATATTGTCACCCTGCTTATTTAACTTATATGCAGAGTACATCATGAGAAACACTGGGCTGCAAGAAGCAGAAGCTGGAATCAAGATTGCCAAAAGAAATATCAATAAACTCAAATATGCAGATGACATCACCCTTTAAGCAGAAAGTGAAGAAGAACTAAAGAACCTCTTGATGAAAGTGAAAGAGGAGAGTGAAAAAGTTGGCTTAAAACTCAATATTCAGAAAACTAAGATCATGACATCCAGTCCCATCGCTTCATGGCAAATAGGTGAGGAAACAGTGGAAACAGTGGCTGACTTTATTTTTCTGGGCTCCAAAATAACTGCCAATGGTGATTGCAGCCATGAAATGAAAAGACACACACTCCTTGGAAGGAAAATTATGACCAACCTAGAGAACATATTAAAAAGCAGAGACATTACTTGTCAACAAAGGTCCATCTAGTCAAGGCTATGGTTTTTCCAGTGGTCATGTATGGATGTGAGAGTTGGACTATAAAGAAAGCTGAGTGCCGAAAAATTGATGCCTTTGAACTGTGGTGTTGAGAAGACTCTTCAGAGTCCCTTGGACTGCAAGGAGATCCATCTAGTCCATCCTAAAGGAGATCAGTCCTGGGTGTTCATTTGTAGGACTGATGTTGCAGCTGAAACTCCACACTTTGGCCACCTGATGCGAAGAGCTGACTCATTGGAAAAGATCCTGATGCTGGGAAAGATTGAGGGCAAGAGGAGAAGGGGACGACAGAGGATGAGATGGTTGGATGGCATCACCAACTCGATGGACATGAGTCTGGGTGAACTCCGGGAGTTGGTGATGGACAGGGAGGCCTGGTGTGCTGTGATTCATGGGGTTGCAAAGAATTGGACACGACTGAGGGACTGAACTGAACAGGAAGAATCAAAACACAAAAAACACATATCATGTGGTTTAATTTCTTTGAAATATCCAGAATAAGTAAATCCATAGAGAAAGAAAATAAATTACTGGTTGCTTAGGACTTAGGACTAGTGGGAGGTGGGGAAGAAGGAGATGGAGTTGATTGCTTAAGGCTGATGTTATGTGGTTTCTTTTAAGGAGGAGTGAAAGCTAAATTGTGGTGATACTTGCACAATCATGAAAATATATTTTAAAGCATTGAATTGTACATTTTAATAGGTGAATTTTTATGTTAATTGCTTCTCAAAAAAATTGTTTAAAAATATGTGATATTCTACTGTAAAATATATAAATAAATGAAATAATTTCTGTGTCCCCTTAAGTTTTAAATGTCTAGGCTCAAAGTTATGGCCTTTACTTGGAACCTTTAATTCTAACAGAGCCAGTTTGTTGTCATCAGGATCACTCAAAATTCTAAATTATACAAGTCAAAATTAATTTGTTGGTAATAAAAGATATGTGTTAATTTAATAATTAACATAGACTGTTTAATCCTCCAGTATAAAGAGAGAACATGGAACTGATATATTTAATGCAAAAATATTTTAAGTGACACTTTCATATAGCCATTTCAGCACTGTAACTGAGCAACAAATATTTTTAAAGTTAAACTGCTCATGTGCAAGCTACAGGAAGAGGAAAAATGTAAAGGAATGTAGAATACAGAATAAAAGCCAAACATCATGATCTAGTCTTGCACCATACCAGACAGAAGACACCCAGTATATGTCAATGACTGGCTTCAGGGATGAATTTAATCTCATAAACAATTGACTTTCTTTTATTCTTTAAACATGATTAGTATCATTCTTAAAGAATGCTAGTAGATAAAAAATAATTGACCATCAAGTGACAATGCCTACACATAATAGTGATTGATCCACTAAAGATTAAGGAATCTACAAAATTCAGAATGCTAGATTGTGAAAAGATTTAGAGGAGAATCAAGGGTACCTGATTACTTATCTGATTTTCCTTTTAACCAGTCTCAGACTGCCTAATTCGGTAAGTCCACTGGGTGAAAAAAGAATGTAACTAAACCTTAGCATAACTTTAGAATTGACCCTGTCAGCTATTTTTTCATTGTGTGCAGCTGCTTAAATGTATTGTCTTCAGCAAAAAAGCAATGTAAGTAATTGCATAGCATAAAAGTAAATGTGAAATTATAATTAAATTATTCTGCAGGCCTATCACGCTAAGTTTATGGCCGTTTCCTCATAGTGCAGCGGCATGCAGAACAACAATTATAGAGAAAGAAATGTTCTAAATTGAGATCTCAACTTTCTGAAGATTCGTCTCCTTGAAGGCATCTCCTAACATCGCTTATGTTGTTACTTTTCATTTTAGTTTCTCAACTGTCAGCTTTTCTTTTATAATACATTTATTGTGATTCTTTTTCCTTTAGCAGATAGCCAAACACTGGAAGATTCCAAACTAAATGCCTCTCGGTCTGATTTAGTGCAGAATGGTCCTGATTTATTATTCAAGATTTCCTCAGTGCTTTTCCTTGTCTCAGATTCTTGCAATCATTTATTAGCTCTTCCTGAGGACTATCCTGTGAAGGTCATTTTTAGCACATTTATTTGACAGATGAGAACCCAGAACTTAATTGAGAAAATTATTTTGACTGAGGTGGCAAAAGAAGGCGAGCTCAGAATAATGTCCAAGGTCATGTTAGCACACTTGGTTTCGCATTTTTCCCTCATCTCTCCAATCTTCAACAAAGATGTACAACCTGTTCATTCTGTGAACCCCTTTTCTCCCAGATGTTCTTCTTACAGCCCAGACTTTCCACAGGAGCCAGCCAGCACTGTGCAGTGTCTTTTACCTCAACCAAATAAAGCTCTGCGAAGTACACAGAATTACGAGAGCCGTATGTCCTAGAAAGTATATGTGTGTGTGTGCATGGACATGTGTGTGTGTGCATGGACATGTGTGTGTGTGCATAAGTAGGGGGTAATTTATTCAAAATATATTCACTCAAGAATAGTGTTAGCAAGCTATCATGTGACTGCTGCAATATGAGGTTCTGAGGTATTAAGACACAGTTTCTGCCATAGTGAACTATCTACTTGGGAAACAGAAAAATATGGTGATAAGCAAATAATTATATATGTATTTAAGGAAACAAGCACACAATGTGACAGTAACATTAAAATGTACAGGATGTTTATAGGAGTTCTAAGAAGAGGATAGGCCAAAAATCAGTCACATCTTTGGGAAGATGCAGGCATTTCTGTACAGCCATGGGCTGGCATACTTTGTGAGTTAAAAATTGTGGGAGAGGAGTGGCTTAGAGCATCTCCTCATGCATCTCCTTTCTGTGTTACTGTGCACTAGCAGCATGAAAAAGTGCTGCGGCTGCTGCTGCTAAGTCGCTTCAGTCGTGTCTGACTCTGTGCGACCCCATAGACGGCAGCCCACCAGGCTCCCCTGTCCCTGGGATTCTCCAGGCAAAGGGAATATAAAATAAATAGCAGGCATACACTGTGCCCACCTCAAATGTGAACAGAACAGTAGATTCTCAGTCTTGTCTTCCAAGGTTACCACTGATTGCAAGAAGAGCAAGTGATTTTGTCCTCTGTAACACTGAATATCACAAATAAAATGATAAAAAAAAAAAAAATAAGTGCTAGGAATGGAGTACATATTAACTGTTTAGCATATTGCCAGAAACAAGCCATTGCTTGATAAATGTTAGCTATTTTTAGTTACTATTGCTATTGTAACCAATTGTATAAACAGCTCTTTTCAAACTTACTCCAAGATGCCATCTTGATACAATGAACAGAAGGAGGGAAAAACAAGGAAAACAGCTAGAAAATGTTGGTACTGGTGTTTTAAGTGGGAAAATAACACAAGATAGAATCTATCATTTATATTACCCTATTTGGGGGCCATCTGTGCTAGACACATTGTTTTATTTACTTCTTAAACAATGAAGAAGGTTAGTAGACTTAACTCTATTTTACAAGTAAGAAAAATAAGGACATTTCTCTACAAGGTCATATAGCTAGTAGATCCTGGCATCAGGACTGGAATATCTGTCCAAACTCCAGTTTTACTATTTTTATACACTCTTTTCTCAAACCAGAAGATAGTAGAACCATGGTTTAATTCAACAAGTATTTTCTGAGTTTCTATTATGAGACAGGAACCATGTTCAAGATACTACAGAAAGAATCATGATGTTTCAGATAGAGTCTCTGACCTCATGAGGCAACAAATACAGAGAGGGATGGACGATGAAGAGGCGATTGTAAAGCAGAAACATGGGTTTGTGGGAGATTTTGGCAGAAGCATTGAACCCCTAGAGGGTTGAGAGCAATTCTCAGGAGTAATATCTTAGCTGAGACAAGGAGCATGAGTTTAAATTAGTTTGATGAAGTACAAAGAGGTAAGTGATGCAGGAACAAAGAAAAATAGCTTGTGAGATAGCTCAGAGACAAAACTGGATAAGATGATTTTGAGAATAAGACTATCCACCATAAGGGCAGGACTGTGGAACTTCTCTGGTGGTCCAGTGGGTAAGAATCTGCCTGTCAATGCAGGAGATTCGGGTTTAATGCCTGATCTAGGAAGATTCCACGTGCCATGGAGCAACTAAGCCCATGCACTCACAACTACTGAAGCCCTCATACCTAGAGCTTGTGCTCCACGATAAAAGAAGCCACGGCAACGAGAAGCCTGCACATAGCAACTAGAGAGTAGCCCCTGCTTGCCTCAACTAGAGAAAGCCCACAGGCGGCAACACAGACCCAGTGCAACCAAAAACAAATGAATAATTCTTTAAAAAAAAAAAAAAGGATGGGGCTTGGAAGGGACAAGTGATAAGGTTGACAGGTCCAGGTCATGCAGTCCCCTTAAGCAACATGATAAAAAAAAAAGAATCACCTGATCCCAGTTAGGATATTGTGTCTAGGACACATTTTAAGCAAGAGGACGAAGTAATTAGACATCACATTTTTCTTTTCCTGAATTTAGCTTTCATAAAAGCTGTTAGGCTTGTGTAAATAATGAGTAGGTGAACAGCCTTACAGTGAAATACAGTCAGGCCAGCGAAAACTGCTATGACTTATGCCACCTTTGAAGCTAAACAGGCTTGGCCTGACAAGATGTTCTGGTGAAGTTAACTGTGGAAGGCCATCTGTTTAGTGATTGTTGAGGAGGTTTTAAAGAAAAGCATGCATTTAGCACTCAGTTGGAATTCTGTGACAGGTTGCTTGCCATGGCTTTCTATTTGTGAGGAAGGATTTACAGCAAGGAAGGCAGTTCACGTGGTTGAGACATGGCCATTTACTAAACCTCTTGAAGCTGGGCCCATTCCAATAAAGAAGAGAAGGCCATTTTTTTTTCAATCTCAAACTTTTATTTCTATTCTCAAGCTCCTAAACTGACACATTACATCCTTACATTCAGCAGATGACTTTGCCTCCCAAGTCACAGAGAAATAAAGGCAATTCTACCATATAAATTCCCTCAACTTCTCTCCCTGCTACATACAAATGTTTATTTCCCTCCCTCTCACAATTTATCCTTTTCATTACACTTGAAGATAATCCTGCCTCTTGGTTAGGTCTAATATCTGATCTTAATTCTACTCCCATCCCCTCAGTCTTAGATCAGAGCCTCACTAAACCAATTTTCTCCCTGTCTCTCTCTCATCTTCAGCTTCTCCCTTTTTGCATAATTTATCCTCAAAGCCTATGAATACAATACTTATCTTCCTCATCTAAAAAGAATTGTTTTAAAAGTTTTCTTGCATAACGTTGGAAATGTTGGCTGGAGTTCAGTTTTATAGAGCTCAAGATGGTATCCAAATTGGGGTAAGAGTGGGAAAGTGATGAAGAGGAAGGGAGAAAATTATTTTCATGATCTCATAGCTTCCTATTACTATTCTCTATCTTGCTTTCTCTTCTTAAATACCTTGGCTATGGTTTAAACTTTGCTACTATCATTGCCCTATCTTCCACCACTCAATTTATCCCACCAAAATCTAGTCTGCCATTCTGCCAATTCCTTCTCTTGCAAAGATTACTGCAGGTTGTCCTTCAGGTGGCCATTTTTGAATCTTAGCTGGAAGAGCATGATTACAATGGGCTAGACTTGGTAGTTCCCTTGCCCTCGGTCAGTTAGGCTCTAGGGAACCACTGACTGAAACCATTCACCTTGGTCAGGGACGATAACAACAGCTTACATGAGCTGTCTCCAACACTGACAAGCAAAGCGACTTGGACTTGGCTTTATTTGTGTGTGGTTTGTTTTGCTGAAACTGAGAAGCAAGCAATACAAATAATTCATGTGAATGGGAAAAGGAATACAGTTCCCCAGGGCCTCTCTCATTTCTCATGATAGGTATCTACACAGGGGAGTCTCCAAAGGGGAGGAGAGTGCCAATTCAGCCAGGGTAACCAGGGACCAGGACTCACTACCTTTTGCATTTAGGCTGAAGGAGGTGCCATACCTCCAGATAACGGTCTACCTACCACATATAAGATAACCCCTTATAACACTGTGCTTTGTCTTCCTGCTTCATAAGGCCTACCACAGTCATATCTGTAGCATATTATTTCTTTCACCAGGGGGAGGAACTGTAATTCTTTTTTCCCCGCATTTGTATCCTTTACCTGTCACTCAACTACAGAAACCTACCTATGTCTGTATCTTCAATAGTTTGTACAATGTTAGTGCTCAGTATACACTTGTGCATTATTATTGTTTTGTTGTTTATGAGCAAATGAAGAAAAGCAATGGTTTAAACTAAGTGATAAATAGTTGAAATCGCAATTCACAAATGAGATGTTAATCTGTGGAAGAGTTCACATCTGGGATGTCAGTCTTGGCATGAGTTTTGCTCTAGAGTTACAAAGGGAGGATGAGCCACAAAATCAAGAAGGGAATCCAAAGGTCACAAACAACTTAGGAGCAAGGGGGACACCAGTAGGAGCAAATCTAGGCCAGTCGTCAGGATTCTGTGCAAAAGTGAAAGAGAATTTGTTCAAATCAATTCCTGGAATCTTGGGACCTCAATTGATTGACTGATAGTAGAAAACAAACATAACATATAGCATAACCAAAGCTGCCCCAGCAATACTTGAGGCGACACTCGATCGTTCTTTCTATCAGTGCTGGGATGGGGACCAATAAGTGGGCAGACCTCTCCCCTGAAAGAAATGAGTGCTCATGTGCTCAGTAGCGCAGTCATGTCCCCTCTTTTGTGACCCCATGGACTATAGCCTGCCAGGCTCTTCTGTCCATGGGATTTTCCAGGCAAGAATGCTGGAGTGGGTTCCATTTCCTCCTCCAGAGGATCTTCCTGACCCAGGGATTGAACCTGGGTCTCCAGTGTTGCAGCCAGATTCTTTACCACTTAAACTACAGGGAAGAACTTTTGAATATGGGCATATTTATATTAGTTGTAATGGAAGATTTCTCCATTAATATTTTTAAAGAGTGAGACTAAAGTACTAAAGGAAAAACGAAAAGTTAATTAGTTGCTTTTGACTTGTGCTGGGCTTGATGGTTACACAACCTTTTGAGGTCATCTTTAGAAACAGGATATTCATGTGTCTATGATGTTAAGCCCATCCGCTTGTTCTGGTGGCTCTAATTAACTTCCATGCTGGTTTGATTAACACTGGCATTTGTTTTTTCCTAGTGGAAAGCAGCCACTCTATGAAAAAGCTTAAGTGAGTCACCTTTTTGTTAGCAGGTTTGACAATCATGGGGTTTTCTCCATATGGTGTCAAACTCTTTTTGGTCTGGACTTTGCAATACATGATTTCTTAGTTGTAAGGGATTATTTAAAGTTCATATTTTATTTCTTCTCAAAAAGTAAAGAGGCACTATTTTATATTTCTATGAACAAGGGCATAAGAACCAACATAAAATGGGTCATTTCATTTATATTTAGTTCATTATAATATTAAATAATCAGCATGTTTTATACTTTTTGTCCACTTGGATAGCTTATGCAACATAGTGATTTCTCAGTTAACTTACATCTAAGATCCTTTGAGTCCTTTATCACTCCATCTCAGCCACACATTCTAGTGGCCCTGCCCTAAACACTATTGTCATCTAACCAACTCTATAACCAAAGCTACCAGATTAAACATTCCACTATATATCTGCAGTGACTTTCTTCTTCTCCAGCTTCAGGGTCATGTTCAGCAATTCCATTGGTTCTTAGGGTGAACTAGAGAGACCACTTAAAAGTAATTTCAATGACAGGAAAGTGAATAAATGTGATACTGAACCAAAGTGGTAGAGATGATAAGATGAAAGATGAGAATAAGAAACATTATAAAGGCAGAAGAGACAGAACTTGGTTAAAAAACAAATGTTGAAATTGAAAGCAAAGAAGTATATTAGTCTCTTATTTCTCTATAACAAATTGTCCTAAAAACTAGTGGCTTAAGCAACACACACTTAGTATCTTTAGTTTCTGTAGGTCTGAAGTTTCGGCACAGCTTTGCTGACTGTTATGCTCAAGGTTTCACAAAGTTGAAAACTGAAGTAGTAGCTGGGCTGAGTTCTCATCTGGAGTTTTGACTAGGAAAGGATCCACTTCCAAGTTTCTTCAGGCTTTTGGCAGGATTCACTTCCTTGCAGCTGTATAATTTGTGGCAGCTTCTTTTTTTCAAACCCAGCAAGGGAAGGAGTGTTTGCCATTTCCTGTATCTTATTTCAGAGAAGGACAAGGCTCTCTTTTGGAAGGCTCACATGATTAAGTCAGGCCTGCCGAGGATAACTGTCCTTTGGATTAACTCAAAGTCAGTTGATAGGGACCTTAGATACATTTAAGCAAACCTTTCACCTTTGCCATATTTTAGTGGCTAGAAGTGGATCACATGGGGATCTGCCATAGTCCAGTGGTTGAGTGTAGGCAGTGTAGGCGACGCAGGTTCAATCCCTGCTCAGGGAACTAGGATCCCACACGCTACAACTCCTGATCCCACATGCCACAGCTGAGATCCCATGTACCACAACTGATCCAACACAGCCAAAAACAAATAAATAGATAGACACTAAAGGAAAAATAAGTGAATCACAGGTTCTGCCTGTTCTCAAAAGGATGGGATGGAATTACCAAAGGTATGTATTTCAGGGAATAGGAATCACAAGAGCCATTTTAGAATCCTGCCTGCCTATCACAAAATGAAATAAGCACAAGTGTAAAAACATAATCCTGGGGACTGAAGAAATTATGATTCTAGTAAAATAAAACCAGAAAAATCAATGTATAAAGAGTGGACTTTCTTCATGGTCCNCATATTTTAGTGGCTAGAAGTGAATCACATGGGGATCTGCCATAGTCCAGTGGTTGAGTGTAGGCAGTGTAGGCGATGCAGGTTCAATCCCTGCTCAGGGAACTAGGATCCCACACGCTACAACTCCTGATCCCACATGCCACAGCTGAGATCCTGTGTACCACAACTGATCCAACACAGCCAAAAACAAATAAATAGATAGACACTAAAGGAAAAATAAGTGAATCACAGGTTCTGCCTGTTCTCAAAAGGATGGGATGGAATTACCAAAGGTATGTATTTCAGGGAATAGGAATCACAGGAGCCATTTTAGAATCCTGCCTGCCTATCACAAAAAGAAATAAGCACAAGTGTAAAAACATAATCCTGGGGACTGAAGAAATTATGATTCTAGTAAAATAAAACCAGAAAAATCAATATATAAAGAGTGGACTTTCTTCATGGTCCAGTGGCTAAGACTCTGGGCTCCCAACACAGGGGACCTGAGTTCGATCCCTGGTCAGGGAACTAGATCCTACACACCACAGCTAGGACCCTCGTGTAGCCAAATAAATAAATAAAAGAGTTTGGGAGAGCAGCTAGGTTCAGATTTGTTTATCCTTTTATTAAGATGTCAAAAATATATGAAGAGTTGTCCAGGGTAACTGAAAATATAAGATGAAACAAAAGATAAAAGTCCAAATTAGAAACGTTGATTTATCAACAAATGTTTACATTTTCAAGTCATGAGTTAAGTTGCTTCATTAAAGGACAGGATAAAGAAAAGGAATACTCAGGTGAGTAGAAGTCAATAAAGAAAAGAGGAAATCTGAATAAAAATGAGGAGAAATATAGGAGGAAATGGAAGAAAGAAAATAGTACACAGCCTGCAAGCAAATAGAACACAGTAGATTTTAGACTTGTTTGTGCGCATGGATGCCTGGTAGAACTTTTAAAGATACAGAATCCCAGACCCCATTTTAGAGATTCTGCAGTGAGTTCTGATAAGCACTCCAGATGATTCCTAGTCAACATTTTCAGAAATATTGCTCCAGGGTTTAGTAAAATAAGATCAGCATTACTGAAACGGATAGAGGCTTCTTAGAGAGCACATTACAAAATTGTAGTCTAAATGCTCCTTATAAAAGGCATCAAAGGGGTTTTGAGAAATTCAGATTCTTGGACTCTACTTCAAATCTACTGACTCTAAATCTGCGTTTCAACAGACTTCACAGAAGATTTTTATGACCTGTAATTTTGAGACCAAAGAGTGGTCTGTGAGCTAGTACAGATCCCTCTGTCACTTGTCTGGAAAGAGATAAGTAAAGAAAATGAAAATAAATGTTTAGAAACATTTATAGCAATTCAGCATTGTTATGATACCCAAATGCATGACAGTGACCTCATCCCATTGAGCATCACATGGACCACACTGGGTGTTGTAATCCTTACATGTTGAGCCACATGTGGCAGTGATATAATACATGACATGTTAAAGTAAACTCATCAATTATGACTTGAAAGCACATCAAACTATGAAGAAAAGAATATTTTAAATTTTTATACCTAGTTATTTTTATAAACATTTTAATTTGTAATCAAATCTGCTTTAAAATTTGTAGTTCAACATTAGTAGATGAATTAGGAAAATCAAATTTGTATTTATTTTTACCATAATTTACAGGTTAAAAAAGCTTCACCAGACTTTTTTGTCAAGGAAAGACACAGCTTTTATATATGTAGTCTTAATAGAAAACCAACTGATGTCAGTGGAAGTGACTCCCCAAAATGAAGATCAATAGAGTTCATAATGGTTTACCACAAACTTTGTACAATTCATTATATACTGAATTTCATTTTTAGTGAGTATTGATGGCAAAGTGCTAAAGTTAAAGTGTATTATTTCAGAGATCTACCAGCTAATCAAGGATTAAAATCATTAAAAAATAAAGAACATAAATAAATTTTCAGAGGGATGGTATGGGGAGGGAAGTGGGAGGGGGGTTCAGGATGGGGAACACGTGTATACCTGTGGTGGATTCACGTTGATGTATGGCAAAACCAATACAATATTGTAAAGCAATTTAAAAAAAAAAGTAAATTAAATTAAAAGAATTATTTGAGTGTTGAATTCAAAAGTTGACAGGGATGTTTAATAATTCTCATATAAACTTTATAATTTAATAACTTTTTATAGAGGAGTAGTTTGACTTACTATGAATAAAAATCTGTACTAATTCCCAAAATATATGTAAAAGACTACAACAGAGATGTTTATTTGAAAATGTGAAGTGTATCTGTGACAAAGAAGTACTCAAGTACTGCTTCCCAATGATAACATAGCTCAAAACTGGGAACTGGCAAATGGTAAGAGCAGGTAACTGACCAAATAAAGATAGAGGCACATTCTTAACTTTAATTTGTTGAACGCACAGATATTGCTAAAATGGCATTTTTTTTAGTAAAACTGCAACTCAAATATGATGCTAATTTGAAGGAGGTTGCTTTTTTTTTTTCCAACTTTGTTGCCAACAAATACAATTAGCTCTGAAATGTATAAAAACAGTCTGCACAGGTGGTTTGTGGAAAAAAATATGTGATTTGGGGTTAAGGTTTTATTTTATAAATATAATATAAAGCTGATTATTTTAAAAAATAGCTATTGTGTGGTGAAGCACAATATTTATTAAGAGTAAAAGTCTTGTTGAAAATGTGTAAGCTAGAGTATAAACTCTTAGTGTATATTCAGCTGGGCCCCAAACTTCTAAAGATATGATTTTACAGCCATGCTTGCTCATTTATCTGATATCTTTGATATTTTATCTTTGGCATTTTTGATTATCCTAATACTCCCATGGAATGAAGGAATGGAATGTATTTTTTGATGATGGATAAATCAAAGCATAAAAATCTATATTTAGAGGGTTGAAAGAACAGAATTTATACAGGCTGTTATATGTTCCATTGTTTAGCAATAAATGTCACTGAAAATAGTGCTAGTCTTGATATTTCTCATCTTTAAAAAGTTATAATTAAACACCTCATGTGCTTGAATATTGTGAATTTCATCTTCCATAAAAGAATGCATAGAAATTTCTATACATGGTAAATTCATGGCCCTGGAATTTATTTCTTTCATCTAAGCATAATTTGAATTTAACTAACTTTTTAGGACTTCCCTGGTGGCTCAGACGGTAAAAGCGTCTGCCTACAATGCTAGAGACCTGGGTTCGATCCCTTGGTAGGGAAGATTCCCTGGAGAAGGAAATGGCAACCCACTCCAGTACTCTTGCCTGGAAAATCCCACGGACAGAGGAGCCTGGTAGACTACAGTCCATGGGATCGCAAAGAGTCGGACACGACTTAGCGACTTCACTTTACTTCATAACTTCATAGCATTAATGATTAAAATCAGTTATTGATGAAGAATTTAACAAAAATCTTAAAAAATACATCATCATTTACTTCATTTTAAAGTTAAAAACAAAATCCCAAACTCCCTGAAATTACTTTAAATCTCTTCCTGCCAGGATATCTTTG
>SJYQ01096194.1:863919-884040 GCA_006410935.1 Redunca redunca | reverse complement strand
CTTGACCTTCTTAGTTCCTTCCATCAACTCCAAAAATCACTATTAGTATATTGAGATTATGAAAAATTTGTAAGATATTAGCTACATTTTATGTATAAACTGTTATATGCACCAGACTTGAGTTTGCCAAGAATGGAGGAAGAGGTTGGGGTTAGCAGATGTCAACTATTATATATAGAATGAACAAAGAGCAAGGTCCAACTATATAGCATAGAGAACTATATTCAATATCCTATGCTAAAACATAACAGAAAGAATAGTTTAAAGGAATGTACATCTATATATGTGTATGTGTGTGATTCAGAGATATTTATATATGTGTATATATATATCTTTGCTGTACAGCAGAAATTAACACATTATAAAACAACTTTATTTCAATAAAATATATCAATAAAAAGTTATAGGTACCAATCCTAAAAATCTAACAGGGCTGCAAAGATTGGTTTCTCATACTGATCAATCCCTAAAGGTAGCAATGACAGGACAGAAATGAAGGAAATTTTTCTTAGGAGCCATGTCCTGAGAGACTCAACCTCAAATCCATCTTGCTGCAGTGCATAAACAAGTTAAAATAATATACTGGGTAAACAAATGATAGGATATGTCAACAAAATAGTAACATTTGAAAAAACTAAAAAAATTAAAAAAACAAACGTCAGCCACTCAGTCCTGTCCTACTCTTTCAACCCCATGGACTGCAGCCCCCAGGATCCTTTGTCCATAGAATTCTCTAGGCCAGAATACTGGAGTGGATAGCCATTCCCTTTTCCAGGGGATCTTCCCTATTCACGGATCAAACCTGGGTCTCTTACATTGCAGGCAGATTCTTTACCATCTGAGCCACCAGGTAAGCCCTATTATTGCCAATGGCAAATAATAAACACTTGGTGAAGAATAAATGCAAACTTCAGATAAATTAGATTTAGAGAAAGATTTAGGAGAAAAAGAGAATAGGAGACAATAAGGCTTTCTTTGCAGAATGGTTCTTCATGAAAAATATGTTTCTCAGTTTTTTTTTTCTTTTCTACTGCTTCTAACCCAGATTTTTCGGACAGGGATCAGAGTTAAAGGAGAGCATCAGTTGGCTGCATATAAAACACCTGTGATTCCTTCACAGCCAGGATCAACCCCTGATTATTTAGTGCAATGGGAATAGTAGCCAATCCATACACATTTGCAAAATTAAAAGTGAAATATGTATCATGTTGAGGAAGAAAGCTACTGCCAACAAAACTCAGCTTTAGCAAGGTGATCACAGATGAAAACTACTGGCCCAGAAGTATCTTTTACTCATATAGTCTATGGAATTTATTTTAGTATGGTCTCACTGGTGAGTTTTTGTTTTGTTTTTGTAAGAGAAAAGTTGGTTCATACATCTGATTTATTTCTGATTTGATCAACAAGGGCATCTTATGAAGGTCACAAAGGCCATGTGGATTTTTAAAAAAGACTTGTTTATGAACTATTTAAAGAATTGTTTTCTTATAGACTGGTATGATCTTTCTATTACCATAAATAATTTTACTGTACACATTACAACATTACATTTTGTGTCTGAAAGGAATCTGAACTCTAAAGTCTTTTTCATTAGCTGGTCTACAAAGAGTGAATGTGACATGAAATACAGACAGCTACTGGCAGGAAACTGACAATACTTGGAACATGGATCTGACACAATAATGGAAAGATAAAATGGAAAGATAAGACCATTCTTTTCAAACTCTTGAACATTCAAGATGTAATATTTGTATAGCTATGACATATCATATCTCATAAAGCACTAATTAATGTACTCTTAGTTCAGTTCAGTGCAGTCACTCAGTCGTGTCCGACTCTTTGCAACCCCATGAATCACAGCACTCCAGGCCTCCCTGTCCATCACCAACTCCCGGAGTTTATCCAAACTCATGTCCATTGAGTTGGTGATGCCATCCAGCCATCTCATCTTCTGTCATCCCCTTCTTCTCCTGCCCCCAATCCCTACCAGAATCAGGGTCTTTTCCAATGAGTCAACTCTTTGCACGAGGTGGCCAAAGTATTGGAGTTTCAGCTTCAGCATCAGTCATAGCAAACACCCTCTTCCAACAACACAAGAGAAGACTCTACACATGGACATCACCAGATGGTCAACACCAAAATCAGATTGATTCTATTCTTTGCAGCCAAAGATGGAGAAGCTCTATACAGTCAGCAAAAACAAGACTGGGAGCTGTCTGTGGATCAGATCATGAACTCCTTATTGCCAAATTCAGACTTAAATCAAAGAAAGTAGGGAAAACCACTAGACCATTCAGGTATGACCTAAATCAAATCCCTTATGATTATACAGTGGAATTGAGAAATAGATTTAAGAGACTAGATCTGATAGACAGAGTACCTGATGAACAATGGATGGAGGTTCGTGACATTGTACAGGAGACAGGGATCAAGACCATCCCCATGGAAAAGAAATGCAAAAAAGCAAAATGGCTGTCTGGAGAGGCCTTACAAATAGCTGTGGAAAGAAGAGAAGTGAAAAGCAAAGGAGAAAAGGAAAGATATAAGCATCTGAATGCAGAGTTCCAAAGAATAGCAAGGAGAGATAAGAAAGCCTTCCTCAGCGACCAATGTACTCTTAAAATATTGTATTACACAGGAATAATTACATATGCAGCAATCATTGTAAATTGAATCAATTACAAACTTTAGGGGGAAAAAATAATAGTCCTATGATTGAAATGCCAATATGTATGATCCTACTGCTTCTAGCTTTCATCTTGGACCACGTGCAAATGAAACATGAGTTATAAGCAGGATGGATGAGAGCACTCTGTTCTGGGTGAAGGGTAATGAGTCATCTGGAATTGATGTTAATAATAAAAGAACTGAGGAATTCCACAATAGACATCTGGAGAAAGTGACAAGGGAGAAAGAGCTACCCAGGAATATGTTTATTTTCAGCATTTTGAGAAGTACGTGGGAAACATGTGCTCACATTTCTCAAGAGCTGGGTATCTTCGTGTTTGTTTGAACATGAATAGGAATGGCCAGTTAGCATTCAGACCGGAATGTCCTGGTTGGCTAAGGAGGAACGATAGAGACGCCACCCTGCACCCAGTTTCTGAGCGCAATAAGTACAGGACTGATCTCATAACAAGGAAGGCACTGCATTTTCTAAAAATTAAACCAAAATTAAGAGGGAAATCAGGGGAAAATGATGAGTTTCTCTGAGAACTCAGTTACACAAGGGTTTAAACCCCCCTGCATGAGAATTAGAATTTTAGTCTCATATTCTAGAGAGAACTCATCCCTTAGTAAGCGTGGGAGTGAGGAGAAGGGTACCTGAGACAGAAAGGGGAGTTCAGGGCAGAAGACTACCATTATCTTCACCCTCAACCCCTTTATTTCCTTCTTCTTTGAATTCTGGTCCAGTTTCTAGCAGTTTCTCCAACCTAGGCTTCAACAGTATGTGAACTGTGAACTTCCAGATGTTCAAGCTGGATTTAGAAAAGGGAGAGGAACCAGTGATCAAATTGCCAACATCCACTAGATCATCAAAAAGGCAAGAGAGTTCTAGAAAAATATCTTCTGCTTTATTGACTATGCCAAAGCCTTTGACTGGGGGATCACAACAAATTGTGGAAAATTCTTCAAGAGATGGGAATACCAGACCACCTGATCTACCTCTGGAGAAATCTATGCAGGTCAAGAAGCAACAGTTAGAACTGGACAGGGAAAAACAGACTGGTTCCAAACTGGGAAAAGAGTACTTCAAGGCTGTATATTGCCACCCTGTTTATTTAACTTATATGCAGGAGTACATCATGCAAAATGCCAGGCTGGATGAAGCACAAGCTGGAATCAAGATTGCTGAGAGAAATATAAATAACCTCAGATATGCAGATGACACCACACTTATGGCAGAAAGGGAAGAACTAAAGAACCTCTTAATTAAAGTGACAGAGGTGAGTGAAAAAGCTGGCTTAAAGCTCAACAGAAAATGAATATCATGGCATCTGGGCCATCACTTCATGGTAAATAGATGGGGAAACAATGGACACAGTGAGAAACTTTATTTTAGGGGGCTCCAAAATCACTTCAGATGGTGATTGAAGCCATGAAATTAAAAGACACTTGCTCCTTGTAAAGAAAGTTATGACCAACCTAGACCACATATTAAAAAGCAGAGACATTACTTTGCCAACAAAGGTCTGACTAGGTAAAGCTATGGTTTTCCCAGTAATCACATATGGATGTGAGAGTTGAACTATAAAGAAAGCTGAGCGCAGAAGAATTGATGCTTTTGAACTGTGGTATTGGAGAAGATTCTTGAAAGTCCCTTGGACTGCAAGGAGATCCAGCCAGTCAATCCTAAAGAAAATCAGTCCTGAATAGTCATTTGAAGGACTGATGTTGAAGCTGAAACTCCAATACTTTGGCCACCTGATGTAAAGAACTGACTCATTTGAAAAGTCCCTGATGCTGGGAAAGATTGAAGGTGGGAGGAGAAGGGGGCGACAGAGTATGAGATGGTTGGATGACATCACCGACTCAATGGACATGAGTTTGAGTAAGTTCTGGGAGTTGGTGATGGACAGGGAAGCCTGTGTCCTGCAGTCCATGGGGTTGCACAGAGTCGGATATGACTGAACAACAACTGAACTGAACTGAACTCCTAGCACTCATTTAGGCCGTGTCTTAATTCTAAATCTAACAGCACTTTAAAAAAAAAAAATTGGGATATAGCTGCTTTACAATCTTGTGTTGGTAGAATGAACTGCATCATCTGTATGTATACACTTATCCCTCCCTCTTGAACCTCCCTCCTACCTGTTTCACATCGCCCCTCTAGGTTAACACAGAGCACTGAGCTGAGCTCCCTGTGCAAGTTCCCACTAGCTAACTACGTTACACATGGTAGTGTATATAAGCAATCCCAATCCCCCAATTCATCCCACTCCCCACTTAAACCCTGCCCCTCATGTCCACATGCCCATTTCTCTGTATGTGCATCACTATTCCTGCTCTGCAAATAGCTTCATCAGTACTGTTTTTCTAGGTTCCACATACATGAATTAATATATGATATTTGTTTCTCTCTTGCTGGCTTACCTCACTTTGAAAATGATAAATGGCAACTTAGTATAATGAGTATGCCCATCCTCTTTAAGAAAAACTATGACAAACCAAGACAGTGTATTAGAAAGCGGAGACATTACTTTGCCTACAAAGGTCCATATAGTCAAACTGTGGTTTTTCCAGAAGTCGCATACAGATGTAAGAGCTGGACAATAAAAAAGGCTGAGTGCCGAAGAACTGATGGTTTCTAACTGTGGTGCTGGAGAAGACTCTTGAGAGTCCCTTGGACTGCAAGGAGGTCAAATCAGTCAATCCTAAAGGAAATCAACATCGAATATTCATTGGAAGGGCTGATGCTGAAGCTCCAATATTTTGGCTACCTGGTGTGAAGAGCCAACTCATTAGAAAAGATCCAGATCCTGGGAAAGATTGAAGGCAGGAAAAGAGAACAACAGAGGATGAGATGCTTGGATGTCATCACGGACTCAATGGACATGAGTTTGAGCAAACTCTCAGAAATAGTGAAGGACAGGGAAGCCTGGCATGCTGCAGTCCAGAGTCAGACACGACTGAAAGACTGAACAACAACAAGCCTTTTTAAAGGGAAAAAAATTCTTCTACACTTGCTAATTTTAGTGGAGGGTGGAAGACTTGACAGATGACTAAAGAAACGCTAATATTGGGATGCTATTACTTCTGAGTGATTAACCAGAGTGCTAGCACCCTTAGGAAATAAAAGTAAACAATGGACCTTCCATTCAGTAAATATTTCTCGAGGCTGTCACATTGTGCTGGACACTGAAAGAGCGGTGAACTAGAGTCAAGCTTCCTGACCTTCCAGCAGGGAAGGTAAACAAATAAAGAGGTGGTTTCAACCATTTGGAGATGGTAAAGACACAGTTCTGCGAGAGTACACAGCAAGCTGCCTTGTCTGCAGAAAAAGTGAAGGGGATGAAGTATTGTAGCTACGCGTTGTGGGAAACAAACTCACTCAGAAGGACAATGCAGATAGTGGAGTGCAGTTTATTACACCGGCAGGCCCAAGGCAGAGTCTCCTCTTAGCCAAGGACCCCGACCAGCATTTGTGAAAATCTTTTATACCCCATGTATACGTGTATAAACCCACCACTCCAAATTCCTTGAGACTTACATAAACCAAGGAAAATACAATCCCAATAACCCCATCATTCATGTGCTATGTGCTCATGTACTCAAACAGTCAAGCAATTAGCCAATAATCAATAAACCTGACGTTACACTCCGATTGATACAGAAAAATTTATGGCCTGTCTGCAGGAAGGGGTGATTAGTGTATGTTTTCTCATAGGCGATGAGTAACCTAGATACACGATCTTTAAGGTTCCCCTGTCTGGAGGCGGTCTTATCCCTCTGTTGTTTTCATAGGCACTAAACACAGAGTTCAGAGTCCATTGGATAGGTGGCCAAGCATGATCATCATGAACAGGCCTAAGAAGGAGTCCAGGCCCTATGAATTCCTTCTTCAGAAGGAGGCACCAGTGTGAGGAAAGAGGCAGCGAAGAGCATTGCAGGCAGAAAAGACATTTTATGTGGAGATCTAGAAGCAAGACAGTGAATGGTACCCTGGAAGAAGTGAAAACTCAGCCTTCCTAAAACTCAGAGCACCAAACAGGTTGGGAGACTACTGGAGGAAAGGCTCCAGGATCAGGTGGGACCAAGTCAGATTCTGCTTTAGAATCTGTGATGGTGTCTAGATATCTGCATTTTCTAAAGTCTATTCTAACAGTTCACAAACTCCTTTCATGACAAGAAATTCCTTAAAACACACACACACACATTTATTTGTTTATCTTTGGCCATGCTGCATGTGAGATCTTAGTTCTCCAACCAGGGATGGAACCTGTACCCCTTGCTTTAGAAGTACAGATTCTTAACCACTGGACTGCCAAGGAAGTACCTTGAAATTCTGTCTTTAAAGGTTTAAACCTATCACTCAGTGACATCTTAGTTAGCTGCCTTTCACCTTCTATACACAGCTTTCCTGGTCTTCATGAGCAGACTCAATGAGCTGATGGGAATGATATTCTGGGTGGTATTTCAATCACTGTGGTCCCTAAAGTTCTTAAGACAAGACACCTTGGATCATAAATCACCAGGTTCCAGCCACCTTATTTAACAAGTATCCCCAGTCGATTGTGATTCTGTTGCTAGAGGACCATGGTGTGAAGCACTGACTCACATTTGAAATAGGTTAGTGATATTTATGCCTTTAAAAGCATGTTTATTTTTTAAAAATCTCAATTGTTTTTTTCATAAGAAGAGAAGTGAAAAGCAAAGGAGTAAAAGAAAGATATACCCATTTGAATGCAGAGTTCCAAAGAATAGCAAGGAGAGATAAGAAAGCCTTCCTCGGCAATTAGTGCAAAGACATAGAGGAAAGCAATAGAATGGGAAAGACTAGAGATCTCTTCAAGAAAATTAGAGATACCAAGGGAATATTTCATGCAAAGGTGGGCTCAATAAAGGACAGAAATGGTATGGACCTAACAGAAGCAGAAGATATTAAGAGGTGGCAAGAATACACAGAAGATCTGTACAAAGAAGAACTTCACAACCCAGATAAGCACAATGGGGTGATCACTCACCTAGAGCCAGACATCCTGGAATGTGAAGTCAAGTGGGCCTTAGGAAGCATCACTATGAGCAAAGCTAGAGGAGGTGACGGAATTCCAGTTGAGCTATTTCAAATCCTGAAAGATAATGCTGGAAAGTATTGCTCTCAATATGCCAGCAAATTTGGAAAACTCAGCAGTGGCCACAGGACTGGAAAAGGTCAGTTTTCATTCCAATCCCAAAGAAAGGCAATGCCAAACAATGGTCAAACTACCGCACAATTGCACTCACATCAGTTCAGTTCAGTTCAGTCTCTCAGTAGTGTCTGACTCTTTGCAATCCCATGAATCGCAGCACGCCAGGCCTCCCTGTCCAACACCAACTCCCGGAGTCCACTCAAACTCACATCCATCAAGTCGGTGATGCAATCCAGCCATCTCATCCTCTGTCGTCCCCTTTTCCTCCTGCCTCCAATCCCTCCCAGCATCAGAGTCTTTTCCATTGAGTCAACTCTTTGCATGAGGTGGCCAAAGTACTGGAGTTTCAGCTTTAGCATCATTCCTCCCAAAGAATACCCAGGGCTGATCTCCTTTAGAATGGACTGTTTGGATCTCCTTGCACTCACATCACACTCTAGTAAAGATGTTTGAGCTGGTTTTAGAAAAGGCAGAGGAATAAGAGATCAACCTGCCAACATCCATTGGATCATCAAAAA
The DNA here is from genome assembly GCA_006410935.1 of Redunca redunca. Taxonomy (NCBI): domain Eukaryota; kingdom Metazoa; phylum Chordata; class Mammalia; order Artiodactyla; family Bovidae; genus Redunca; species Redunca redunca. The sequence goes on along the minus strand of SJYQ01096194.1, from coordinate 875,672 downwards.
AGCAAGAGAGTTCCAAAAAACATCTATTTCTCTTTATTGACTATGTCAAAGCCTTTGACTGTGTGGATCACGACAAACTGTGGAAAATTTTTCAAGAGATGGGAATACCAGATCACCTGACCTGCCTCTTGAGAAACCTATATGCAGGTCAGGAAGCAACAGTTAGAACTGGACATGGAACAACAGACTGGTTCCAAATAGGAAAAGGAGTACGTCAAGGCTGTATATTGTCACCTTGCTTATTTAACTTCTATGCAGAGTACATCATGAGAAACGCTGGACTGGATTAAGCACAAGCTGGAATCAAGATTACTGGGAGAAATATCAATAACCTCAGATATGCAGATGACACCACCCTTATGGCAGAAAGTGAAGAAAAACTAAAAAGCCTCTTGATGAAAGTGAAAGAGGAGAGTGAAAAAGCTGCCTTAAAGCTCAACATTCAGAAAACTAAGATCATGGCATCCGGTCCCATCATTTCATGGCAAATATATGGGAAAACAGTGGAAACAGTGGCTGACTTTATTTTGGGGGCTCTAGAATTACTGCAGATAGTGATTGCAGCCATGAAATTAAAAGACACTAGCTTCTTGGAAGGAAAGTTATGACCAATCTAAACAGCATATTAAAAAGCAGAGACATTACTTTGTCAACAAAGTCCATCTAGTCAAGGCTATGGTTTTTCCAGTGGTCATGTATGGATGTGAGAGTTGGACTATAAAGAAAACTGAGCACTGAAAAATTGATGCTTTTGAGCTGTGATGTTGGAGAAAACTCTTAAGAGTCCCTTGGACTGCAAAGAGATCCAACCAGTCCATCCTAAAGGAGATCGTTCTGGGTGTTCATTGGAAGGACTGTTGTTGAAGCTGAAACTCCAATACTTTGGTCACCTGATGTGAAGAGCTCACTCATTTGAAAAGTCCCTGATGCTGAGAAAGATTGAGGGTAGGAGGAGAAGGAGACGACAGAGGATGAGATTGTTGGATGGCGTCACTGACTCAATGGACATGAGTTTGGGTAAACTCTGGGAGTTAGTGATAGACAGGGAGGCCTGGCATACTGCAGTTCATAGAGTTGCAAAGAATTGGACACGACTGAGCAACTGAACTGACTGAAATGTTTTTTCCATATAGCCTATTTGAAAATTTAAAATGCTGATGGAAAAATAATCAAGGCAAACATAGGAAGTCCCTTAAATTGAAAGGCAGCCCCCCAAGTCACTTTCTTTTGGAGAAAAAAAGGTGTTTTTAGAATAGAGAAAAAAATTTCAAAATCCTGTATTTGCCTTTACTTTTTTTCCATCAGCATTTAAAATTTTCAAATAGGCTATTAGAAAAAAACAGTTATAATTTCTAAAAAATAAATATTCCTTCCTTTAAAATTTAAGGGATTGTTTTAGGTTGCTTTAAAGAGATTACTTTAAGAATTTATTAAAATATGTAGTAAACATTTTTTGTAATAATTTTTGTTTAATATCTGTTTTTCCTCCATGACAGTGAAAACACTTAATCCACTCAGGGGATTAATTTCATATAAAATTTTACATCTCAAAACTGAATTCATTTTTTCACTGGCACCGAACACAACATCTGCAAGCTATTAAAAGAAAATTCCTTTGGAAAGCATTATAGTTTGACTATGAGTGATTTTTCACTTGGAATGAAGTCATTCATATGGTTCATGATGTTTTAGAAGCAGCTATAACTTAATAGGGACAAATTTAGGCAATATATTATAAATCAGGTTTCACAAACTATTTTTCTATTACTTGGTATATTCTTGAAAGGTTTTGGATGCTAATTTTTATATTACATGTATCTCTTAATTATTGTTATTAAAAGTTCCCTTATTTTAAAAAAGACACTGTAAAATAGTAAAAGAATTATTTGAAAAATCTTATCCTTCATATTACCACCTAGGAAAAAAGTTCTGCATGATAGCATCCAGTGATTTTTCACAACATAATGTGCTTTACATAGCTCTACAGGGCCTCCCTTGAAAGGAGTGTACATGAGTACGTGTGCTGTCATTCAGTCATGTCCACCTCTTTTCCACCCCATGGCCTGCAGCTTGCCAAGCTCAGGAACATGCAACAAAATATTTTTTCTCGTGTTTCAAAGCTAGTTTCAGAATTGTGTAGATTTTGAAATGTCAGAAGACAGGATCTGTGGCATGTTCTCCTTCTAAGGCCCTGTATAGCTATGTAACTGTGGAGCAGAAAAAGGCAACCCATTCCAGTATTCTTGCCTGGAAAATTCCATGGACAGAGGACCTGTTAGGCTATAGTCCATGGGGTTGCACAGAATGGGACAGGACTGAGGGACTGAACACACACATAGATATGTAAAGCATATTATATTGTGGAAAATCATTGGATGTTATAAGGCAGAATTTTTTCCTAGCTGGTGACATGGGGGATAATATTTTGCAAAGAATTCCATTACTATTTTAGAGTGTCTTTTTAAAATAAGGAAACTTTTAATAACAATAATTAAAAGACAGATAGCAGTGGTAGTGAAGAAACCAGCTGCCAATGCAGGAAACATAAGAGACACGGGTTCAATCCCTGGGTTGGGAAGATCCCCCTTGAGGGCATGGCAACCCACTCCAATACTCTTGCCTGGAGAATCTGATAGAGGAGATTGGCAGGCTATGGTCCAGAGGGTCACAAAGAGTCAGACATGACTGAGTGACTTAGCCCATATGTACACACATTTAATTATGCCCCCAGATTATGTTAAAATCACCTATGTTGTTGATGTTTAATTGCTAAATTGTGTCTGACATTTTTGTGACCCCATGAACTGTAGCCCACCAGGCTCCTCTGTCCATGAAATCTCTCAGGCAACATTACTGGAGTGTGTTTGCCATTGCCCTCTTCAGGGACTCTTCCTGACCCCAGGGATCGAACTCATGTCTCATATGTCTCCTGCATTGTCAGGTGGATTCTTTACCACTAAGCCACAAAGGAAGCCCAAAAGTCACTTATATAAAATTTTAATATTCATTAAGCCTGACAACAATTAATAATATTTTAAATAGGAAACACTACATTTTAGAAATGTAGTAAACTTTTTTGAATCTTTTTTCCTTAACAAAAAAAAATAGTACTAAAACAAATTCTTTAAGTGAAGCTTCTTTTTCTTTAACAATCTCATTTTAAAAATCCTTATTTCCCTACAATCCTGCCTGAATTTTGTGTCCCTCTGCATGTGTGTACTAACTGAAGACAAGCATGAAACGCATGAAGAAAGAAGAAATTAATCATCTCTCTTGTTTACAACAGCAGAAACAAATCATTTCAAAAATTCATTTCGTAGTTTCACTGAAAACTTCTTAACTTTAGGAAGCATTCACAAATGTCCAAAAGCAAAAACTTGCTCACTTGCACAGTATTAAGCATTTTAAAATCTTTTTTGAAATGTTCTGCAATCTTTGACTCATTTCACCACTAGTCAGGAGATAATTTTTGTTGTTCAGTTGCTGCATTGTGTCTGACTTTTTGCAACCCCATGGACCACAGCATACCACAAACTCATGTTGAGTTGATTATGCCATCCAACAATCTTGTCCTCCATCATGCCCTTCTCCTCATGCCTTCAATCTTCCCAGTATCAGGATCTTTTCCAATGAATTGGCTTTACATATCAACTGGCCAAAGTTGGAGCTTCAGCCTAAACATCAGTCCTTCCAATGAATATTCAGGACTGATTTCCTTTAGGATTGATTGGTTGGATCTCCTCGCAGTCCAAGGGACACTCAAGAGTCTTTTCTAACATTACAGTTCAAAAGCATCAGTTCTTCAGCATTCAGTCTTCTTTATGGCCCAACTCACACCCATACATGACTACTAAAAAACCCATAGCTTTGATTAGATTTACCTTTGTTGCCAAAGTAATGTCTTTGCTTTTTAATGTGCTGTCTAGATTGGTCATAGCTTTTCTTCCAAGGAGCATGCATCTTTTAATTTCATGACTTCAATCACCATCTGCAATGATTTTGGAGCCCAAGAAAATAAAATTTTTCACTGTTTCCGTTGTTTCCCCATCTATTGGCCATGAAGTGATGGGACCAGATGCCATGATCTTAGTTTTTTGAATGCTGAGCTTTAAGTTAGCTTTTTCACTCTCCTTTTTCACCTTCATCATGAGGTTCTTTATGGCACTTTCTGAGATAAGGGTGGTGTCATCTGCATATCTGAGGTTATTGATATTTCTCCCAGCAATCTTGATTCCAGCTTTTGCTTCATCCAGCCCAGCGTTTCTCACGCTGCACTATGCATAGACGTTAAATAAGCAGGGAGACAATATACAGACTTGATGTACTCCTTTCCCAAATTGGAACCAGTCCATTGTTCCATATCCAGTTCTAACTGTTGCTTCTTGACCTGCATACTGGTTCTGCAGGAGGTAGGTAAGATGGTCTGGTATTCCCATCTTTGGAAGTATTTTCCAGTTTGTTGTGATCCACACAGTTAAAGGCTTTAGCAAAGTCAATGACGTAGAAGTAGATGATTTTCTGGAATTCTCTTGGCTTTTCTATGATCCAGAGGATGCTGGCAATTTGATCTCTGGTTCTTCTGCCTTTTCTAAATCCAGCTTGAACATCTGGAAGTTCTGGTTCACATATTGCTGCAGCCTAGCTTGGAGAATTTTGAGCATTGCTTGGCTAGCATGTGAAATGAGTGGAAATGTGAAGTAGCTGAACATTCTTTGGCATTGTCTTTTTTGGGATTGGAATGAAAACTGACCTTTTCTAGTCCTGTGGCCACTGCTGAGTTTTCCAAATTTGCTGGCAAATTGAGTGCAGCACTTTAACAGCATCATATTGGAGGAGTTGAAATAACTCAGCTAGAATTCTATCACGTCCACTAGCTTTGTTCCTAGCAATGTTTCCTAAGGACTACGTGACATCGCACTCCAGGATGACTGGCTCTAGGTGAATGATCACACCATCATGGTTATCTGGGTCATTAAGCTCTTTTTTGTATAATTCCTCTGTGTATTCTTGCTACCTCTTCTTAATATCTTCTGCTTCTGTTAGGTCCATACCATTTCTGTCCTTTATTGTACCCATATTTGCATGAAATATTCCCTTGTTATCTCTAATTTTCTTGAAGAGATATACCTAGTCTTTCCCATTCTATTGTTTTCCTCTATTTCTTTTCATTGTTCACTTAGGAAGGTATTCTTATCTCTTCTTGCTATTCTCTGGAACTCTGCATTCAGATGGGTATATCTTTCCTTTTCTCCTTTGCCTTTCACTTCTCTCCTTTTCTCAGCTNAGTTTTCCAAATTTGCTGGCAAATTGAGTGCAGCACTTTAACAGCATCATATTGGAGGAGTTGAAATAACTCAGCTAGAATTCTATCACGTCCACTAGCTTTGTTCCTAGCAATGTTTCCTAAGGACTACGTGACATCGCACTCCAGGATGACTGGCTCTAGGTGAATGATCACACCATCATGGTTATCTGGGTCATTAAGCTCTTTTTTGTATAATTCCTCTGTGTATTCTTGCTACCTCTTCTTAATATCTTCTGCTTCTGTTAGGTCCATACCATTTCTGTCCTTTATTGTACCCATCTTTGCATGAAATATTCCCTTGTTATCTCTAATTTTCTTGAAGAGATATACCTAGTCTTTCCCATTCTATTGTTTTCCTCTATTTCTTTTCATTGTTCACTTAGGAAGGTATTCTTATCTCTTCTTGCTATTCTCTGGAACTCTGCATTCAGATGGGTATATCTTTCCTTTTCTCCTTTGCCTTTCACTTCTCTCCTTTTCTCAGCTATTTGTAAGTCCTCCTCAGACAACCATTTTGCCTTTTTGCATTTCTTTTTCTTAGGAATGGCTTTGATCACCGTCTTCTGTACAATGTCACGAACCTCTGTCCATAGTTCTTTAGGCACTCTATCAGATATAATCCCTTGAATCTATATGTCACATCCACTGTGTAATTGCAAGGGATTTGATTTAGGTCAGATGATTTAGGTCATACCTGCATGGACTAGTGGTTTTCCCTACTTTCTTTAAAAGACTGAATTTGGCAATAAGTTTTTGATCTGGATTTAATACACAATATAATTTAGGACTAGGATTTGTGAGTTCAGACTAAGAAAATAAGGGTGAAATGTGACTCATAATCTGATCTAAAGGTAATATAGGTAAATACTGACATCTCACCCTCAGAAACATATTAATTTTAAAAAACAATTAGTCCTTTTCAATAATATATTGGAGTGTTCATAGCAAATAGAGAAAATTTATATATATCATAAAGTAACAAAATATACATATATTACCCATTATGAAAAGAGCATGGCCTGCCACAGTCCATGGGATCTCAGAGAGTCAGCCTCAACTTTGAGACTGAACAGCAGCATAAACCCTTTTACCAAAGATCAACACTGACTGTTAAAAGAAAAAGAAAAAGTGTTTTACTTCTTACCTGAGTCTTATAGAGAAAAGAATTACTGGGAATACTCTTTCTTCTTTATTGTTCCAAGGAGAGAGGAACAAAACAGTTTTTATAGGTGCAAAGTGCTTTATTTTATCTAACTAAGGATTCCAGGTTTTCATAACAACACCACCATCTGCTGGAATTTAAGAATATTATTGTTGAAAGCTTTGGAAGCCTTGGGTTGCATTTTTACAACTATTGGCCTAAAATGATTTTTACTGTATATTTTTAAACAGCACTGACTATTTCCAAAATGGAAACAATTACTAATAGCTGCAATCCCCCCATACCTAAGATACACACATTGTATGTGAGAAAAAGAAAAGAATAGCTTTGGGACTTCCCTGGTGGCCCAATGTTAAGACTCCACTCTCCCAATTTCAGGGGCCCATGTTCAATCCCTGGTTAGGGAATTAGATCCTTCATGCCACAACTAAAGATCCTGGCACAGCCAAATAAAAAAGAAGAATAACTTTAACTTATCCTCTCAGTTAACTTTTTGGATTCCCCTTTACATTTATAAATATACAAAATAACCCATTCAATCAAAAAATAGTCACCACTGACCACATGCTAAAATATATGCCACACAACAAGGAAATATAGTTGAATAAGATATTTTTCTCCAGATTTTGGAGAATGAAATGGCAACCCACTCCAGTTTTCTTGCCTAGAGAATCCTATAGATGGAGTAGCCTGGTGGGCTGCTGTCCATAGGGCCGCACAGAGTTGGACATGACTGAAATGACTTAGCATGCATGCACGCATTGGAGAAGGAAATGGCAACCCACTCCAGTATTCTTGCCTGGAGAATCCCAGGGACAGAGGAGCCTGGTGGGCTGCCGTCCATGAGGTTGCACAGAGTCAGAAACGACTGACGTGACTTAGCAGCAGCAGCAGCAGCTCCACATTTTAGTCTACTGGTAGACAGGGATCTATAAGCAAACATTGGTGTTACAACATGGGAAAAACCACTATCAGGGCACTGAGTCTAGAACAAGAAGCCTTACCTTCTGGCAGACTAGGATAACACCTGGATATATATATTGGGAGAAGGGTGCCTATCTCAAGTCTTGGAATTTGAGTTGGAATCAGACAGACAAGGCTAGGACAAGCCACCCATGTATTTTACATCTTACTTATTCTTCCATTTATTCAATGGGTGATTTTGAACATCATCAGAGCCAAGACTAGGAAAAAAGACTTTTAAATATATAATTTCAAAACATATGGTACATATGATTTAAAAATGTGTACAGTAATGACATTCACTTATTTATTCAGTTTTAACCCAAGAAATGTCCAGGCACTGGGGATAACTGATATCATCCATGCCTTCAAAGAACAGGAGAAAGACTTCTAAATAGTCACATAAAATACAATGTGATGACTTCATCAGACTCTATACAGAAAGGGACAAAAGATGAAATGTCTCTAATATGAAGGGATGTTATGCTCTATGAAGGAATAGTTAGCCTTGAAGAATTTGAAAAATCTGCATTCGCTAATTAGATAAGACATGATGGTACAGTTAGAAACTCGAGATCTACAGTCCAGTGACAAGGACTGAATCAGTCTCCACTCCAGTTGAAAGTTCATTAATCTGAGAGCCTTAGTTTCCTATATGGGACTAATATCAATAATAGTACCTGCCTCAAAGGGTCACTATAAGGTTAAATGAACTAATGAATGTCAAGTGCTTAGCCCGGTGCTTGGCTCAGCTGATCCTTGAAAAATATTGGCTATTTCTCCTTCTTTCCTCCTCTTCTAACTTTATTCAGATCTTCAAAGCTCTGGCCAATCAGAAAGAATACATAAACAAAAGCACAAGAATAGGACTTAATCCAGCACGCTAGCCTGCTGAGGAAACTACCAGTGGTCAGCTATCCATCCAGAGTGTCCATGCTTGTCCTTCGGTCAGCAGATAGGTGAGGTGAAGTCGCTCAGTCGTGTCCGACTCTTTGCGACCCCGTGGACTGTAGCCTACCAGGCTCCTCCGTCCATGGGATTCTCCAGGCAAGAATACTGGAATGGGTTGCCATTTCCTTCTCCAGGGGATCTTCCCGACCCAGGGATCAAACCCAGGTCTCCCACATTGGAGGCAGACACTTTAACCTCTGAGCCACCAGGGAAGCCCTGTCCTTCAGTCAGCACATAACAAATGCCTATTTTGCTATTTTCTATCAACTCCAACCTCAGGTGTTCAATGGACTGTGGTTAAAACTGTGCAGAATACAAAGAACCAAATAGATGAGTGACCAATTTGCCTGGTTAGGAGGTTGCTAAGGAAGGCTTTGGGCTTCCTTAGTGGTTCAGTGGTGAAGAACCCACCTGCCAAACAGGAGATCTGGGTTCAATCCCTGGGTTGGGAAGATCCTTTGGAGAAGGAAATGGTAATCCACTCCAGTATTCTTGCCTGGGAAATGCGATGGAGAGAGGCCCCTGGCAGGCCACAGTCCAGAGGGTCACAAAGACTCGGACACAACAGCAACTGAACAACAACTTCTAGTCAGCAGTTGCATTCCTATAAAACAGGAGCGGTGGGGAATTAAACACAGGTTCCAATTTGTATTGTACATTTATAATAATAACTCCTTATAAATTTACATAATCCAGGGCCAAGAAGCTAAGAATGATTACATTCTAAAAAAAGATTACTTAAGACTTACCTTAGAAGAAAGGTTCAAACCAGTTGAGACAAAAAGTAAAAAGGCATTTAAAATAGAAATATGGGGTGTTTTTGTTTTCAACAAGTGTGTGTCTGTCCCTCATGCCTTGAAAAAGATTACATATCTCCTTCCATCTCACCAGCAATTCTTGGTCCCTTTTTCTTTTTTGATCCTCTGCTGAGTTGGAATTTTCTGTCAGTTTGCAACTAAGTGTGGAGTTGCCATTGTCAGGGTTCAGAGCCAGGAAGTGGGAAGGTGGACGCTTCATTATGGTGTTGGCTAACTTGACCTCTGGGGAAGAGGAAGGCATGAATCACCCCTGGCTTTGAAATCAAACTTTATCATTCCAACGAGAGCAGTTAAAGGAAGTTTACCATTTTCTACCCCCTTTTCTTCACTGTGGAACAGCAATAGTAGAAGCATCTGAGGCAAAATTCAGACCAATAATAAATTAACCAGCCTCTTACTACAAAGAAAAGTAAGACAATGAATAGGAAATAAATGGCTGCAAGGGTTTCTTCAAGCAGCAGAAATCCAAGAAGGCAGAATGCATAAAAGAAGAACATAAAGAAGAGAGATACAAATGAGGCACCATGAAGATGCCTGTGAAACAGAGTCTTAAAAAAAATACAAAGACAACCAAAGGAAGAATAGTGTTGTGAAGGACTTTGGAAAGCGGGGGAAAAGAGGGGAACCAAATCAAAAAGGAAAGGAAAAGTATAAAAATTTAAAGAAATAAAGGGAACATTCACAGATACTGAGCTCTCACACAAGGCCACCACTGCACCAGAAAGCCCTATCTTTTTGCCAAGACTTTGAAAATATAAAATAGCTTAAAATGTGTTGTCAATTAGGCGTCAGATTAAAGTTCCAGAAGCCTTCAGATACACATGCTTTTAAATATCAAGATAAATTATGCATCTATGGCACAGATTGGGATGGCTTGGCCTCCAAGTAATCAATAATTTAAAAACTATGAGCATGAACCTAATCTAAACAGGAGTTTCAAAGTTATATTCTGAAAGGAATCCTACCATCAACAAGAAAGATATGCCCAGCAAACTATTTCCCTGCTCTCATAGGAAAAAGGAGTAGTAGCTTTAGCACTTGTGAATAAAATGCTGGGGTATTTCAGCTGAACATTTTGTGTTAAATTGTCAGATGAATTATTCATAGATTTTCAAAACTTTGTCTTTTTTTTTAAATTGTAAATTTTCCATCAAGACTCTGGAACCATCAACTACATGACATCTCATAGATAATTTCCATTTCTTGGAACCACGCCAGGGTGAATGTTGAGCAAGCCCGTTGAAGAAAGGAGCAAGAGATTTTAAAGCCGAGCAATATGTACGATATGGCTAGACATTTTTTCTAATATGTGGATGTGTCAACATAAAGAAAATATGGTGACACTAGTAGTGATTTAGCAGTTCCTATTTCTACTCAAAATATTTTCCTCTAGACTTAAACAGAGTTAAGCTATTGCCAAATGATGTTCAAGACAATTGCCATGGTTATATGAGATGTTGTATAGACTTTAAATCTGACACTTGAAATTGCTTCTAATTGAGCTGCAAGCTGTAGTCTAAATAAGATATGCACAAACACTTTTCTTGGAAGGCTAACAAATGGAAGGTACTTTTTTTCCTTCAAATTAACCTCTGCTATCTTCTGGGATAACATCATTCAAACTTAATTTTAGGCTACATATTTTAGCCAATAAGTGGGTATCTTATTTTTAAGGAATGTCTTCAACTCTCTAAATCATGTTACAGTCAGAAGCATTATTTCAAAACCACAGGCATAGACTAATAGAGACATTGTAAATTGGTCTTACAAAATATTTGTTAAATATGCAAATTAAACCAGTCTCTCTACCATCACTTTCCCAAGCATAAATCTCTCAGCTTAACTGCCTAAGTGCAGGTACGGTGATTTTCTCTGTCTCAATTTCCAGCAGTAAAATTTCCATTTAACTAGGGCATTTTAGCTGCTCAATATCATACTGATGCAATTGCATTACAGAAATTATGTACTAAGGATGCAGTGATTAAAATTGATATTTGACTTAATTACAGGGTACAGTACATGGATATTTGAATGTAACTTAATGGAAAACAAGATGCTTTATTTGTAGCTTTTATCCTTGCAGGAAACTTGCTTGTTAGTAGCTGTTGAGCCAAGTCTAAAGCTACTGACTCTCTTCAGGAGGAATACAGAAGAATGTGCATAAATATGAAGTTAATGATGTAGTTATCCAGCTAAATACATGAAATATTTAATATATTCCCATCTAAATAGTGTCTTTTGCAGTGTATTATCTTAATTCTATTATATGTAACTAAAGTAAATACATTCAGTTAGCTGACAAATTTTCATGGCACTACACATCAAAGAGCAAATATATTATGTGAAATATGTCAGCATTTTGACTAGCAAAGAAAGAAGTAGAAAAGCCATGACTACAAGAAGGGAAAGCATATTCCCCTAATTACATGGAATTCAATTTGACAAACAACATCTAGAAGTCATTCTTTCTTCAATAAAAAATGATCTGGTTCTAGAAATGCAATCATTTATTTTTTAATTTCTTTTCTTTCTTTCTTTTTTTTTTTTTTTTTTT
>SJYQ01096194.1:847255-858981 GCA_006410935.1 Redunca redunca | reverse complement strand
TATATATATATATATATATATATAGAGAGAGAGAGAGAGAGAGAGAGAGAATCAGGAAAGCTGGTATATAATTGACTTCAAGGCAGAAGGCCTGAGAAGTAAAAGAAGGGGTGAAGAATTCTAGGGAAGTCCTGAAGTTGGAAGACCCAAGAACCAGAAGCCTCCATGTCTAAGAACAGAAGATGAATATCCCAGTTCAATAACACTGTGAGAGAACTTGTCCTTCCTCTGCCTTTTTGTTCTATTCAGGACTTAAATGCATACTTTTTATACTGCTTCAAATGTTCATATTTTCCACCACATCCTCAGAAATAACACTTTATCAACTATCTGGGCATCGATTAGCCTAGTTGAAACATAAAATTAATCATCACAGACCCTAACATTTTGTATTTATGACAAGTTCCCAGGTGATGCAGATGCTCAGGTTCAGGTACCAACTTTAAGAACAACTGCTGTAGAATATCGTAGGTAGGAACAGAATTGCTGGGTCATGGGGAAACAGCAATTTCAAATATATTATATAATACCATATTGTATTCCAACATGTTTCTACCAATATAGACTTCCACTTGCAGAGTGTATAAATGCTTTTAATTCCCTATATCTTTACCAATACCTGTTAGTTTTTAAGTTTTTAATTTTTGCTAAACAGGTGGATTTTTCCAGTGGGCATGTATGGATGTGAGAGTTGGACTGTGAAGAAGGCTGAGCATCGAAGAATTGATGATTTTGAACTGTAGTGTTGGAGAAGACTCTTGAGAGTCCCTTGGACTGCAAGGAGATCCAACCAGTCCATTCTGAAGGAGATCAGCCCTGGGATTTCTTTGGAAAGAATAATGCTAAAGCTGAAACTCCAGTACTTTGGCCACCTCATGCAAAGAGTTGACTCATTAGAAAAGATTCAGATGCTGGGAGGGATTGGGGGCAGGAGGAGAAGGGGACGACAGAGGATGAGATGGCTGGATGGCATCACTGACTCGATGGACGTGAGTCTGAGTGAACTCCGGGAGTTGGTGATGGACAGGGAGGCCTGGTGTGCTGCGATTCATGGTGTCGCAAGGAGTCGGACATGACTGAGCAACTGAACTGAACTGAACTGAACTGAAACAGGTGGGTATGATATTATCTCTTTTTTTTTAACTTTAATTTCCCTGATTAAACAAGTTAGATTATATTTTTATATGCATATTAGTCATACATTCTTCCTCTTAGTTCTTTTTCTCCATTTCTCCAGTGTTTTTTATTTTTTCTTTATCTTGCCAGTTTATAGAATTTCTATGGTCTCTTTATGAAGACTCACACAGCTATCTTGATACCTTCTGATTTTGTCTTATAAAGTTCAGGAGAAAATTATTTCTACTTTATTCTGTTTGGCTAATGACTGAATATATAGTTGCTTAGTACAGACTTAATGATAATAATATAATTATTTATTAAAAACTTGTCCCTACCAAGTATTCTGTTATCTGATGATGGCTCATTCACTCTATGGCTACTCTCAAGGCAAAGCTGCAGCTCTGACTCACATCCCTATGTTAGCTTCTCCCTCTCTCCTGCCCCACTTTTTCCCTCCCCTGCTTACACATCTGCCTCCCCACTCAACAGCCAGACTAAACTTTGCAAAGCACAAATCAGTTTATCTCCTCCCCTGTGTAAATTTCTCCAAACTTCTCCCTTTATTACACTTAGAATAAAATCTATACTACTTACCATGGCAACAGACCTACTGGATCCTATTCCATTCTTAGCTTTGCCACTCTCCACTTAAGTCACCAAAGTGTGACTACTCTTGCATTGTTGCTATTTCTCAAACACTCTATAAAAAATGTCCTCTTTCAACAATGCCCTTTTCCCAGACATTTCTCCAAGACCACCCAAACTATCCTATCTAAAGTAGATCTCTTGCCTCCTCTTCAAACTCATGCATTTTCTATCCTCAGTCCTGCTTTTTGTCTTCAGAGAATTCATCAAAACTTGACAATATTTTTGACATTGTAATTCTTAATCATCTATCTTTGTCCCCTACTAAAATGTATTGACCATAGGGCCATAGGATTGTCTTGTTCGTCTCAATAGCCCAATGCCTAGAAGAGCTCCTAATAACAGTTATGCTCTCAAGTATTTGTTAAATAAATGAATGCATTCTTCTCACATAATCTTCACCGTACATTTAGCTATATAGTCCTTCAGGGCAGAGATTGGATATTATGCACCTTTATACTCTCAGAATCTTAATATATGATCTATAGTACACTATAGCCACAGGATAAAAGTGTATCAAATAAACTAATAATGTACATAAGTAGAATTTTACAGAGAAGGAAACTGAGAATCAGATTTCTTGCTTAAAGAGCCAAGAATCTGCCCATCTCCAAAGTTATTCCACTGTGTCTTGCTCCTTCTCAACTCAACATCACAACACACTAGTGAGACACTATAATCTAAATGAATGAATGGATTCAGTTCAGTTCAATTCAGTCGCTCAGTTGTGTCTGACTCTTTGCGACCCCATGATTCACAGCACACCAGGCCTCCCTGTCCATCACCAACTCCCGGAGTTCACTCAGACTCATGTCCATCGAGTCAGTGATGCCATCCAGCCATCTCATCCTCTGTTGTCCCCTTCTCCTCCTGCCCCCAATCCCTCCCAGCATCAGAGTCCTTTCCAATGAGTCAACTCTTCAGTTCACACCAATAATACAGACTACAACACCAGGGACACCAAAGAGCCCTGGAGATTAGTTTGATTCCCCATTTCTTTGAATTTCTGAAGGAAGGTCTTTTCCCCATCTTCTACCACTTGGAACCCGCTTAAGAGGAGAAGAGTTTGGCATTTGCTCAAATAGCCATATCCACTTACACTATTTGGAGAGAATGGTATGATTAACAATGCTTACATTTTGTTAAGACACACTCGTTGTATGCAATGGTGATTTGTATGCAGATATTTAACTCCTTTCCCTTCCAACTTTACACTGAAATGACAACCACAAAACTATCTATAAAAAGTCTGTATAAATGGAATCACACACATGACAGAAATTTCAGGAACTTTCAGTTAAAAATACTTCACACAAGTCCAGATGAAGGTCATTGTTAATTCATCCATGGTTAAGGACATGCCAGTGAATAGGTTATTTAATACAGGTATAAAAGGAATCAAGATCAAGGAGAAGCAATAATCAAAGAAGGAAAAAAATCCCTAAAGAGACAGAATTGAAGCCTCCGATAGAGAAACATTTCAAGTGATGGGCTAAAGCTTTCATTTTGTTTGTTTGTTTTTAATTTTATTACCAGATTTGAAAATAAAGTCTTCACACATCCAAGCAGAAAAAGTAGCCCTTAAAAGAAAAGAGTCTATTTCTCGTTGGAATTATCTTCCTTATGTAAAAAACAAAATGCTAAGAAAGAAAAGAGTAATATCTTAAGAATGTGCCACTTACCTGAGGGAACATTTGTGAGAAAAAAATAAAATAAAAACTGTAATAAAAGTGCTTGAGAATGGCAAAGAAGTGGTATAAGAAATGATGGTGAGTAATAAAATTAGTGAAACTTTACATGAGGTTAAGATTTCTTTTGGAACTGTTAAAACAAAATTCCCAAAATTCTAGAAAGAAACAAGACTCTAGTAAAAATAACAAAGCTATTAAAGGAGATCATCTGAAAAAAAGCTTGAGATGATGAAACAAAAATGAATAAAACTGTCAAACCTATCATCCGATCCAAAGGGAAGGACACTAGGCCAATTTGTTTTCAGAGCCACTGCTTTTCCTTACCCCAGTCTGCTTTATACTGCAGGAAGAATTACTACTGCACTTCTGGCTGGGGTTAGCATATTAAAGACTATAAAGGAGGTTGGAAGGAGAGAGGAAAGGAAACACCTCAGAAGTTTCTTCCCTACCTCTCTGTCCTGATTGGCAACTTCCACAGCAACTGCATCCCCTTCAGAGCTCCGACTCCTGCCAGCCAAGTCCATCATGGTACCAGTTTTGACCAGGTAACCTAGACAAAGGTAAAAACATGTTCTCTTTAGATAAAAGAAAAGGCAAGATACACTATCTCTCCAAATATAATTATGTAGATAAAAATACTATGACTCAAATATTACATCTGAAAGTTATTTCTATAAATACAAGGAAATCGATAATGTAAGGTACAAAAAAAATCAATATTATTGTACATTGTTAGAATGTTATAGAAGCCCTCATTTCTCATTCTAAACAAGTCNCCTTACCTGAAATAGACTTCACTGTACTTTTTCATTTCTGCCAGTTTTATGAGTATAAACAGATATTAACCTTTTACTTCAATTTGCATTTTCATGATTATCAAAAAAAATCCCATCTTTTTACATTGGTATTTTAGATATGCAATTTTGTGAATCATCTTTATACTCAATTTTCTATTGGGCTATTCAACTGTTTCATGATACCCAAGACTTCTTTATATGTTATAGATCAGGTCTTTCCAGAGCTTTTCACTTCATGACACTCAGAAAACTACTGTATGTTATCATGATATAAACTTACTAAGAAGCTGCCAGTGACTATAGGCTGGTCCACCAGGGGATTCTTGCTCCCTCCTTGCTAAAAGGTAATCTAAAAGAAATGAAACCCATATCTAGTTCAGCTTGGACCAGATATGATAACTCCTATTGATAATGTTCGGAGAAGGCATTGGCACCTCACCCCAGTACTCTTGCCTGGAAAATCCCATGGTCGGAGGAGCCTGGTGGGCTGCAGTCCATGGGGTCACTAAGAGTTGGACATGACTGAGCAACTTCACTTTCACTTTTCATTTTCATGCATTGGAGAAGGAAATGGCAACCCACTCCAGTGTTCTTGCCTGGAGAATCCCAGGGACAGCAGAGCCTGGTGGGCTGCCGTCTATGGGGTTGCACAGAGTTGGACATGACTGAGGTGACTTAGCAGCACTGATAATGTTAACTTTGATATAGTGTCTATTTTCCAAATTTATCATTTAATTGTTGAGTTTGATCTTTATACTATTTAAAGTGTATCTGTTTTCTGTTATGGCTTCTAGATTTCATGTTTTTAAGAAATCCCGTGAATTTTATTGTAGTTTTTAGAATTTTTTGCCCAAGACTTTTGCAACTCATATGTGATGAAATTTTAACACTATTCTTCTTGCACGTGAACATTATAGAAGATACCAAAGTGAAAAACAAAACTACAAGATGCTTCCAAATTCTGACCAGTTATGGATTACGTACTGGCTGAAATAAAATGAACATGAAAAAATTTCTTTGAAATGTTTTCAATTAAGCAACATCTTAATGATAGTTGTCAGGAAAAGGAACATGATGTCATCTAAAAATCTTTTTCTTGGGATTTAATCATTTTCTAGGTGCAGCTGAGTCCCTACCTTAGCAAACTGATAGATTCTCTTGATCTCAATGTTGGTGATGTTAAGAAGGTGTATTGGATTAAACAAGCAGGGACATTTCTTTCTATTCTAATATTCTACAATTATACTGTATTTTTTCAGTTACATGCATAAATAGTGAGAAGAAATCAAAGGAAACATATTTTTCAGCATATTGGTGGCATTTCCTTTGGTAAAGCCAGATGAAGGTAACTCCAGTGTTATAAAATTAAATTTTATTTTTTTTTCTTTCTTTTTGAGGAAAAATCTTGATGCGAGGTTTTTAAGGACTATGTCAATTGCTTGAAGTGAGCAAGATTATGGTTTTGCCCATGGGATTTCGCAGTCTATAAAATTACTATCTCAGGGATATGTATTTTAAAAGGGGGAAGTATTTCAGAAGAAACTAATTATGGTAAACAAGGCAGCTTTTAAGGTTACTTTATCAATTCTTTCCATGTTATGCAGTAGGGTCTTATGAGTCAAGACCAGGGTTTAAAATGAGACATCAAAGCCATACAAGTGGACTGAAAGTTGCATATGTTCTTAAGGGTTAGTGGAACTTAGGGTGATTATTTTTTAAAATAAACTGAGATATTTTGTAATATTGACCAGAATCCCCCCTCACTTGATTTTGATAATACCCCATTAATCTTCCATCTACTTAAAAGTCTCACTGATTTTGTTTAAAACCCAAATTTATTATTTTCATTACCTGACTTAGGGAAAAATGACAAATGGGACCTTATTCCTATAAAAACATATTCCCATAGATATTAGCATCTGAACAAAATCTTGTTATAATCATAGCTGATTATATGCCTATCTTCCCCTTTCCTGTTCAGGACATGCCTATCTTTCTCTCTGAAGGATCTTTCTTAGATCTCTTGCCAAAGGAGCTTCATTTAAACACAGTGGCATGGATGACCTTAAGGGTAAAACTGAACATATCTGCTTTTCACATTCTAATTCTTGTCTTGATTCCTTCCCTCTTTAGACTCTTTACAGCTCACTCAAATCACAGTGTTGTTTATCTGAATCTTAAAACTAGTTATACATATTGTGCATTTGGAAATTAATCACAGATTCTCCTGTTTTCATATTTACTTTCATGACAGACTTGATTTCATGTTTTGCTTTCAGATTTAGTTTTCTATTTAACTTTCCAAACTTTTATACATACACACACACACACACACACACATATATATGGGCTTCCCTAGTGACTTAGTGGTAAAGAACCCGCCTGCCAATGCAGGAGATGTGGGTTTGATCCTTGGGTCAGGAAGACCCCCTGGAGAAGGAAATGGCAAGCAACTCCAGCATTATTGCCTGGAAAATCCCATGGACAGAGGATCCTGAAGAGCTACAGTCCGTGTAGTTGCAAAAGAGTTGGACCTGACTTAGCAACTAAACAACAACTAAAGTAGTAAGAATAGAACTTTTGTTCCAAGTATGAAACCTTTGTCTAATCAGTTTAAATAATATTAGAACAACAGAAAAGCAAAAAGGGTCACAGGTCCAATAGATGTTCAAAGTTGGAATTTAGAAGACAGAAAGGCTCCTCCCTTTTAACTGCAGTCTCCTTTTAAGTGGCTTTAATTCTTTCCTGCTGCAAATAGCTGGGAGGTGAAGGGAACCAATAGAAGGAAAAATAGCCACTGATGGTTGCAGATTTATTTATTTATTTTAAACAATTCATCAGGGACAAAAGAGGTCTTATTAAAATGAAGTTCCCTTGAAGTAGAACTCGTCCTCTGAGTTTATCATTAACCTCTCTCCAAACTTTATTCTGTTTCTTGTCCTGTACCAGTTCACCCTAAACACTGAGGAGTATCAAAGTAAATCAGGGATTGTAACAAAAGAAGGACCCATAGGACCTTCTAGGAATAGATCCCCTCACTCCATATCCTCCACTTGCCTCTTGTTTGTAGAAACTTTCCCCTAGGCCTTCCCCAAGTCCCAAAGAACAAATCATAAAAGTGAGAAAATCGATAAACAAAAGAAAACAGTCAAGCACAACAAAATATTAGTTTAGCCATTAAACAAAGTCAAGTAACTTTAGTTCCTTCAGGGCTATAGATAATATTCTGAACCATATTCTTGAGCTATTTTGCAGATACTGGAACCCTCAATGAGTGGAAGAAGTTAACTGCATGCTGACCACAAGCACATAGACTCCAGACCAGCTGCAACCAGAAGGCTGATGAAGGTGCCTCCCAATTACCTCAGTACCAACCAACCAGAAGAATGTCCACGAGCTGATACCCCACCCCACAACTTGCCTCCTTCATCCTGGCTTTAAAAACCTTTACCTGAAATCCATCAGAGTGCAGGTCTTTTAAGCACCAGCTGCCTAGAATGCTTGCTTGACACCCTGCAATAACAGCTGCACTTTCCTTCACCACAACTCAGTGTCAATAGGTTGGTTTTATAGCACATTGGCAAATGGATCCAAGTTTAGTTTAATAGCATTACTTCTTGCTCCATTCAGAAAAATCCAGGCACAGAAGATTAACTGCTCCACCTGGGAGTATGTTCTCATCTGTAGATGGAGTACTATGGACCAGACCATTTCATGGCTCAGCTGCAGTATCCAACCTGTGAGGGGTAGGGGAGAGGAGCTCACTTGACATGGCCGTAAAAGAAGATTTTCCAGGAAAGTGTTACTGCTTTGGACAGATAAAGTAATAAGCGTTCAGCAATAATTGATGACTAACACTATGCTTTTCACACATGAAATGCTTACTTACTGTTATTCCACTACCATACTACTAGGTTTACAGACAAGTTTTTTTAGGTATAATCCGTATACCATGTGCTTGTGTGCATGTATGTGTGCTAAGTCGCTTCAGTTGTATAGAGCTTCCAGAAGGAACGCTGTCCCGTTGAATACANTAAAATATAACATTTTCAAAAAACTGTGTACAACTGAGCTTTCTACCATCCTTAAATAATGAATCCTTTGAGATAACTCAGTTTTCTGATAATTGGAAATTAAGCACCATTTGTTTTAATTCTAAATGTTTTATAAAGAATCACCTTGAATTGTATTATATACATTTCAATTTTTTTACAGTATGTGCTTATGTGCTAAGGTGCTTCAATGGTGTCCAGTTCTTTGCAACCCTATGGACTGTAGCCTGCCAGGATCCTCTATCTATGGGGATCTTCCAGGCAAGAATACTGGAGTGGTGTGATATACCCTCCTCCATGGGATCTTTCTGAATCAAACCCATGTTTCTTACATCTCCTGTATTGGCAGACAGGTTCTTTACCATTGGTACCACCTGGGAATTCCCTTCTTAGAGTATACCAACTATAAATTATAAATTTTTAGTGACCTGTTGTTGTGTTCAGTCACTAAGTCATATTTGACTGTTTGTGACCCCATGAACTGCAGCACACCAGGATTCCCTGTCCTTCACTATCTTCTGAAGTTACTCAAATTAATGTCCATTGACTCAGTCATGCTATGTAACCATCTAACACTCTGCCGTCCTCGTCTCCTTTTGCCTTCAATTTTCCCAGCATCAGGATCTTTTACAGTAGATCTAAATGACCAGCAAACCTTCACATCAGGTGCCCAAAGGATTGGAGCTTCAGCCTCAGCATCAGTCCTTCCAATAAATATTCAGGATTGATTTCCTTTAGGATTGACTTGTTTGATCTCCTTGCTGTCCAAGGGACTCTCAAGAGTCTTCTCTAGTACCACAATTCAAAAGCATGAGTTATTTGACACTCAGCCTTCTTTATGGTCCAACTCTCACATCTGTACATGACTACTGTAAAAACAAGAGCTTTGATTATACGGACCTTTGTCAGCTAAAGTGATGTCTCTGCTTTTTACTATGCTGTCTATGCTTGCCATAGCTTTTCTTCTAAAAAGCAAGCATCTTTTAATTTCATGGCTACAGTCACCATCTGCAGTAATTTTGAAACCAAAGAAAATAAAATCTGTCACTGCTTCTACTTTTCCCCCTCATATCTGCCATGAAGTGGGGGTGTCATGGGCTTCCCAGGTGACAGTAGTGATAAAGAGCCTGCCAGCCAATGCAGGAGACATTAGAGATGAGGGTTTGATCCCTGGGTCTGGAAGATCCCCTGGAGAAGGGCTTGTCAACCCACCCCAGTATTCTTGCCTGGAGAATCCCCATGGACAGAGGAGCCTGGTGGACTGATGTCCATAGGGTTGCAAAGAGTTGGACACAACTGAAGTGACTTAGCACGCAGGAGGGCTGTTATATTGCATATCCAGTATTACACACTTGGCTTTAATACTGTTTACTGTCACAGTCTAGAAGTTCTATACACATATTTTCTGTTACACAACATAAGCCCAAGATTTCTGTGCTTTTCAAAGTTTTAATGTCTAAATGTTTAGATTTTCTGACCCCCAACTTTCTGTGAGGCTGTAGTTGTCAAATGTTAGTAGCTGTAGTGTGTCTACTTCTAACAATAGTAACTAGCAATTACTTAGTGCTTACTCTTTGCCAAGCAATACCTAAGTATTTTATAATATTACTTCATGGAATGTTTACAACCAATTATGACTTAGGCACCATTTCACAGATGAAGTAACAGAAGCACAGAGAAATGGGAGCTCTTGACCATTATGCCCTGTAGTTACCTCCCTTCCAATTGACCTTTTAAAGTTTCTGTGGGTTTAAAAATCAAATGAATAGGCTCTCTCAAATCCATTCTTTTTTACAGCTAAGTAATATTCCATTGTGTGTGTATATATATATATNATTCTTTTTTACAGCTAAGTAATATTCCATTGTATATATATATATATATATATATATATGGAAGCTAGAAAATAGTACTAATGAACCTATTTGTAGGAAAAGAATGAAGATGTAGGTATAGAAAACAGGCTTGTGGACACAGTGGGGGAAGGGAAGAGTGGGGTGAATGGAGAAAGTAGCATTGAAAAAATTAACATATATGTGTTAAAAATGACACATAAGTATAAAATAAAATCTATGCATAAAATAGATAGCTGGTGAGAAGCTGCTATATAACACAGGGAGCCCAACCTGGCACTCTTTGATGACCTAGAGGGGAGAGATGGGAGGAGGGGAGAGAGGCTTAAGAGAGAGGTAATATATGTATTATGTATGTATTATATATGGCTGATTTGCATTGTTGTACAGCAGAAATCAACACAGTATTGTCAAACAATTTTCCTCCAAATAAAACATAAATTTAAAAAAGCAAATGAAAAACTGAGAGAAAATTTCATGTTAAATACGCAGTTAAGTAAGGAACGAGATTTAGGAGATTTACTGTGAATGATGTTGTATAAATTGTATGGAATGTACTCGGTAGGACCTCTGCTCTGAGGAATAAAGTATGAAGTACTAGAGACCTGAGTTCTGAAAAGCCAAAGTACTAGACGCAGATGGTCAGATGTCTTTTGTGAAAATTGCCCACTCAGATGACTTTTGAAAAATACTTACATCATTAATCAGAAATCAGTTCAGTTCAGTGGCTCAGTCGTGTCTTACTATTTGCAACCCCATGAATCGCAGCACGCCAGGCCTCCCTGTCCATCACCAACTGCCGGAGTTCACTCAGACTCACGTTCATTGAGTCGGTGATGCCATCAGCCATCTCATCCTCTGTCATCCCCTTTTACTTCTGCCCCCAATCCCTACGAGCATCAGAGTCTTTTCCAGTGAATCAACTCTTCTCATGAGGTAGCCAAAGTACTAGAGGTTCAGCTTTAGCATCATTCCTTCCAAAGAACACCCAGGACTGATGTCCTTTAGAATGGACTGGTTGGATCTCCTTGCAGTCCAAGGGACTCTCAAGAGTCTTTTCCAACACCACAGTAAAAAGTATCAATTCTTCAGCGCTCAGTTTTTTTCACAGTCCAACTCTCACATCCATACATGACCACTGGAAAAACCATAGCCTTGACTAAACGGACCTTTGTTGGCAAAGTAATGTCTCTGCTTTTCAATATGCTATCTAGGTTGGTCATAACTTTCCTTCCAAGGAGTAAGCTTCTTTTAATTTCATGGCTGCATTCACCATCTACAGTGATTTTGGAGACCCCCATAATAAAGCCTGACACTGTTTCCACTGTTTCCCCCTCTATTTCCCATGAAGTGATGGGACCAGATGCCATGATCTTAGTTTTCTGAATGTTGAGCTTTAAGCCAACTTTTTCACTCTCATTAAGAGGCTTTTTAGTTCCTCTTCACTTTCTGCCATAAGGGTGGTGTAATTTGTGTATCTGAGGTTATTGATATTTCTCCCGGCAATCTTGATTCCAGCTTGTGCTTCTTCCAGCCCAGCACTTCTCATGATGTACTATGCATAGAAGT
>SJYQ01096194.1:831004-844301 GCA_006410935.1 Redunca redunca | reverse complement strand
ATATATATGGCGTTTGCTTTAAGAACTTAAAAACTAAAAAATGTTAAAATAAAAATAAAAAATGAAAAAAAAGAAGAAAAAGTAAAGAAGAAAAAACCAAAACAAACAAACAAAAAATGATCATAAATATAGTAAAGGTATATCTGGGACTTTCTCTGGTGTTGTTGTGGGCAGTGTGGGGTCAGTTCATTTTCGGATAGTTCCTTGGTCTGGCTTATATTTCTTAAGATCTGTACTTCCAAGGTGGTTCCCTCTGTTTTACTTTCTTCTGTTTGCTGGTCTCTTCAGTGTCTGTTTTCCACCCTGACACAAGGGGGATGATGGTGGACACTGGTTATTTTAGGCTCACTTGTTCAGTCACGCTTGGGGAGGGAGGGATGCTGCAAACAAATAACACTGGCATGTGCTCATAGTGTCTCAGCCATGCTGGGCCTTCCCCCGCTCACGGCACACACCGCTCAGGCTCTAGGTTGCTCCACTGGGAACAGTCTGAGGCTGGCCCTGGGCTGCATGCACCTCCCCAGTCTAAGCCACTCAGGCTCAGGCACTCAGGTAGTCCTCAGAGGCGCAGACTCAGTTGGGCCTGAGTTTTGTGCCCTTCCCAGGTCCGAGCAGCTCGGGTGTTTGGCGAACACGGTCACTGTGACTTATCGCCTTTCCCGTCCCTGCTGCTCAGTTTTCTGGGTGTACAACTGGCGCCCCTTCTTAGGCAGATGGTGACTGTCCAGAACCCCAAGAAGTCTTAGTTAGCAAAAAAGCTTGCTTGCAGTTTGGAAGTTTCTCTGGGGCTGCGATTGCCCCCTTCCAGCCCTTCCGGCTCTGGCTGCCTGTCACCAGAGGGGGATGATCTGCAGCCGGCTAATTCTGTTCCATCCTTTGTTCTGTGTTTGGTCCTGGTGGTGTCTTATGTTAGAGTTTTTTGCGTGGTAGCTATCCTACAGCCTGGTTTGCTAGCCCAAGTTAGTTTGCTCTGGTTACGCTCAGGGCATTCCGGCCCGATTCTTAAAAAGCACTGCAGCCGGCGCCTCCTTGCCCAGTCCCTGCTTGCTAGTGGCAGATGCAGACGTCTGCACTGCTTCTCTGCTGGGAGAGTTACCGTTGGGCTCGTAATCTGTTGCTTTTAATTATTTACTTATTTTTCCTCCCTGTTATGTTGCCCTCTGTGCTTCCAAGGCTCGCCACAGACTCGACAGCACACCACAGACTTGACAGCGAGAGTGTTTCCTGGTGTTTGGAAACTTCTCTCTTTTTAAGACTCCCTTCCCGGGATGGAGCTCCCTCCCTACCTCTTTTGTCTCTTTTTTCCATCTTTTATATTTTTTCCTACCTGTTTTTGAAGACAATGATCTGCTTTTCTGGGTGCCTGATGTCCTCTGCCAGCATTCAGAAGTTGTTTTGTGACGCTCACTCAGCGTTGAAATGTTCTTTTGATGAATTTGTGAGGGAGAAAGTGGTCTCCCCATCCTATTCCTCTGCCATCTTAGGACCGCCCAATTTCTAGTGTTCTATGTTCAAGCTCATCAGTTCTTTCCTCTCTCCCCTTGCTGCAGGTTGAATGTGTACCCCCTCAGAATTCTCATGTTGAAGCCCTAGCCTGTGATTGTTTATGGAGATGGGGTCTTTAGGGAAGTAAAGTCGCATGAGGTCACACGGGTGGGGTCCTGATCCAAAGGCGGTAGTGTCCTTATGAGGAAGGATCCCAGAGAGCACCTCCCGCTCCTCTCTCTCCTCACCACCCTTGTGCTTTTGCACAGAGGACAGGCCATGTGAGAACTTCACAAGAAGGCAGCTTTTTGCAAGCTGAAGAGAGAGGAGAGGCCACTCTAGAAAAGAAATCAGCTGAAATCTTTATCGTAGACTTCCAGCCTCCAGAACTGTGAAAAATAGATTTCTGCTGTTAAAGCCACCCAGGCTGTGGTATTCTGTTTTGGCAGCCTGCATAGACTGAGACCCCCCTCCATTCTTCCACTGAGCCTCCTGTGGAGTACTTTACTTCAGTTAGTGGCACTGGGCATGGTTATTGATGAAGAATAAGCACACACTGAAGTAGGGTGGAATACAATTCATGAGTAAGGCAAACTCATCATGTAAATATCAGCTATTATGCAGCTTTTATCTAAGACAAAAAAAAAATCATGGGATCTTAAGACTTGAGTTTTCAGGCCTTTGGAAATTATCTAAAACTTCTAAGTTAAAGGTATGATTAAACTTTTCAGTTAAACAAGTATGACTGATTAGCTAGTTATTCGAGAAGCTATCATTGCTATTCAGTATTCTCTCTTAAATACCTATTATTTTAACAAGTTTCTGTACTATATGTATACATTCAATAAATTATTATTTATTGAGGGCAACTTATTTCCCTGAAACCATGGATAGTCTTTTTGACTGTGTTACATTAATAGTCTTATAATAATGATTTCTGAATTATACCCAGAAAAGGAAGTCTTTCATATTCAGCATGGATGCTAAGGCTACTGGCCTCATTCCTAGTTCTGTTTAATATCTCTCTTCTCTACTTTTAGTGGGAGCTGTTTTCTTGCCTTGTTTATGGCTATGAAAGAAATAAATACAATTAAATGCATGCAGTGTACAGCTTCCCTTTGTCTCTATCTTTGTATAGAATTTATCCTGAAAAATAAAATTTATCCTTAAAACAAAAACCCAGTTTCCTGATCCCTATGAGTGGTCTGAGGCTTCCTGTGGCAGCTGGTAAGCCTAGCCCACTGCTGTGGGGCAGCAGGGGAACCACTAGAAAGAGCCAGTTACAAGGGGTTGTTTTCCATTTGATTTTTTTACCCTAAATTAACTGGGGAAAAAAAAAAATCCTGTATAATACTTAGTTTGGCAAGCAGAAAAAGGAAAATGCAAGATTTAAATTATTGGTTCATAAAATAAGGCACAGACAATTTAGTTCATTATTCACCGTGGTTGGTCATTGTCTGCTGGCAGGCAGAAGTGCTATGCATCCAGACGGTGAGATAGGAGGAAAGAGCCACTGACTGGGGAACCAGTTCCCCCGCCTGAATTATTTTCATAGTACTTCTCTATCCACTACCTTCATAGATAATCCATAAACAGAGTACACCACAAACTCCAGATTTTCATTGCATTTGCTTTTATTTTTGTGGTAGATAAAGTTTTCAACCACACTGAGATAAAAGTTTTAAGTACTGTGTTGTCTCTGATTTATACTCTTGTCACAATTGTGGGTAATAAGGCATGTTGGCAGTCTAATACTCAAATTAAATGCATTATGCATTGGTAAGGGACTGAACCAAGAAGAGGTAAAGATACTGTGAAATTCTTGAATCTTAAAAGCTTTTGAAAATTTGAATTTATGTGCATTGTAATACTCTGGTGGCTCAGATGGTAAAGAATCTGCCCACAGTGTGGGAGACCTGGATTCGATCCCTGGGTTGGAAAGATCCCCTGGAGAAGAGTATGGCTACCCACTCCAGTATTCTGGCCTGGAAAATTTCATAGACAGAGGAGCCTGGGAGGCTACAGTCCATGAGTTGGACATGACTGGGAGTCTTTCACTTAATAATAATATAAATATAGGAAAAATAGCCAAAAGAGTCCAGTTCTCAAAATTCACAGTCTTCATGAGACATAGACTCAGAATCAGACCTCAGATTTTGGAGGCCCCACCCGTTCAAAGTTTTAAGTAGTACTGTGGGGTCATTTACTGATTTATTTTAAAAAATATTATTGACAGCATACAATGAGCTGGGGACTATTTCGATGTTAAGGGTCAATGAATTTGAGGGCTAAATCTCAGGAATAACTTGTCCCTAAGGAGCAAGTAAAATATGAGAAATCGGTGATTGTGAGATACAACCTCTTGGCCTTGCTGACACACTTCCCTCCCTCTTCTAGATGTGCAAATCCTGTTAAAGATAGGGTGGCTTTTCCCTAAAGTTTTCATCACAGAACCAGTCTAAAATGCACTTTCCTTATTAGACATGTGAAGAAGAGGGCTTGAAAATGGCCATCTACAATGGTGTTGTGGGTGGTTCTCTAGGGTTGAGAAATGTAAAATGTCCAAGAAATGCATAAATAGTCAGGAGAAATTTGCTGAGGAATCAACATATATGTATTAAAGCTATGGTGTACTGTTATCTACTGCTAAATGAAAAACCGCCTAGAACCTATTGGCTCAAACAATAATGAATTTTCTTCTGGTCTAGCTGGGCTCACTTCTAGGGTTGTATCAGTTAGCAGCTTGGCTTGGACAAGGTTCCATGCAGCCTCACACGCATGCTGCTGGAGGTGGCTGTTGCATGAATCTCATTGAAGATGTCAGGAAGGGGCTTGAAAATGGCCATTATGCTTCTATTCAGTTCAGTTCAGTCGCTCAGTCATGTCCCACTCTTTGTGACCCCGTGAATTGCAGCACGCCAGGCCTCCCTGTCCATCACCAACATCCAGAGTTCACTCAGACTCACGCCCATCGAGTCAGTGATGCCATCCAGCCATCTAATCCTCTGTCACCCCCTTCTCCTCCGGCCCCCAATCCCTCCCAGCATCAGAGTCTTTTCCAATGAGTCAACTCTTTGCTTGAGGTGGCCAAAGGACTGGAGTTTCAGCTTTAGCGTCATTCCTTCCAAAGAAATCCCAGGGTTGATCTCCTTCAGAATGGACTGTTTGGATCTCCTTGCAGTCCAAGGGACTCTCAAGAGTCTTCTCCAACACCACAGTTCAAAAGCATCAATTCTTTGGTGCTCAGCTTTCTTCACAGTCCGACTCTCACATCCATACATGATTACTGGAAAAACCATAGCCTTGATAGACGGACCTTTGTTGGCAAAGTAATGTCTCTGCTTTTGAATATGCTATCTAGGTTGGTCATAACTTTTCTTCCAAAGAGTAAGCATCTTTTAATTTCATGGCTGCCTCCAATTCAGGAGACCCCAGTTCGATTCCTGGGCTGGAAAGATCCCCTGGAGAAGGGAAAGGCTACCCATTGCAGTCTGGCCTGGAGAATGCCATGGATTGTATAGTCCATTGGCATCGCAAAGAATCAAACACAGGTGAGCGACTTTCACATTCACTTCGATAAGCATTAAATGAATGGATTTTATTTTTAATGATATTGAGTCAAAGGTTATGGGCTTCTATTTGTGCCAAGACAATGTTGAAAACTTCTCTAAAAATAAATAATCAGAGAATCTAAACAGTCAAAATGAACAGGGACTATCTGTGACTTTCATGTTATAATTTGGGAACTGACAACTTGGCTGTTGACTCTGAGGCCTAAGGAAGAGTCAGTCATTTCATAGGCCCAGTATATAATTCAGGTCTCAGTGGACTTGGAGAAATTGGGGGGCTGACCAATATCCACTGGCTGTGCTTGGTCAGAAGGTACATGGGCCTGAACTCAGCCCATCCTCACCCAGAATTAACTTAAATGGGCCAGAGGTCTGATAAGACAGTTTTGATCTGATGGCTCACACAACACAAATATGGCATAATTGCAGATTTATAAATATACAGAAAAATAGGGACATTGAATATTGTTCAAAGAAGAAGAAAACAGAAAGCATTCCCGTTCACATAAGCAATTGTTTCTAAGTTTGTTCATCAGAGCATTCTTTGTACCAGTAACTTAAGTATCTTGCTTTATTTCATTTAAAATTCGCTTCCAATTTTTTGGTGTGTGTAGTTGGTATTAAATTTTATGTTTCATTAATAACTCATGTTTGTGTCATCATATCCAGAAAGTTACTAATAAAAAATAACCTTACCAATTAAAATAGAACTGATGCCTTTTGCAATGCTTTAAACAATTTTTGAATAAACTCTCAATTGCCACTATAGCCAAAATTGTGGAAAATACACGCTATACTATTGTCAAAGTGAGACACTGAGATAAGTTATAGGTAATTTCCACTTTTAGGGCCTTTTCTATGGTTATATAACATATATTACTTCAGAACATGTTACCATGGTTATTTCAGGTAATTCCAGGTTATTAACACTTTTAAAATAAAAATAATTTTTCTGAAGTGATTGAATAAAATTGTTCAAGAAAGAAATACATATGGACCATTTCATTTAGTGCCCCTGATGGGAGGTGGAAGGAGGCAGGTGAGGGTACTCTTCCCTTCTTAAATCTCTCCCATCTTTACAGAAATCATGACAACAGGATAGAATCTCACACATCTACAGATAAGCTGCTGTACGTGAGCCAGAAGCAGCAACAGATGGAAAATAAGCTCTAAAGCTTAGCGTTCCCTCTGCTTCTGGAGATAAAATCAGGGACAGAAAAATGAACGACAGCAAAGCCCAGAAAAAGGAAGGGCTGAGCAGATGCTTGTTTGTCCCTTGCTGTGGCCATTGTTACTGTTTATTTGTCTGACTTTCCCCACTGATGGACACACAGGCTGACATAAACTCGAAGAGCAGATGAGTGCTTAGGAATAGATATCTGAAATGATATTTCAAGAGTTGACTCTGAGCTGGGAAGTGTCTTTAGAGCACACTGGATGTCCAGGGACAGAGGGACATGTGGGCAGATGAAATGCTGGCTGGATTTGATCACTTTGAAACAGGATGGGGTTTCTTCCAACCACACGTGAGCTTTTAGCCACAGGCCCAATGCATCAGGCTTCTGATCTTCGTATTACTTGGCGACAGTCTGTAAACATCTTAAACTAAATGTCTGCCCTCCCCTGCCCCAGAAACCTGGAACAGAGAGTATGGTTGTATGAACACAGAGCAGACACAGGTCCTGAACAGCTTAAATTTTCTGTGACTTTTTCTTTGCTTTTTAAAAATTTTTATTTTATACTGCACTATAGTTGATTTACAATGTTGTGTTAGTTTTGGGTGTACAACAAACTGATTCAGTTATCCATATACCTATATTATTCTTTTTCAAAGTCTTTTCCCATTGAAGTTGTTACACAACATTCAGCAGAGCCCCCTGTGCTACACAGCAGGTCCTCGCTTGCTGTTCTAGCTGTTCAGCTGCTAAGTCACGTCTGACTCTTTGCAACCCAATGGACCTCCCTATCCTTTACTGTCTCCCAGAGGTTGCTCAGATTCATGTCTGTTGAGTTGGTGATGCCATCCAACCATCTCATCCTGTATTGCCCACTTCTCCTCTTGCCCTCGATCTTTCCCATCATCAGGGTCTTTTCCAATGTGTTGGCCCTTCTCATAAGGCAGCCAATTGGAACTTCAGCTTCAGTCCTTCCAATGAATCTTCTGAGTTCATTTCCTTTAGGATTGACTGGCTTGATCTCCTTGCTGTCCAAGATTCTTGAGGATTCTCTATTCTTCTTCTTCCTCTGATAATTCCTTAGCCTTCCTTTCTTACTCATGTGATTGAAATTTCATTAACATTGTGTTGTGTCTTATGTACTTACATAAGCAGTAGTAAATGTTTTATGAAGCAGGCTGTGGGAGGAATTTATAAAAAGAATAGAAATCAGGAAACATGACTGTCATGACAACACCAAAGTGAAGTAAATGCCACAGGTACCACGCAAATACACAAATGCATGATTGCCTAACACTACCTTAGTTATCTATCAGCATCTATAATTATCTATAGAGCAGGTGTTGTCGTCTGAGGATTTGTAAGTTAATGAAAATAATATTTATTTGTATAACTGAATCACTTTCCTGCACAGCAGAAATTAACACAATATTGTAAATCAATTATACTTCAAAAAACAATTTTTAAAAAAGAAAAAATTAAAAATAAATTATTGCTAAAATATAAAAACTATCATATCCACAAATAATTACATATCTAAATTTTACTCATATTAAACAGCAGGGTTTTCCAGGAAAACTTCACAATCTAACACAACATCTTATTGGAAAACCCAAATCTATGAACCTTTATCGTAAAGCTGACATTGATGGAGAGTATATTTGGACAGGTATAAACTGTGTCCACTACCCTATAACATGTACGTCTCACTAAATCTATGGGTGAACAGTGCCTGTTAATTTGTTTCCTCTGTGCGGATACAGAGGAAGCCTAATGAGAAAGAAACAAACAATGGTTTGTTCAGTTCAACATGCAGACACATTAGGGCAGTTTAACTGAGTTTTCTGCCTGTTTCCTCATGTGCAAATAATTCCTGACAAAGACCCACCCAGGGCTGCTCTGAAGTTCAAAGCAAAAAACTGATTTGTCATTACCTGTAAGTGCTCTACTAACACGAATGGCCAAGTTAAGAATAAAAAAGACAATATAAAACTCTTCATTTTCTTTACTAAATAAACTCAAAACATATGCACAAAACCAATTTCCATTTCACATAAGTATTTGGACAGAATATGTTTGAATTGCTTATCTGGATTCTATCTTCACAACTCTCTCTCATTTTTTCCTTCTTCTTTTCTTTTCTTTTCTTTTTTCTTGTATTATCTTGAGTACTTTTCTGACTTAGACCTGTCAGTTTTATAGGATGCTTACTGACCAAAGTCTTTAAACAAGCTGTTGAGTCAGACTGTTTCAAAGAATGTTGCACAGAGTATATCAAAGGGTATACAATTCCAGCTCAACTTTAATAACATTGTGCTTTATTATAATCATAAACTATGTTCAAAAGCAGCTTCAAAATTAAAAGAAAAATTGAACAAGACATCATAGCAGCCATTGGATAACTGAAAAGGAATCTTGTTTGAGTGGATAGTGGATTTCATCTTATGAAAGCTTAGATGTCAAAAGAGTTTTGGTTAAAAGAAAATCTATTTTCTTTTCAGGAAACAAAGGGCATAAGAATTATAGATCTGGAGAACTAGGAATCTTAAAGAATTACTTGGCATAGCCCATAGTATATTAAAAAAAAAAAGTAAGCAGCCTTCTAAAAGGACTTCAGATTTTGAGAGACCGCCCCCAATAAAGAGGAAAATAAGATGTCTGATTAACTTCCTACTTGAACCTGAAAAGAATACACTTGCATTTAGTCAGAATACTGAGTGAGTCAGTCAGTTGAGTCACTCAGTCATGTCTGACTTTTTGCAACCCCATTGCAGCATGCCAGGCTTCCCTGTCCATCACCAACTCCTGGGGCTTGTTCAAACTCATGACCATCGAGTCAGTGATGCCATCCAACCATCTCATCCTCTGTCATCTCCTTCTCCCCCATCTACAATCTTTCCCAGCATCAGAGGCTTTTCAAATGAGTCAGTTCTTCACATCAGGTGCCCAAAGTATTGGAGCTTCAGCTTCAGCATCAGTCCTTCTGATGAATATTAGGACTGAGTTCCTTAGGATTGACTGGTTTGATCTCCTTGCAGTCCAAGGAACTCTCAAGAGTCTTCTCCAACACCACAGTTCAAAAGCATCAATTCTTTGGTGCTCAGCTTTCTTTATGATCCAGCTCTCACATCCATACATGACTACTGGAAAAACCAGATCTTTGACTAGATGGACCTTTGTTGGCAAAGTAA
Organism: Redunca redunca; assembly: GCA_006410935.1. NCBI lineage: Eukaryota > Metazoa > Chordata > Mammalia > Artiodactyla > Bovidae > Redunca > Redunca redunca. The sequence goes on along the minus strand of SJYQ01096194.1, from coordinate 834,881 downwards.
TGTCTCTGCTTTTTAATATGCTGTCTAGGTTGGGCTTTTCTTCTAAGGAAAAAGCATCTTTTAATTTAATGAGTCACCATCTACAGTGATTTTGGAGCCCAAGCAAATAATGTCTGTCACTGTTTCCGTTGTTTCCCCATCTATTTGCCATGAGGTGATGGGACCAGATGCCATGATCTTAGTTTTATGAATGTTGAGTTTTAAGCCAGGCTTTTCACTCTCCTCTTTCACTTTCATCAAGATGCTCTTAAGTTCTTCACTTTCTGCCATAAAGGTGGTGTCATCAACATATCTGAGGTTATTGATATTTCTCCTGGAAATCTAGATTCCAGTTTTTGCTTCATTCAGTCAAGCATTTCTCATGATGTACACTGCATATAAGTTAAATAAGCAGGGGACAACATACAGCCTTGATGTACTCCTTTTCCTATTTGGAACCAATCCGTTGTTCCATGTCCAGTTCTAATTGTTGCTTCTTGGCCTGCATACAGATTTCTCAAGAGGCAGGTCAGGTGGTCTGGTACCTCCATTTCTTTAAGAATTTTCCACAGTTTGTTGTGATCCACACGGTCAAAGGCTTTGACACAGTCAATAAAGCTAAAGCAGGTGTTTCTCTGGAACTGTCTTGCTTTTTCTATGATCCAAAAGATGGCGGCAATTTGATCTCTGGTTCCTCTGCCTTTTCTAAATCCAGCTTGAACATCTGAAAGTTCTCGGTTCACAAAGTGTTGAAGCTTCACTTGGAGAATTTTGAGCATTATTTTGCTAACCTATGAGATGAGTGCAATTGTGTGGTGGTTTGAATATTCTTTGGCATTGCCTTTCTTTGGNGCTTTGACACAGTCAATAAAGCTAAAGCAGGTGTTTCTCTGGAACTGTCTTGCTTTTTCTATGATCCAAAAGATGGCGGCAATTTGATCTCTGGTTCCTCTGCCTTTTCTAAATCCAGCTTGAACATCTGAAAGTTCTCGGTTCACATAGTGTTGAAGCTTCACTTGGAGAATTTTGAGCATTATTTTGTTAACCTATGAGATGAGTGCAATTGTGTGGTGGTTTGAATATTCTTTGGCATTGCCTTTCTTTGGGATTGGAATGAAAACTGACCTTTTCCAGTCCTGTGGCCACTGCTGAGTTTTCCAAATTTGCTAGCATATTGAGTGCAGCATTTTCACAGCATCATCTTCTAGGACTTGAAGTAGCTCAGCTGGAATTCCATCACTTTCACTAGCTTCATTCGTAGTGGTGCTTCCTAAGGCCCACTTGACTTCAAATTCCAGGATCTCTGGCTTTAGATGAGTGATCCCACCATTGTGGTTATCTGAGTCATTAAGATCTTCTTGTATGGTTGTTCTGTGTATTCTTGCCACCTCTTCTTAATATCTTCTGCTTCTGTTAGGTCCATGCCATTTCTGTGCTTTATTGTGTCCATTTTTGCATGAAATATTCCCTTGGTATCTCTAATTTTCTTGACAAGATCTCTAGTCTTTCCCATTCTATTGTCTTTCTCTATTTCTTTGCACTGATCACTTAGGAAGGCTTTCTTATTTCTCCTGGCTATTCTTTGGAACTCTGCATTCAGATGGATATATCTTTCCTTTTCTCCCTTGCCTTTAGCTTCTCTTTTTTTCATAGCTATTTGTAAGACCTTCTCAGACAACCATTCTGCCTTTCTGCATTTCTTTTTCTTGGGGATGGTCTTGATCACTCCCTCCTATACTGTGTCAGGAACCTCTGTCCATAGTTCTTCAGATAATCTGTGTATCAGATCTAATCCCTTGAATCTATTTGTCACTTCCACTGTATATTCATAAGGGACTTGATTTAGGCCATACCTGGATGGTCCAGTGGTTTTCCCTGCTTTCTTCAATTGCAGTCTGAATTTGGCAATAAGGAGTTCATGATCAGAGCCACAGTCAGCTCCCGGTCTTGTTTTCTTGACTGTATAGAGCTTCTCCATCTTTGGCTGCAAAGAATATAATCAAATATTTCAGTGTTGACCCTCTGGTGATGTCCATGTGTAGGGTCTTATCTTGTGTTGTTCAAACAGGGTGTTTGCTCTGACCAGTGCATTCTGTTGGCAAAACTCTATTAGCCTTTGCCCTGCTTCATTTTGTACTCCAAGGCCAAGCTTGCCTGTGACTCCAGATATCTCTTGGCTTCCTACATTTGTCTTCCAGTTCCCTATGATGAAAAGGACATCTTATTTTGGCGTTAGTTGTAGAAGGTCTTGTAGGTCATCACAGAACCATTCAACATCAGCTTTCAGCATTACTGGTTGGATAAAGTTCTCTCCAAATCAAGGTAAATCATGATGCTCAGTTACAATAGTATTGTCTTTAGAACTCAAGGTATTCGAGGCTGTCAAGTTTGACATTTTATATGAGAGTCCTTTTGTCCTCTATAATATCTGTGCCATGTTGACCATGATATTTATATTAATAACATGGTATTAGAGATTGAATGTAGTCACTTGACCAGTAATTTTGGCTAAAGAAAAACTACACAGGATTGCCATATTACCAATGTATCAACTGTAGGGGTGGAAGCACAAATACAAAATATGTACTGAGATGACAAAAGGCAAACAACTTCCTAATGAAGACAATTTTAAATATCATTAGAAACATCTTTATATGAAAGTGTTAGTTGCTTAGTCATGTCCAACTCTTTGCAACCTCATGGACTGTAGCCCACCAGGCTCCTCTATGGAATTCTCTAGGCAAGAATACTGGAGTGGGTTACCATTCCCTTCTCCAGGGGGTCTTTCCCACCCAGAGATCATTCTCCAGCACTACAGGCAATTTCTTTACAGTCTGAGCTGCAGGGAAGCCCCTCTTTATATAACACTGTGTAAATAAATTGTTTAAAAGCCTACATGAAGAGAATTGCTTCCTGCATAAATGTTAATTTATCTGTATCAGTCCAAATGGAAAGAGAAAACCCAAACTGAATAACTACAAAAGAAACAAAAAAGTAATTAGAGTGTCACAAAGCTTAAAACAACAGCTACAACAACAAAAAATATATTCTTTCATCCTATCGCTTTTTGGTCAATTTATGTTTCACGGGCTTTGAAGGTCTGCTACTAGGGGTATGCAGAGGTAGCACTGTTATGTAATTTTCTGACATGCTTATCATTATTTGTTTTATACCTGATCCTGGTTTTTAATACAAATCTACTTTGTCTAATACTAATATAGTCAATCTAGCTTTCTTTGATTGGTGTTTGTATGGAATATCTTTCTTCATTCTTTATTCTTAATCTATAGTTAAACAAGTATTATTTGCTTATTCATTTAAGGCAGACTTCTTATTTTAAAAAAATATAGTTGTGTGTCTTGCTTTATAGAATATTTGATTTCTTTTTTAAATTAGTATGTTTAAGTAACTTATATTTGTACTTCTCTGGTGGCCCAATTGTGTATTACTGAGTAATATACCACAGTAACGTATATTACAATCTATGTTGCATATAACACATAAATACGGAATTTAAAAAGATGGTACCAATGATTCTACATGCAGTGCAGCAAAGGAGACACAGACATAGAGAACAGACTTCAGGGCTCAGCAAGAGAAGGCGAGGGTGGATGATGTGAGAGCGTGGCACTGAAACGGGTACCTTACCCTGTGTGAAACAGACGACCAGTGTAAGTTCCATGCAGGAAGCAGGGCACTCAAAGCTGGTGCTCTGGGACAACCCAGAGTGTTGGGGCAGGGAGGAGGTAGGAGGGGTTTCAGGATGGGGGACACAGGTGTACCTGAGGCTGATTCATATTGATGTATGGCAAAAGCTATCACAATAATGTAAAATATTATCTGATTAAAATAAATAGATTAGTTAATTAGAAATATTATTTAAAAATTTAAACTATAA
>SJYQ01096194.1:755629-825014 GCA_006410935.1 Redunca redunca | reverse complement strand
CTGCATAGACGTTAAGTAAGCAGGGTGACAATATACAGCCTTGTCGTACTCCTTTTCCTATTTGGAACCAGTCTGTTGTTCCACATCCAGTTCTAACTGTTGCTTCCTGACCTGCATACAGATTTCTCAAGAGGCAGGTCAGGTGGTCTGGTATTCCCATCTCTTTCAGAATTTTCCACAGTTTATTGTGATCCACACAGTCAAAGGCTTTGGCATAGTCAATAAAGCAGAAATAGATGTTTTTCTGGAACTCTTTTGCTTTTTCCATGATCCATTGGATATTGGAAATTTGATCTCTGGTTCCTCTGCCTTTTCTAAAACCAGCTTGAACATCAGGAAGTTCACAGTTCACGTATTGCTGAAGCCTGGCTTGGAGAATTTTGAGCATTACTTTACTAGCGTGTGAGATGAGTGCAATTGTGTGGTAGTTTGAGCATTCTTTGGCATTGCCTCTCTTTGGGATTGGAATGAAAACTGACCTTTTCCAGTCCTTTATAGCTTAGGGACTGTCTATAGTGTGATTCTTGATCTCTACAGGGGCCGTACCATCAGCAGTGAACAGCATGAAACAAGACGGGCTGGAGGCAACGTGTCTCCATGAGGAGGAATGAAGTGAAGGGAAAAGACAAGATGGAAGAGAGGTAGAGGAGGGGAACTGATGAGAGTGGAAAGCCTAAGGAGGACAGGGGGCAGGCAGCTGTGCGGGGCACGGCCTATACCTGTGACTCTGGTTTACAAAGTTACAGTTGCCAGAGGATAGGTGGGGGAGGATAAACCGAGAGGCTGGAACTGACATATACACATCCCCATATATAAAATGCCTAACTAATAAGAACCTGCCATATAGCACAGGGAACTTTATAGGACCATACCCTTTATAGGACTATATGGGAAATAATCTTTTTTTAGTTTAAATTTATTTATTTTAATTGGAGATTAATTACTTCACAACATTGTATTGGTTTTGCCATACATCAACATGAATCTACCATGGGTGTACATGTGTTCCCTATCCTGAACCCCCCTCCCACCTCCCTCCCCATCCCATCCCCCTGGGTCGTCCCAGTGCACCAGCCCTGAGCATCCTGCATCCTGCATCACTGCACTACTGAAACTAACACAACGTTGTGAATCAAATGTACTCCAATAACTGTTTTTCAAAGAGATATTTTCACCTGTGACATATGCAAGAGAGAGCAGATGAAGTGGGAATGAAAGAGAATGCTTAGAATTGCTGAGAGGTTCCTAAGCCACATGGGATGGTGTGGTGGTGACGAAGAGTTATGCTCTCTCACACAAAAGACACATGAGTCGGGGTGCTTCTTGAAGCAGCATCCCAAAGGGAGGAAGGGAAAAGGAACCAAGGAGACATCGGGAAATGGCGGGTGGGCAGGAGAAAGGGAACCTGTGGGTGGATGTGGGGCTTGGGTTGCATTTCATGGGCCCTGAGAAGCTGAAGGCATTCACGTGGAATGGCCCTGCCCTTCCCAATGAGGTAGTAGCAGGTGTCTCCTTGTCCATCAGTCATTGTCTAGCTTTATTTCACAGGATCTTTGTGTTTTACTCAGTGTCTTTGTACTTTTTCCGTGTTCTCAAATGTCTATTTGCATTAAATATTCAAGAACTTTAACATAAGGACAGCAACAAAGTCCAAAAATATTAAATCAACGTCTTAGTCCATTTTGAACTGCTATAACAGAACACCATAGACTGGGTAGTTTATAAGCCACAGAAATTCATTTTTCAAAAATCTGGGGCCTGGAAGTCTGAGGCCAGGGCACCTGTGGATACACTGTCATGCCTGCTTCCCAGTTCATAGCTGGGTGCTTTCTTCTGTGGCCTCACGTGGCCGCTAGGGTGAGGAAGCTGTACAGGGTCTCTTTTATAAGGGCACTAATCCCATTCATGAGGCCTCCACCCTTACCACCTACATGCCTCCCAAAGGCCCCACCTCCCAATCCCATCACATTGAGGGATATATTTTAACATATGGGTTTGGAGGAAGCACAACATTCAGTCCATCACAGTCAAGGATATTGAAAGCAAAACAACTTAAATGAAGTTGCATATTACATGGGTAAAGTAGTGGATGGTACATGAAATCTTAACTAACTTCAATCAACCTATAATTTTTTTTTCTCTGCAATGGTCAGTCGTCTTCGTCGAGCTTGACCAAATTATCAAAATAGAGGTACACTGAGTCTGGGTGCAGAAGCCAAGACCTGGGTGCTAAGCACCTCACCATGAAACACGCACGAGATGCACGGAGGGCCACCACGGCCCCTGTGGCCTGCCTCTCCTAGGACTGGACATCAAAGAGAAGCTACTGTTTCAGTACTACAGTCACTATTCAAAGGAAACATGGAGAAATTTCAGATTGCTACATTCTTAAGCCATTAGCCCATCTTTTAAAAGTACAGAAGGCCACTTTTCCTTCCAGCTCTTCAGTCATTGCTCTGACAGAAACACGGTGTCATTTTCCTTTAATGTGAGCTCTGCATGAAAGCTGAAAATGAACTAAAGCTTGGACATGTTATTTTGTTAAGAGGCATACACTGGCGAGACTCAAGCCCTGTCTGATCGAGCTGGTAACGCGCCCTCTCACCACGGGCAGCAACAGCCCTGCAGCAGCCAAAGGCCCCACCTCCCTGTTCTCCATCCGGTCACTCCATTCGGAGGCTTATTCCTTTTTTTTTTTTTTTTACTGAAAGATAATTTGTTTGACAGAATGTCGCTGTTTTCTGTCAAACCTCAGCATGAGTCAGTTCTCATGAGGTGGATGAATCTAGAACCCATTATACAGAGTGAAGTGAGTCGGGAAAAGAAAGATAAATCCCATATTCTAACACATATATATATGGAACCTAGAAAAATGGTACTGAAGAATTTATTTACAGGGCAACAATGGAGAAGCAGACATAGAGGCACATTCCTTTTAATGGAGATAGCCCTATGCTTCTTGGAGCTAAAAAACTAAACTTGCCTCGGAGGACACACTCTCCTGCTTAGACGCTGAATGCAAGCCATCAGCGCTAGGAAATGTAACCGAAAACAAACAAGAACCTCACACCAGCAGCCTCTGTGCGTCTCTGAATGTTCTTCTCTCCCCCCTCTCTCTCCCCGTCCTTGTTTTAACTGGAATTCTTCTTCTAAACTGCTTTCTGTCAGACCTGCTTAACTCTCCCCGTGTTTCGCTGAAATGTGCACTGGCGTGTAGGGTCGTTTCAATCTGTTCTCTGTGCTCCGTCCACTTTGCCAGCATTAGAATCTGACAGAAATTTGGGAGCTGGCTGAGGCTGGCAGGACAGAGCAGGGCGCACCATATTTCTCTGTTATTTGTGCTTAATATATTGCTGGCAGCCTCATCTGTTTTAGCTTCTTGGCAGTATTCGTTCTCTCTTCCCTTGGCACTGTTCCCTCATTTTTGAACGCTTGGGAAAACTTATGTAGAGAGCTTTTAAATAGTCCATTTTTAGACCAACGGATATAAAAGTCACCAGCTGACCCTATCCTGTCAAGCAGCCAAGAAGTGCAATCTTTATTGTAATCAACAAGCACTGAAGTGACTATGCAAAGAGATGCTGAATCTGAGAAATCCAATAAGTATTAGCAATTTTCTTAACATATTAGTCAAAACCTTCAGAAGACACTTCTGTGAGTGTGAGGAATCTCACCGTGAAAGAGTTGGCTCTGATTAAACCAAAATGCATTTAAGAAAATGCAACATGTGTTGAAACCAAGATCCTAGCGACAGGTATCCATGACAGTGAACTCTATTATTGGTTTAATTCAGGCTCCACTCGGGAAAAAGTGACTAGACAGGGCCACTCCCTTAGAATAGAGGCATGATCGTAACTGGGTGACCAGCTGCTTTGCTGGGAATTCTTCCTGTTGACAGCATATGTCAGTCCACACAGAGCGCAAGCGGTGACATCTCGCACTGGGTGAATTGACTTTAACCAACACTGACGTAAGTCTTAAATAGAGATTCCACTCTGAGCACACGTGTCTCTTCATTAGTTTGTCTGGACCACATCTTACATGAGTAACACACATTTAGTAGGCCGCAGTCCATGGGGCCACTAACGACTGAGCAACTTCACTTTCACCTGCATGCACTGGAGAAGGAAATGGCAACCCACTCCAGTGTTCTTGCTAGAGAATCCCAGGGATGGCGGAGCCTGGTGGGCTGCCGTCTATGGGGTCGCACAGAGTCAGAGTCGGACATGACTGAAGTGACCTAGCAGCAGCAGCAGCAGCAGAGAAAAGAAAATAAAACGTAAAAAAATCCATTAAAATGTGAAGTCAGTCACTGGTACACTGCAGAGCAGGCCCATCTTAATGGATCTACAATGCAGTACCTTCTAAACTGTACTTAGATCATTCTTCCATAGTTATTACAAACATTAAAACCCTCAGGTACATAGATCATGTACTGTCAAAAAAATCTGTAATAGAATTTAAAATATGCACTAGAAAACTTTGAAAGGAATATAACACATTGTAAAGAATATTCGTTTCTGAGTTACGGACTTGTGTCCTTTTTATTCTTTTGTATGCAATTCTTTTATATTATGAAAAATAGTATGTAATTTTAAGAGAGTAGAAATACGTATGTCATTTTTTCGAATATAAGTGTAATGAACAATCACAAAACTTAGAATCAATTATGTGTGCAAGCATTTCCCTAACCCTTGAGCAATTTTTGAACCAAATCCGAAAGTTTCATGACTTTGCAATTCTCTCTAACTGTGGTGCTGGAGACCACTCTTGAGAGTCCCTTGGACTACAATCCTAAAGGAAATCAACCCTGCGTATTCACTGGAAGGACTGATGCTGAAGCTGAAGCGCCTATACTTTGGCCACCTGATGGGAAGAGCTGACTCATTAGATTAGACCCTGATGCCGGGAAAGACTGAAGGCAGGAGAAGCAAGGGGCGACAGAGGATAAGATGGCTGGATGGTATATTTGATTCAATGGCATGAGTTTGAACAAAGTGTGGGAGAGAGTGAAGGACAGGAAAGCCTGGCATGCTGCATTCCTTGGGGTTGCAAAGACTTGGACGTGACTTAGTGAGTGAACAACGACACTGGGCGTGTCCCCAAAACCCCGACACTGTCAGTGAACAGTCTGCACACTAAAGGCTGGAGAACTGCAGCCATGGGGCCCAGTTTGGCCAATCACCTCTTTTTTTTTAAGAGTCAGGAGTGAAACATGCCTTTTAACATTTCAAATGGCTATATTTTAAATGTTAACTAAGCATCTACACCATAGTCTCAATGTTTTTCCCCAGCAAAACCTAAAACATTTATTTTCTGGGTCCTCTAAGGAAAAACTTTACTGGCTCTGATCTAAAAAAAAAAGTGATCCAGATTCAAATGTGTAAAAAAATGTAGATTAAATTTGAAAAACTTGGTTTCCTGCAACCTCAACATTTTAACATGTTTTTCGTATTACAACTATAAGGAAATCATAGATTTAGAGACAGGCAGCCCCTCCTAACTATTTGAGCATGGAAAAACTGCATATTGGTATGACTTTTGATACATTTCAGGTCTTGGTTTCACAGAAAACTATTTGCTGTAAAGTGCAATGTATATGTTATTCAACCAGAAGCTTTCTCTGTACTTAGTGGGGCAGTAGCATGGAAAGAAGCTTCCAGATCAGAAAAAAAAAAAGTGGGTTTCAGTCCTGACTGTCTGCATTCTGTGATGTGAAAGTTTCCCTCTGTGTAATGGGAATCTTCTCTGGGCAGTACACCAGCTCATAGACTTACTTAAGGGCTAAGGAAGATAACATACCCAGGGTGGTTAGTGCAGTGTTGAGTTCTTAATAAACCCAGATTGAAAGCTAATTATTATTTGTTAAGGTGTTTAAGGCCATGGGGTTGTTGGTAAACTTGAGAGATGGGACAATTCTGAAGAGAAACAAAGAAGAAGGCAACTGCTGTTCACTGGCATGGGAGTCCCCTTGTCATCTGGGTGGGTGAGATGCTTAAAGGAACCTGACTTGCCCTGGCAGGTGAGAAGTGTCCTGCATCCCCCCCAGCTGGATATTTCTACTAACTACTAGCCACTGTTTCCTCTCTAGGTGGTTCATCCCATGGGGCAGTGATCGAGAAGCACTTACTGCCTTGAGGAAGCTTGTCAGTAGGTCCTAATTGAAGCAGCCTAGAGTATCAAGTTGTCACACGCGCCAACTGTCTTAGAGATTGGCACAGACCTAGAGCACATTCCCTGGGAGAGACACCCCTCTTTCTGTGGTTAATTCACTGAGATTGTTTACTTCAGAATAGTTTAGACTCTATGGACTCATCTAACCTGTATTTAGACAAAATTCAGCAACTTGTTATAATTCAGGTAAAATTGTTTGAATTCATGGGGCTCCCCAGGTGGTACAGTGGTAAAGAATTTGCCTGCCAATGCAGGAGATGCAAGAGATACATGTTCAATCCCTGGGTCAGAAATATCCCCTGGAGAGTGTGTCTGTGCTATGTAGCTTCAGTCGTATCTGACTCTTTGTGATCCCATGGACTGTAGCCTGCCAGGCTCCTCTGTCCATGGGATTCTCCAGGCAAGAATGCTGGAGTGGGTTGCCATGCCCTCCTCCAGGGGATCTTCCCAATCCAATAGGAAATGGCAACCTGCTCCAGTAATGTTGCCTGGAAAATTCCACGGGCAGAGGAGACTGGCTGGCTACAATCCACAGGGTCGCAAAATGTCAGACATGACTGAACACATGTTTGAATTTATGCACATGCATTTTATGGCCATGTACATTTCATGCTTCCTAAAGCATAATCCAGCGTTTAATGTATTGAAAAAAATGGATACACATTCATCCAGTTAAAAAAGAAAAACAGTTTCTTCTTGCATTTCATGTTTTCTATACAAAAGGTGTGAATGCTGCATTGTACGTACTGCACCAGCAGTTGGCTTTGCAGACCGTTTCTCAGCCACAGCGCAACGCCTGCGCTGAGCACACTCCTCAGAATGCTTATTGACAAATGCCTGATTATTCCCAGTCCTGATGAATAGAGCAGGTTGTCATAACGAATTGCTATCTTCTAGAACAGATTTTGAGAGAAAAAAGCCAATAGTGAAAATGTCAATGATTCTTGGGCTTTTCAGCTTACGATAAGTGGAGATCAATACCATTCATTTAAATGGCCATGTATTACACCTGCTATAATTCTTTCAACATTCATGTCAACCCGGCATTTCCCTAGAAATTTCTCTACAGGAAAAGAGGCAACAGTGTAGTCTCCATGTGTGTGTCCTATGAATCTTTATTCAAGGTGTTTCCATAGAAAGACTTCATAACCAGTGACTATAAATAAACATTTGAAGAAAGAGACTGTAATTTTCTTTTAATGAATTACATTTTGCTATATTCTGGATGAGGAACTTGATTAGAATACTTATTATAATAGGTAAATTGAGGCCATTTCAATATCTTATGCAGAAAATACATGCTTTTCTTTAGTTCAACAGAATTGTATAATTAATTGGCAAAGCTTATAGCATTACTTGTAGGAAGCACTAGCTGATTCCATTTATTATTTCAGTACATTTCATCAATTATGTAGCTAAAACTACATATTAAATTTCATTTCAATATTTTCATTATTTACTTTCAAAGTATGGTGAAAAAATAGAAGAAAACGGACATCCTGAGGGAAATATAAGAACAGCTGATGGTAGATTAGGGTGAATAAAATGTTCAGAATAAGAGCTTCACAGGGAAACTATAGACAAAGTAATCTCAGTAACAATTAATTGACTGTCTATAACAATTACTTAGACAAATGATGATGAGAAGGGAAGGTGTTACAGGAAGGGTGGGCTGAAACTGCAGGGTGAAATGGAGCACCAAACCACAGGGAAAATTGAAAGCAGGAGCTACAGCTCAAGCCAAGGAGGAGGAAGATCCTTAATGTTGAGGCTACAGGGAAAGTCTTAAAAGTTTTTGACTGAAAGTCTAGTTTCCTACAAGATAAAAAAAAAAAGTCAGACTTTTCCTTTGCAACACTGGAAGCAAAGAGAAAACCAGACAAGCACAAAAGATCACATATAAAGCTGTCAAGAATGGGAAGAATAAAACTAACTTTAGGGCACACAAAAATTTAGAGTATATTGCTCACAGAAAACTGCCCGGAAACAAGACACTAGCCAAAAAAAAACAAGACAGTGAAGCAGAAAATGCAGGCCAGGTCAGAGAAATGGCGATAACATTCATGTATGTAGATAAGGTCTCGCAGGGGCACACAAAATAATGCGCTGTGCTGTGGTTGACTGAGCCCGAACAGAAATGGATACGGTGGATAAGGGGGCCCTCACATCCACTGTATTCTGAACCATTTCTCTTTAATTATCCAGTAAGTTACAAGGAACAGTGCGTGACTATCTCCAGCTCTATTTGTTAATCTCTCCAGCTACGCCTGGGGATTTGTCCGCTTCTCCCTTAAATTCTGTTGGGTTTGGCTGCAATAGCCATACACACTCCCCCTGGTGATTCTCAGCATTCCGTGCCCTCTCTCTGTCTTTTCTCCTAGCGATGTCCCTGTCTTCAGGTTTGCTTCGCCCTTTCTTATTATATGTATATGGTCTCCTCCTGTCTCACATTTCTTGTTTTCTAGGTGCATTTTTCTAACATTATGTTTTGAAACTATTTGTGCTTGTGTGTTTTGTTTCTCTTGAAGAATAGAATAGGCTTTAAAAAATAAAAAAAAATAAAAACCTGATAATCTCTGTCTTGACCAGATTGCTCAGTCTATTTGTATTCAATATTGCTGTTGATATGCCTGTATTTACATTTTACAGACTGTTTACTATTTTCCTCATTTGTTTCATTATTTTCCCTTCTTTCCTTCATCCTTTTTTTGTCAATAAGTTTTTTTATGATTTAATTTTATTCCCTTATGGACTTCTTAGCTACATTTCTTTGATTTGTGTTTAGTAGATTCTCTAGGGATTACAATATGCATCTTTGTCACAATAGACTTAGAACTGTTATTCAGATACTTAAGGTAAAATGGAAACTTCTGTCCAGTGTATTTTTATGTAACACTCTCAGCCTTAGCACTACTGTCACATATACCTATACACATTGTAAACTGAACCAAAAAAATTGTTACAATTTTTGCTCTAAATAATCATATGTATCTTCTAATGAGATAGATAAAACACTGATGGCTTCAGTTAGATAGTCTTCGACTTTGTTTACTGAAGAAGGTTCAGGGGAGCTCAGATGACAAAGTCTGTGACTCAAGTTTATTGCAGGAAAGGACACAATATAGACGTTGCCCTACCGTGAGGCGCTCAGCCTTCTTCACGGTCCAACGCTCACATCTGTGCACGACCCCTGGAAAAACCACAGCTTTGACTATTCGGACCTTTGTTGGCAAAGTGATGTCTCTGCTTCTAGATCTGTCACATCGTTGCTTCCAGGAGCAAGTGTCTTTTAATCTCATGGCTATAGTCACCATCCACAATGAATTAGGAACCCAAGAAAATAAAATTTATCGCTATTTCTAATTTTTCCCCTTATTTGTCATGAAGTGATAGGACCAGATTCCATGGTCTTATTTTTTTTAGTGTTGAGCTTTAAGCCAGATTTCTGCTCTCCCCTTTCACCCTCATCAAGAGGCTTTTTAGTTCCTCTTTGCTTTCTGCTGTTAGAGTGGTATCATCTGCATATCTGAGGTTGTTGATATTTTTTCTGGCAATCTGGATTCCAGTTTGTGATACATTAGGCTTGTATATACTGTCTCTTAATCTCTCTTACTCTATTCCATTAACCTATTTTACTTTTATCAAAGCATTTATGACCTGAAATTATCTTGAACTCACTAGAAGGTAAACTCTGAGATGAGAGACCTTGCTTGTCTGTTCAATGCTTAGGAAAGCCTTGACACAAAGCAGATATTTAATGAATATAAATGATGAAAGAAGGGTACTTTTATTCGGCTTAACACATGTGGTTTAGTGGATGAAAGTTACACCATTATAAGGAAGTATAAGTTTACCCAACTACTGAATTGGTATTTATATTTAATTTTGTTTTCAAAGTTGTCACTATTAGAAGCAATCCCTCTCATTCTTGTAGCTAATCTTGGCACAAATCTTTTGTTATTGCCTTGATTTAAATTTCTAGACAAGAGATTGATGGATCAAAGGGTGTGCATAATTTAAGTGTTTTCATATACTTTATCCAATTCAGATGTAGAACCTTTTTCCCCTCTTCTATTAGTTTTTCCTGACATATCTTGAACTTTTGCCAACATTATGTATTACCACTTATTGCTACCAGTTTGAAAGATGGAAAATGGCTTCCCAGTCTGTTTATATTTGCATTTCTTAGACAATTAACAAGTTTAGACTTCGATACAGTGATTTATGAATTACTTGTTTATATCTTTTGCCAGTTTTAAAGGAGATACTGTCTTTTTCTTGGGTGTTTTCAAATAATAAAAGCATTAATCATTTTTCTATCATGTTATATTCTTCCCAGTTTGTAATTTACCTTTTATACTGTTGATTTTCTCATGATAATCAAACTTAGGTTTTCAATTTCTAGCATCTCCATCAGTTTATGCCAAGAAATTTCAAATAGTATTTTTATGAAGTCTTCCTTTTATCATTTCAGTTTTTATTGTGTTTCTTGTATTATCTTTTGAATTGACTTTCTTTTGAAAACGTACTTAATATATGGATTTCTGCACAGCATTTCAGGAAAGATCACTCATGGTATATAATTGTGAACTAAGAGATGTTGACTGAATAGCATAGTCAGTCGGCACTGCAGTTTAAATCTTACGTGGGCGGTGCTGATTCATAGATCAGCTCAGAAGCAGGCATCACCGACTGTCATGCGGGCCTTACCCCTGACCATTTTCTTTAGCTCCTGTGAAATTGCATGTTCTTTTTCCTCTCCCGCCTCCCCAGCAAGCAGTATATTCTGCAAAGAAGTATGACGAGGGAAGACAGGGACACCGGTGGAAAGGCAGCTGTGTCCACCGGTGTCTGACCCTATCTGAGGCGTGTGAAGGAGCGGAGGGTAGGGCCCACGTGCTCTGAGGACAGGCCTGCACGAGTGTGTAGGACGCCCCTGACCATAATGGGGCAACACGTGTGTTAGCACTTCCTGTTCACGAGGTGAGAACTGCGTCAGAGAGAACTTCCCTTCCATGAGCCTTAGGCCTTTCCCAGGTGAGACGCTGGGCATGGAAACACAGTCCCCATTGATGGGGAAGAAAAAGGTCAGAGATGCAAGTCAGAGCTGTCTGGGAGAAGGACCCTGAAGGTGAGCACTTCATCACCTGAGGAGGAAGGTGGGAAAGGAAATCCAATAGTTGATCATGTGCCATATGTACACAGAGGCACCCTGGAGTGACCACCAAGTTCCTGGTTTTCTCAGGACGGTGCCAGTGAAAGTAAAACATCTCCTGCCCATTCACCAAGAATCAGAAAGAGAAGTGAGTTGGGTGGGGAAGGCAGGTCGTATCTCCCCTTCCTTACCAGCACAACTAGTGCATTCAGGAAAGCCCACACCAACAGATCAATTTCTATTTAACTGGGAATGTTTTTCTATTTCTTACTAAAATTAGATATCTTAAGTATGGAAAGTTACAGAACTGAGACCATTTATGGAAGAATAAAAAAGATTGGAAAAACTTTCTATCACTCAAAAAGTGAACTGAAAGTGATTTTTCCCCCCAGCCTAAATCTCATTCATGCGTAGGAGAAAAACATTTCCCATACAATGGGCTTGCAGTCTCAGTAAGGAGGAAAAAACCAATTGTTTTTTGATCCACTGGAGATCCTGCTTCTGCAACATAATGAATATAATTATAACCATGAGCTCAAATCAAAAGAGTACAGTGCAGAAAGGAAACTTTCAAAGCTGGCCAAAATTGCCAGGAAGTTGGTCGCAGTTTGTGGGTGTGTCAGTGTACGGATAATTTAACCTCTTGATGAGGGTGAAAGACTGTGAAAAAACTGGCTTAGAACTCAGAATTCAAAAACTAAGATCATGGCATCTGGTCCCATCATTTCATGGTAAATACATAGGGAAAGAACGGAAACAGTAACAGACTTTATTTCTTGGGCTACAAAATCACTGCGGATGGTGACTGCAGTGATGAAATGAAAGGACATTTGCTTCTTGGAAGAAAAGCTATGACCAACCTAGAAAGCATATTAAAAAGCAGAGACATTACCTTGCCAACAAAGGTCCATCTAGTCAAAGCTATGGTTTTTCCAGTAGTCATGTATGGATGTGAGAGTTGGACCATAAAAAAAGCTGAGTGCCAGAGAATTGATGCTTTTGAACTGTGGTGATGGAGAAGGCTCTTGAGAGTCCCTTGGACTGCAAGAAGATCAAACCAGTCCATCTTGAAGGAAATCAGTCCTGAATATTCAATAGAAGGACTGATGCTAAAGCTGAAACTCCAATTTGGCCACATGATGTGAAGAACTGACTCATTGGAAAAGACCCTGATGCTGGGAAAGATTGAGGGCAGGAGGAGAAGGGGACGACAAAGGATGAAATGGTTGGATGGCATCACTGACTCAATGGACGTGACTTTGAGCAAACTTCAGGAGCTGGCAATGGACAGGGAAGCCTGGCATGCTGCAGTACATGGAGTCGCAAAGAGTAGGACATGATTTAGCAACTGAACAACAACAACAATATAATTATTACTTGTGTGCCTTTCTGTTTGAAATAAGACACACTTTAAAGAAAAAAAAAAGGTCTTGTTTGCCAGCCTTAGCTAAAAATGAATTTATGAATTTTTCCTTGGAAAGAGCATCAGAATCTTAACTGACCACAAGGAAATGGGCCTGGTGACAGCTGACTGCTCCAGGCTCCCTGTAACAGATATGGTCACTGAGATCAGCGGCTGCTGATAGCCCTGCCCTCGATGGTCATCCCTGATGCCTGGAGATAGCCATGCATCTTACAATAGTTTTATACCTTGAAAGTGGGTTCTGTTCCAAGGTGTGAAGTATACTATAGCATCTCCATTGTGAATCTTATGGGCATCATTTCCCAAACCATCCCTGCTTCATCATCGGCATGAAACTGCCAGGAGAACCCGCAGCAGAGGTGAGCTTCCTCCTGTCCCATCTGGGTCGCTCTCTTGCTTTTTCTCCTTTCCTCTCCGGGCAAATCAGCCCTTGCTAAGTGAAGCAGCTGTCCAGCCGGCTGGAGCCTGGTCTACAGCCAACCAGCCTTGCCCCAGAGATACAGAAGGGACGAGAAAAGGGGAGAGAAGCCCAAGAGGAAGCTGCTGGAACTTGGCTCAGTCTGTCTCACACTGCTGACGCTGAGCTGCTGGCTCGGGCACCCAGAAGGTGACTTTGATGGGGGAGCTAAGAACATCCCAGGACAGGAGGGGCCTGGGATTAGCTGCAGAGAACATTCCTGAAGTAAAGGCACAACTTCAAACCAGCTTCATCTGGATGCTGCCCCGGAGCCAGAGGGGCTCGCTGCACCACCCACTGAGGATTTGCAAAGGGGCAGCAAGTCTGGATTTCTATGTTTATTGATGTTTAAATATTGCCCCTAATTTAAAAGACTGTGTGGTCTAACGCATGTGGGCCACACGGAAACACACCCACAGGCCTGGTCTGACCGTGGATGACAGGTTTGTGATCTCAGAATGCTAAGACTTCATTCAGTGGATCCAAGAAAGCCCAAATTTAGCTTGTGAGAAGTGTGTGTGGTGTAAAAATATGATGTATGAATATATAAGATGTATAAACAGTGTAGGTTCCAGTTGATGTCTACAAAATTATTCCTTTTTTAAAATTTTTTATTGGAGGATAATTGTCTTACTGTGTTGGTTTCTGCAGTACAAAAATGTGAATCCTAATTATATATATTCCTTCCCTCTTGAGCCTCCCTCTTCCTTCCACCTCACCCCTCTAGACATTCATATAGCACCAGGTAATTCTCAAAGTATACCCTGTGGGCCCACCAGAGTCCCTGAGAATTTTCATGGTGCATTCATTTCTATTTCTGAATGTTATATCCATGTGGAACAAATTACCACTAATTTATAGGCTTAAAACAGAACACCTTTATTGTCTCTCAATTTCCGTGGGTCGGAAGGCCAGACACGTGGCTGGATTCTCTTTGGGTCTCACATAGCCATCACAAGCAAGGTGTCTGCCGAGTGACGTCTCTTCCTGGAGGTCCTGATGGAAATCTACTTCAGGACTGTTTATGAGGTTGGTAGAATTGAGCTTCAAGCAGCTTTAGGACTGAAGTCTCATTCCCTTGCTGGCATCATTCTCAGCTTCTAGTTGCTGTCTGTGTTCTTGGGCACATGACCCCCTCCATCCTCAAGCCAGCAACAGTGGGTCAAAGCTTCCTTTAATTCTAAGCTCTCTAACCTCCACTCTCCTCTTCTGCCAGAGAAAACTCTGTGAATTTCAGGGCCCTTGTGATTAGATGAGCTGCACTGAGAGAATGATTTCTGAATATTCATGGGAAGGACTGATGCTGAAGCTGAAGCTCCAGTACTTTGGCCACCTGATGCAGAGAGCTGACTCACTGGAAAAGACCCTAATGCTGAGAAAGATTGAAGGCAGGAGGAGAAGGGCACGACAGAGGATGAGATGTCTGGGTGGCGTCACTGACTCAATGGAGCATGCTCTGAGAGTTGGTCATCGACAGGGAGGCCTGGTGTGCTGCAGTCCATGGGGTCACAAAGAGTGGCACACGGCTGAGCGTGTGTCCAACCGACCCACATAATGTGCCTTTCCCGACCACATAGTCTGGGGAATGATATTTCATTACCTTCCTTTACAGATCCTGTGGAATTTGAGGAGTCGTGTACAGGGGCCCACGAGTTAAATCTACTTTTATAATAATGCTAAGATGCTGCAAAAGCAATTGTAGGTCGATCTGCTGGCCCCTTGGAATCAAGACAATGGCACCATACTGGACTGAACAAGTCAGTAGATTCTCCACAGTTAAATACCCACAGCGAGAGAGTGCAATCTAAATATCACTCTCGATAAAAAGGTAAAACTGTATGAAGTTCTTAAAATTGCAATCCTTGAGTTCACATCTTTTAATATAGTTTAATGAAATGACTGATGTGTATGTATGCTCGGTCATATCCAATTCCTTGCAACCCCATGGAAGGCTGCCCACCAGGCTCCTCTGTCCTTGGAATTTTCCAGGCAAGAAACTGGAGTGGCTTGCCATTTCCTCCAACAAGGGATCTTCCCAAACAAGGGACCAAACGCTTGTTTTCTGCACCTCCCGCGTTGGTCGGTGGGCTCTTTACCACTGAGCCTCGAGGGAGCGCTAATGAAAGGGAAGTATGCACAAGTCACCGCAGATGGCTCTCTCAAGGAGAAATACAGAACAGTGTGAGCTTCAAACTGAACTAGCTGCTTTTTCATAAAATACCATTTTACCTAAAATAATGACTCACAGACTAATTATGGATATTCAGACGTGGGTATTAGATTGACAAATTCTTTTTTGCACTAATTTTTAAAAATTTTTATACTAAAGTATAGTTCATTAGCTACACTAATGATGGCAGAGGGTGAGATGGCTGGATGGCGTCACTGACTCGATGGACGTGAGTCTGAGTGAACTCTATGTGTTGGTGATGGACAGGGAGGCCTGGCATGCTGCAGTCCATGGGGTCACAAAGAGTTGGGTACAACTGAGCGACTGATCTGAACTGAACTGATAGCTCATTAGACGGGCATTCCTAGTGACTCAGTGTTAAAGAATCCGTCTGCCAATGCAGGAGATGTTGGGTCGATCCCTAAGTTGGGAAGATCCAACTTGGATGGCACCCTACTCCAATATTCTTGCTTGGGAAATTCAATGGACAGAGGACCCTGGCAGACTAGAGTCCATGGGGTCACAAAGACTCCATTACAACTGAGGGACTGAGCATGCACATACAGCTGATAATCAGTGATGTGTTACTTACATACATACTGCAAAGTGATTTAATTATACCCATACAAGTTTCCTTTTTCTTCTTTTTTCAAATTCTTTTCTCCTTTAGGTTATTACAGAATATTGAGGAAAGTTCCCCATGTTATATGGTAGGTCCTTACTGGCTATCTATTTTAAATATGGTGGTATGTGCATGTCTATCCCAAACTCCCCATCTGTTTCCACTTCCTACCCCTTGGTAACCATAAATTCATTCTCTAACTCTGAGAGTGTTTCTCCTTTATAAGTAAATTCATTTCTATCATTTTTTTTTTTTAGATTTCACATATAGGCGATATCATATGATATTTGATTGATTAATAGTTCCTTGAAATTAGCTTCAAAACTTCTGCTTTCAGAAAAATAATTGACAGTAGTTATTGCTGACAATAAAATTTGAGGATGACTTTAGCAAGATGGCAAGATAGGAGATCCTAGTGCACACAATCCTACCGACACAACAAGCTGGGCAACTATCTGCGTGGGAAAATACCTTCACTAGAACTAGGGGTTCCAGGCGAGAGATCACAGCGCAGGGTAGGGGACAGAAATAAGGAAAGGCACGATGGAGAGGGAGGCAGATCAGCTGCACCCTGCCACCCATCCACCACGCATGGACCGAGATGCCCTCCCTGTCTGGAAAGAAGAGTCAAGTGAGCCCCGATGGTTAAAAATACCGTATTGACTACTGGGGCTTCCTGGGTGGCTCAGGGGTAAAGAACCTGCCTGCAGTGTGGGAGACCTGGGTTCAATCCTTGTGTCGGGAAGATCCCCTGGAGAAGGGAATGGCAACTCACCCCAGTGTTCTTGCCTAGAGAATTCCTTGGACAGGGGAGCCTGGGAGGCTACAATCTGGGGTCGCAGAGTCAGACATGATAGAGTGATTTTTACTATTGATTATTGGAAATATATAAAGACAAAAATGTTTGATGTCCTTATCAGGAAAAAATGAGGAAATTTTAAAATATATTTTATATATTATATATTTATTTTCTTTTGTTTATTTTTAATTGGAGTCTATTTGCTTTACAATATTGTGTTGATATATTTTAAAACATAAAATAGTCTTTGCACTTTCAACTGAAATTTAGATTTTTGGAAAACAAATATCAGCAACATGAGCTTAAAAACTTCCAAGAGTTTGTTTTTTAGTTTTCTGATAAATTTGTGGTGATGTTACCAATGTCATTTTTTTAAAAAAANNNNTAAGGTGCATCAATATTTGAAAGATCTGCATAACTCAATTAAACAGCATTTTCTAGATGACCAAAAAACAATTGGTGAAAGAGCCATTAAAAGTGGAAGATAGGCCAGTATAATATAGAACAATAGACTGAAAGCATATTGATATTGTTTGAGATTCTATTAAAATTGCAGCTAAACTTTGAGAAACTGCCATTTGTTGAATTTTGGTATAATATCAAAGAAGACTGTCCATTATTATTGAGAAATGTTACTAAAATACCTCTTCCTTTTTGAGTTACATATCTATACAAGAAGAAAGTTTAAAATTCAACTAAAACTGCATATTGCAATGGATTGAGTATAGAAGCAACTGTAAATCCATCTGTCTTCAATTATGTCAGATATTAATAGGTTTCAATTTTGGGGGCTACAAAATCACTGCAGATGGTGATTGCAGCCATGAAATTAAAAGATGCTTACTACTTAGATAGAAAGTTACGACCAACCTAGACAGTATATTAAAAAGCAGAGACATTGCTTTGTCAACAAAGGTCTGACTAGTCAACACTATGGTTTTTCCAGTAGTCAGGTATGGATGTGAGAGTTGGACTATAAAGAAAGCTGAGTGCCAGAGAACTGATGCTTTTGAACTGTGGTGCTGGAGAAGACTTTTGAGACTCCCTTGGACTGCAAGGAGATCCAACCAGTCCATCCTAAAGGAGATCAGTCCTGGGTGTTCATTGGAAGGGCTGATGTTGAAGCTGAAACTCCAATTCTTTGGGCACCTGATGCAAAGAGCTGACTCATTTGAAAAGACCCTGATGCTGGGAATGAATGACGGCAGGAGGAGAAGGGGACGACAGAGGATGAGATGGTTGAATGACATCAGCGACTCAATGGACATGGGTTTGGGTGAACTCCAGGAGTTGGTGATGGACAGGGAGGCCTAGCGTGCTGCGGTTCATGGGGTCACAAAGAGTCAGACACTACTGAGCGACTGAACTGAACCGAACTGAGTGGTAGATTAATTCCAGTCCTCTAACTGCATTTTTTATCTGCAAAAATAAGATATGTTAAATGATAATGATTTAATTATGTTCATTTTAAATAGATTAATAAATATATTCTAATTTTTCCTTTAATTTCTAGCACAGTAAATATTGACAAATTTAACCCACATTAACAGAAACTTCTTGATGCTCTCAATAAATTTTGTTAACGGAGTGCTAAGGCTGAAATGTTTGAGAAGAATAATAATAATATCATGATTCTCAAGCTAGCTGAAAACTTTAAAAGTGTTTCTCTCTTGCAAGACTTCTTTTTGGTGGCACGGTGTGATATGTGGAATTTTATTTCTCCAACCAGGGATCAAACCGTGCCCCCTGCATTAGAAGCTCAGTCTTCACCACTGGACCACCAAGGAAATCTTCAGGACTTTTCCTTAACCAATGCTCTTCATTTTTTTTTTTCCCAAATGACCAACTATTTTGTTAGTCAAGACAACTTTTACTTCTTCTCTTGCAGAAAGCCTCTTAAGACTTACCTTCTCCCACACTGTAAAAGGCATTCCTCTTCCCTGGTTTTGCATCTCACTATTTATACGTTGAATAACAGCACTTGCAAACTTTATTGCCGTTCTTGACTGTCTACTCCGTGGGATGGAAAGATGCCACTGCCTCACTGTCCTTAGGGAGGATTTCAGGCATTTCCGATCATTACATCACCAGCAGCAGCTCCATCCTTGCATATGGACTTTGCCTATCTTCATCTTCTGTTTCCTTTTCCTTTTCTTATTTTATTATCTCACCACAGAGCGTTGGGAGCTAAGATTCTAGAAGGACAATTTAAATTCCTTCATAAACAAACTATTCTCACCAAGCTTGTTGCTGTGACATTGCATGTTTATTCGATCGATGACTACCCAGAAGCTGACATCTCAAGGAACTCGCCCTTCACTGAGTTACCAAACGTCTCCACTGACAGCATGCACACCGCTTTTTAAAGAGCACTGTGGAGCACAGTGGTAGCCTCAGCTGTGCGACCTGTCATTTCTTAAGGCTCTGCTTCTTAAATGGCCACCCCTCTTGCCCAAAATGAGTCATTCCCTCTCAAGTTGCTGCCTGGCACACTGATACACGCCTGCTGCTACAACTCTGTCTGAAGACTTGATTCCTTATGTCACTGTGCCAGCTTTCAACTCATGCTTCCTGGGGTGACCCTCCTGCATCTGAGATGCTCAGGAGTTGCTCAAATGTCATGTTGTCCATCATCCTGTAGACACGCTTGTATCACGAGGCTTAGTTTCACTGCTTCAGGACCTTGTCATTATTCACCTCCTGTTGCTGTGTGCTATTAAACTTTAGGCATAAGTGACCTGATAGAACTTCTTAAGAAACTGAAGGTCACATCCAGACATATTCAAATATGTTGTAGTAAAAAACAACAACAACAAAAAGTTAAAAGGAGTATTTGTCTTTAGAAACTGGAACTTGATAGTTCTAAGCCTAGTTTCTCAAGAATGTTAAATATTGGAGTTTCCTTGATATATATCTTTCATTCCTTCAGTTAAATGCCTGAAAGAAAAAATAAAAGTCCGCTTTAAAACCATATCATCAAAATACTTTACACTGAGAAAATTACATCATTGACTCCAACCTCCCAGTCACACTGAGAAAGCGAGAGACAGAGGGAAAGAGTGTAGCATGGAAAATATGGACCCAACAGTGTCAAGAGTTTCTATGAGATAATTTGATTTGTGACATGCAATCTCAATGAAAATTTTCAACTTTTTACATTGCTCAAAAAATATGACTGATATGTTTCAAAATTTGCATGGCAGATTTCAGGAGTTTTATGGGGATATTTATAGTGTTTCTTTCCATAACACTTTTATATTTCCTCTTGGATATTTGGAAATATATTAAAATATTCTGAGTAATGTTCCCTTGTTTAGTTTAGTCTGTACTGATGTGGGATTGTATGCATATATGATAAGCAGCTTAGTTGAAATCTGAAATTTAACTCTTTTCTCTTCTATTTAACAAATAATTCCTGGGGGAGGAAACGGCAACCCATTCTTGCCTGGAGAATCCCATGGACAGAGGAGCCTGGCGGCTACAGTCCACGGGGTCACAAAGAGTCAGACACAGCTGAAGCAACTTAGTACCCACATGACACGCAATTTATTGTTTAACCAGTTTCACTGTTTTCACATGTAAAGTTGAGATATAAGTAACATAACCCCTCTCTCATGAAACTTTGGCATTGCCTTTTAAAAAATATTAAGCTATCAGAGACCCCCCCCTGGTGGTCCAGTGATCAAGAACCCACCTTGCAATGCAGTGGATGTGGGTTCAGTCCCTGGTCAGGGAACTAGGATCCCACGTGTTGAGGAGCAACTAAGTCCTTGCCACAACTGGTGAGCTCTCACGCCACAACTAGAGTCTGTGCTCTGCCATGGTGGAAGACCCCAGGTGTCACAACTGAGACCCAGCATAGGCAAATAAATATTTTTAAAAATAAAAATATTAACCTATCAAAATATATGCATGACTTTATATATTTCTGTACAAGCATCCACAATAATGGATATAAATAGTTTACGAAATTAATACTGCCTCCAAATCTATGTCACAGCACTAGCTACTTGGCTCCAAAAGCACATACACAATATGTTATAAGCATTGAGATTTTATGTCTTAATGTTGTTTCAGGGGCTTCCCACGTGGCTAAGGGCTAAAGGATATGCCTGCCAATGCAGGAGATGTGAGTTCAATCCCTGGGTCAGAAAGATCCCCTGGAGAAGGAAATGGCAACCCACTCCAGTATTCTTGCCTGAAGAATCCCATGGAGAGAGGAGTCTGATGGGCTACAGTCCACAGGGTCACAAACAGTCAGAGGTGACTGAGCAGGTAAACAACAGCCAACAATGTTGTTTAGAAAATTATACCTAATCATCAACAGAGAGATTCTGACATAATCCCTAAAAGCACTCAAGTATTTATATGAAAACACCAGGACACAAAACTGTTCTTTTGTAACTCTAGGACTGATGATCCTTCCAGTTTGTAAACCAGCGGCTAATATTATAAAGTCCAAAAGGTAAGAGTAGGATTGTTTGGATATATGCAAATCCAACAAGTATCAGTTTCAAGTTCCTAATAAAATTCATAATCTGTAGACATTTACTCTCTTCTCTAGTAAGATATAAGCAAAAATCACAGTTTCAGAACCCTATATAGGTGTATAAACACTAGTTGTTAATTCAAATTTTTAAGTTAACTTTGTTAAACCATGTGAAATTAGCCATCATCATAAAAGCTCATTAGTGTCCCCAGTATGTTATGACCAAAATGCAATTTAAACAACTTTGTTACTTGAATAAAAAAAACATTTCTTCCATTTCCAGTTAGTGATGGGAAAGCTGTTCACATGTTTGGTCATGGCCTTTTCCACAGGACTCAACTGACTCCCTTTTTTTTTTTCCTGATGAGACCTTGAGAATAAACACCCCCACCACTCTGCCCACCCAAACCTCTGATCCTCTTAACTTCTCTTGTGCCTTGGGAAGAGCAGGAAACAAACAAAGGGGCAAAAGAACCTGAACAAACATACGACACGCTACAGATGTGATTTCTGGAAGCAATAAGAATGGCCCGTGACCAGTCTGGTTCTAATTGTTTTAGAGTCTCTTGGCTCTTTAGAAGCAGGCAAATATTTAAATATGGCTCTTTTGATTCTGGACCTTAGAGAGACTGTGGTTTTAGCCAGATCCAAAGGCAACCCACTCCAGTACTCTTGCCTTGAAACTCCCATGCATGGAGGAGCCTGGTGGGCTGCAGCCCATGGAGTCGCAAAGGTCGGACATGACTGAGCGACTTCACTTTCACTTTTCACTTGCATGCATTGGAGACAGAAATGGCAACCCACTCCAGTGTTCTTGCCTGGAGAATCCCAGGGATGGGGGAGCCTGGTGGGCTGCCGTCTATGGGGTCGCACAGAGTCGGACACGACTGAAGCAACTCAGCAGCAGCAGCAGCAGGAAGGTGAACAAAGTGGGCAACGCGGGAGGGTAGACCAGGGCGTGGGCAAAGGGAGGCAGCAGGACAGTGAAGCCAGAAGGGCTTTTCCGAGTCCAGGGACAAAGTAAAAGATCCTTTCCCTGCTCCCTGAAGTACTCTACTCCCTGAAGTCTTGATCTCAAAGCTCACTTTCTAAGTCATTTGAATGAGCTATTGTGCCAATCTACTGGGAGAAAGTGTTCACCTCCTTGGACAGCAGTGCTGGTCTGTTACTTCTCGGTCTGAGAGCACCTGGATTTAGGTCCTATATACGTGTAAGGACAGTGCATTGGTGAGGATGGTCTTTGAAATCTGGGTCCAAACAGTAGAAAGCTGTTTGTTTTATTTAGAAGATACTTTGCGCTGGCCCACCCGTCATTCATGTGCAGCTCACGGTCCATCAGGACAAACGTCACCTGATTCAATCCTTCAATCCCTCATTCATCCATTCATTCATTCAGTCATCCAGCTAATGAGTGAGTTAATAGCATCTTCAGAATGGCAATAGCCTGCAGTAGTTTCTAGGAATTCAAACATGAAAGAAAGGAAGCCCTTTCCCTCAAGGACTGGCAAATAACTGAAACAGTGTAATGTGGCATTGGTTGCAAGAACCGGGTGTTCTTGGATACGATGAGGACGCACAGGCACGATGGTCATATTGTGAAATGTTGTTGATTGCCCTGTTCCAGTTATACTCGAACTCCAGCTCCATGTTTCCCTGAATCCTATTTATGCCCCAGGGAGGCAATTGACAGGCTGTGTTTTAATCATCCATAGGATTGCCTCCTTCATTGGACAATTAACTTCCAGAGAACACAAAGTACATTTGGTTTCTTTTTATCATCTCCACACTCAAAATAGCTCCTAAAGTGTCTAGTAAAATATGAATAAAGCAAAGTTCATTAACTGGCCTCAGCTGTCTTCAGTTAACTTCATATGCCTCTCTAAATCATTATTCTTCCAATCCCCTCTTCTCAAAATGACTATTCCTTTGACAAATGCATAGCGTGATGTGTAATGCAGAATCGTTCTTCCTGTAGCCAAAATTAATTTACCCGGATATCGTTTGTGATTTTCCTCTTACCAGAGCTCTGGAATTATTCCCAAAGAACTTGTTTGCTTATAGTCTCTATTGCCCCTAAAAGGGGAAAGCTCAAATTATTGTAGAATTCAACATATGATGCAACACGCACGCAGCCATGAAATATTTTTCTCCCTCACCACAAAGTCACTGCTGCTAAATTTATCAGCCTGCCGCTCAGGCTGCCATCATGCAGAAAAATAAATAAATAAAAGGCATCAGCAGCTATGTCATCCTGTATGAGCTTCCTATTGCTGCTGTTAAAAACAAATATATTCCTAGTGACTAGTAAAAACTCAGTGTTATTATCATACAGTTCTGGAGGTCAGAAGTCTGAAATGGCTCTCTCTGGGCAAAAGCCAAGGGCTCAGCAGGACACCATGCCTTTCTGGATGTGCTATGAGGGAATCCACTGTCTAGCCTTCTCCAGCTTCCAGAGGCTCTCAGCATCCATGGCTGGTGGTCCCCTTCCACCTTCAAAGCATCTGGTAATTGGTTGATTCTCCTATTTGCATCATCCTGACACACTTCTGCCTCCTTCCTTCACTTACAAGGATCTATGAGATCGCATTGGATCCAGCCGGATAATACAGGGTCATCTCCCCATTTCACAGTTAACTTACTAGCAAATTAAATTTTATCTGCCATCCTAACTCACTTTAGCATAGAACACGGCTGAGTTCCCAGGTTCTGGGGACTCAGATGTGGACATTTTTGAGGGGTCATTATTTTGCTGACCACACCCTCTTATGTACCTGCTTTAGTGTTCTCTCCCATGAAAGCCTGTCCAGGGAATCCCTAACAGATAAATTTTCACCTGCTGCACCATCATGCTGTCAAGAAGTAGAGAACAAGTTGGTTCTTATCTTACGCCTTAAAGAAGGTGGGTCTCTAATCACAGAATTGGATACACAGTCTTTTTAGATCAAAGCTGTTTATTCCAACAGGGACAGATGAGTTTGAAAATGCTGGCGTGCGTTTCCCCAGGATGACCTTGCGTTCCCTGTGCACTGCTTGGGAGAGGGGTGGAGAAAGTTGCTTATACGTTGTTCTTTGGCTGATAGTTCACGTGTCACAACTGGATGGCTTGCGCAAGAGTTTTCCTGGCGGTTCTCAGTTCCCATGGAGACGCCCATCCCGTCCTTCTGGGACTCGGGCCGTCGGCTGCCTTCTGTCCTCACCACCCCACTGCAGCTTGGCTAGGTTTCTTCCCAGCGCTGCTATCGGTACAAACGTGTCAGCACTTTGTAACAGATGGCTGCCTTCAACAGTGAACACAGTCTCTTAATATATCACGTGGGCTCCAAGAAATGCTGGGTGCACATCTCTGAGACAGGCTGGATGCACTCTGAAGCACAGGCTAGGGAAAACAGTAGCTGCCCTGGGAAGCCTGGGGCAGAAGCCATGGAAGGTGGCGGCGAGCACCCAGAGCAAACTGCTGACCTTTTCTTCGCTGAAGTCAGCCAAGGAAATGGCACGTGTCCCAGTGGGGTGAAGATCCACTCCGTATCAAGGGCTTAGATGGCTGAACTTACACAGCCGAATAGAAACCCACGCTTTTACCTGCTGGCTGCTTGACTTGGAACAAATCACTAAAATCTTTTAAGTTAAATGTATCTGAAAAGAAGTGACAACTTTTGCAGTTTTTGAGTTAAGAGTTAGGTAGAAAGTACTTTGAAACTGAAAGAGAAAATTAATGCAAGGAACTATTATTCTATTGTTTCTATTGAATATAATGTCGCCAGGCTAAATTAAAATAATCTGAAGTGGGTGTAAGTTAGACATTGGTTCTCAGCAGAATCCTCAAAAGTTATTTGGAAACACGGGAGTTGCTTTGTGTTTCAGGAAGAGTGGCAATGCTCTGAGTTTTAGTGGGTTGGATGCATGTGACGCAGATACACTGACGTTCATAGGACAGCCCTGCACGCTAGGGGGCCGTTCAGTGCCCACCAAGACCCCTGCAGGAGGACGACGACCTGAGCCTGAATCTAACGCTCTTTTGAGACATTAAACATTTTTTTCTGGTCTTTAATATCCGTGGGTTTATCCAGAAACAATTGCCGTGTACCTTGAGGAAGAATGTACTTTGCTGTGTTCAGACATTAACCATACATTGTTTCAGACGCTTTGCGGCCCCATGGACTGCAGCACGCCAGGCCTCCCTGTCCATCACCAACTCCCAGAGCTCACTCAAACTCATGTCCATTCAGTCGGTGATGCCATCCAGCCATCTCATCCTCTGTCGTCCCCTTCTCCTCCCACCTTCAATCTTTCCCAGCATCGAGGTCTTGAAAAGAGTCAGTTCTTCACAACAGGTGGTGAAAGTATTGGAGTTTCAGCTTCAGCATCAGTCCTTCCAATGAATATTCAGGACTGATTTCCTTTAAGATGGATTGGTTGCCATTTTTTAAGAAACTTTTATTTTGAAAGAATTGCATGTTTATAAAAGTGAAGTGAAGTCGCTCAGTCATGTCCGACTCTTTGTGACCCCATAGACTGTAGCTTATCAAGCTCCTCCATCCATGAGATTTTCCAGGCAAGAGTGCTGGAGTTGATTGCCATTTCCTTCTCCAGGGGATCTTCCTGACCCAGGAATTGAACCCCGGTCTCCCGCATTGCAGGCAGACACTTTACCATCTGAGCCACCAGGGAAGCCCGCATGTTTATAAAACAGTTACAAAAATGCAGAAAAACTGTCTTTTCCCAGCTTCTTCCAATGTTAATATCTTACATATCCATAGTGTAAATAGAAAAAGCAGGATGTTGGTGTCAATGGAACCCTAGTAACTAAAGCAAGCTTTGCATATGAAGCTCACTACTCATATGGAGAAGGAAATGGCAACCCACTCCAGCATTCTTGCCTGGAGAATCCCATGGACAGAGGAACCTTGCGGGCTGCAGTCCATGGGGTTTCGAGAGCTGGACACGACTGAGTGACTTTGACTTGACTACTACTCACATGGAGCAATTGCTGTTTATCATCAATTGAGATAGAGATCTCTTTCCTGTTTCTCACACGGATAGATATCCGTTCCCTGTTTCTCACATGGATACATGGCCATCCCTAAGCTATGCAGTGATGATTTTTCCCCCTGGAGGGGACATGACAGCTCTGATCTATTTCTGGTTTTCATGTAAGCATGGATCTGTTTCTGAACTTCCTTACTATTTTCTACTATCCTATTCATCAATCCCTAAATCTATACCACTGAAAAAGCATAACGTAGCTTGACAACCAATGCATAGATATACCTAATATATATAATATACTCAACATATAAGATAAATCCTGTCTCCTTCTTTGGGAATATCTTGGTTATTATTGCCCTTCACTCTTCAATATAGTTTTAGAATCTTAGATGATGTATGTATAGAATATAAAGAACTGTGTAAGTACTCAATAGTTTTCTAAACGAGATGTTGAAAATGAACAAAGTACAAGGATATCTTCGATATTTATTTTCCCAGTGACTACAATCATCATGAAACAGATAGTGGATTTATATTGAAACAGATCTTGAAATGTATTCTATCCTCTGGTGTGTATACTAAACTTATTTTGCCACCAAGCTGTCCAGCTGCTTAGTTTTATTACATCTCTCTGGAGTTTCTCAGCTTGTCTTAAATTCTTCACTAACCAAATATTACGTATCCATTTAACACAGTATTTGTTTGACTGTTTCACAGGAGCGCATTATATTTTTTTGACACAAGGCCTTTGTTTCAAGAGTATGTATTCAGAGTCTTTCTATATGTCACCATTTTCAGAGCCACCACCTTGTTCTGAAACATCATCATTGCCAACCTGGACTAATAAAATAATATCCTAGCTTGTCTTACTTCTAGTCCAGTCATGGGTGCTTTTTGTGAGTCTGTTGATTACAGTGTAGTGCATGCATGCAAAGTCCTTTAGTCTTGTCTGACTTGTAAGACCCTATGGACTGTACCCTACCAGGCTCCTCTGTCCATGAGATTCTGCAGGCGAGAACACTGGAGGGGGTGCCATGCCCTCTTCTAGGGGATCTTCCTGACCCAGGGATCGAAATTGAATCTTCTGCCTCTCCTGCATTGCAGGTGGATTCTTTACCACTGAGCCACCGAGGAAGCCCCAGACTGTAGTATATACACAGAGAAGTTTTTGCAAAGTATAGATTTACAGCTGGATTTGTATATATATATAAATATGGCATATTTAATTATCTTACAGTTCAGAATATTTTCTCATTTCTTTTGTCACTTTTCTTTTTTTTAACTCATGAGTTGTTGGAGAAGGAAATGGCAACCCGCTCCAGTGTTCTTGCCTGGAGAATCCCAGGGACAGAGGAGCCTGGTGGGCTGCCATCTGTGGGGTCGCACAGAGTCAGACACGACTGAAGCGACTTAGCATGCGTACATGCATTGGAGAAGGAAATGGCAACCCACTCCAGTGTTCTTGCCTGGAGTATCCCAGGGACGGGGGAGCCTGGTGGGCTGCTGTCTATGGGGTCTCACAGAGTCGGACACAACTGAAGCGACTTAGCAGCAGCAGCAGCAACATGAGTTGTTTAAAAATAATTAGTTCTTTACCATTGGGAGACTTTCCGCTTACCTACCCTTTACTGATTTCTAGATTAACTTCATCGTGTTCACACAGCATACTCTGATTAATTTCCACTCTTAGGATGAAAGATAGGTTATATAGTCCAGCATATAATCAGTTCCATGCCCGTGTTATCTACATGCTAATTGGGTCACAGGTATTGATCTTGTCTGGGTCTTTCACATGTTTCCTGATTTTGTTTAAACTCTTAGTTCTGTTGGATGCTAAGAAGGGTGCATTAGAAGATGCTCAGTTTGGCTTGCAGATGGCTGCCTTCTCAGTGTCTGCTCATGTGGTCTTTTCCTAGTGTACTTGCTTAAAGAGAGAAACAGATCTCTTTTTCTCCTTCTTCTTAAAAGGTCAGCAATCTTATAAGTTTAAGACCTCTCTCTTATGACCCCATTTAACCTTAATTATACCCTAAAAGACCATCTCCAAACATTCATATTGGGACTTAAGGCTTTAGCATGTGAATTTGAAGGGGAAACAATTCAGTCCATAACAGACCTTCAATCTCTTGCCATGCTAAGTTAAGCCCAATATCAGGGTTACCAGAAACTTGGAAAACAGAATTCACATGCCATTATCTTTGAACAATTGTTTTTGATAAATAACACTGAAGAATGACACTGAACTCCAGCTAAAATTCTTCCTGAAAAACTAATATGATGTTGAAAATACATTTTTTTTAAATGCCGTAATAAGATCCCACTTATAGCCCTTATCTGGATCAGCCAGGGTTGAAGGGTAGCCAGGGCTGTGAGAAGAGCCATACAAAAAGACTGTCAGATAAACAGCATTCATAATCAGATATATTAGGTGGTCTCAGAGCACCAGGTGGCTCAGTGGGTAAAGAATCCGCCTGTGATGCAGGAGACATAAGAGACATGGATTCAATCCCTGGGTCAGGAAGATCCCCTGGAGGAGGGCGTGGCAGCCCACTCCAGTATTCTTGCCTGGAGAATCCCTTGGAGAGAGGAGCCTGACAGGCTACGGTTTGTGAGGTCGCAGAGTTGGATACGACTGAAGCAACCGAGCAGACAGGCACGTGGCACCATACAGATCATCCAGCCGTACTACGGACTTTGCATTTTAAAGAAAGTACCGAATGCAGACCTCGGAACATTTTCAATAAAGACTGCCATCACTCCACAGAGATGCTCAAAAATAACCTGGGTTCCTTATAAAGAAGAAAGTGGAGGGGACAGGAGTTACAGTGGAAGCATCAGGCGGAGTGACTCCACATTCTGTAAAGACATTGTGGGGACTTTAACTGGGGTTTTTGCACTGACTGAATAAGAAGTGAAATGGGTATTTGGGGGGTGGGGTGGGCTGGATATCCTTGAAGTTGCAGCAGCAGGATTTTTAGTGGAGAAGAAAAGGTAAATGTCAGAAGTAATTCCCAGGTTTGGTTTGGGCAACTGGCTTAATACAGGTGCTATTTTTGTGAAGTGAGGCTAGGACATAAATAACAGGGCAAAGTCAAAGTATGTAAGGAAGCTGGACCTTGGCATAACGGTACCCAAATGGAGAGAAGGTGCTTTCTACAGATACCCCGCCAAAATCCAGCTTCCTCACTCACCACTTAACTCACTCCCCCACCTAAGATCCAGAGAAGAAAATCTAACAGCAGCAAATACACTGTAAGGTGAGATCCCCAACACACAATTTGAAAAAGTGCTAGCATCATCTCAGGGAGGCTCCCTGCTCGAGGATTAGCCTGCACGAGAACCAGGACAAGTCCCATGAAGTTACTTCGCAACATAAGAAGACTCAAACTATCAGCAGATTAAAAAGGAAAAAAAGTACGGTTTTAAAAAGTCTTAATTGAGAGGAAATCCATTTTGACAAAATCTGTTTTGAATTCTCTCAAAATTAAACGAAAGAAGGGAGGGAGTTTTAAGACGGAAGGAGCAGACGTATACCTGCGGTTGATTTACGCTGATATACAGCAGAACCAGCACAAGGCTGTAAAGCAATCATCCCCCATTAATAATAGATAAATAAAACGTAAAAATGCCAGGGACTGCAGCACATGGGAAGTCAGTGCTCACTGTCACTAAAAATATCAAATGAAATAAGATAAACATTGGAAAAATGTTAATGGCACATTTGAAAACATAAGTGAGATAGCAAGTCAGGCCACAACAATTCGCAGAGGCACTTAGAATAAGTGAAGTGAAATGAAGAAGCGAAGTGAAGTCGCTCAGTCGTGTCCAACTCTTTGCGACCCCATGGACTGTAGCCTACCAGGCTCCTCTGTCCCTGAGATTCTCCAGACAAGAGTACTGGAGTGGGTTGCCATTTCCTTCTCCAGGAGATCTTCCCAACCCAGGGATTGAACCCAGGTCTCCCGCATTGCGGGCAGACGCTTTATCATCTGAGCTACCAGGGAAGCTCATCTAGAATAAGTAATGAGGCATGATAACTTCACTTGTGATTTTTTTTCTGCATTAATAAATTGCCTCATTGTCTAGAATTAGTAAAGAGGCAATTTATTGATGCAAAAAAAATCACAAGTGAAGTTATCATGTATACCTTTAAAAGAAAGAGAAAGAAGAACATGTAAACCAAGATAATAGGCATAAAGGACAAATAATAGGGAAAAAATAACTATAAAGACTACAATAAGAAGGAAAAACTATTAAGAATTTCTGGACAATGATAATCTACCTACAATATTCACAAGAATCAACTGAAAAGGT
Source organism: Redunca redunca (assembly GCA_006410935.1). NCBI lineage: Eukaryota > Metazoa > Chordata > Mammalia > Artiodactyla > Bovidae > Redunca > Redunca redunca. The sequence continues at coordinate 794,425 of SJYQ01096194.1, read as the reverse complement.
ACAGTTAAAAAATGGCTTGTGTAAGATAAATATATAAATATTTTATAATCAATGAACACTAATTACAAAATATGAGTGAATATGTAAAAAAAACATAAAATACTTAGGAAATAATGTTACAAATCAGAAGACATTTATAAAGATGTAACTGGGGTCTGAATTACTAGAGGGATTGTGTCCCTGGTATGGAATCAATATGGCAAAGACATTAATTCTTCAAAACTAAACTACAAATATAGTATGGTTTACAGATTGAAATTTCACAAGATTTTTCATAGAGCCGACATTGGTGGTGATATTAATATATATATAATGTAACACACACGTGAAGAGCAGACTTTATTGGAAAAATAATGAATGCAGAGTTTTTTCTTCAAGATATCAAAAGAGATTTTCTATTTCATGTCGCTAAAAGTGTAGGATTTCTATTAAGTGAAGAGAGGAAGAGAACTGAGGGTATAAAAATGAAGATACATATTCACTCATGAAATTCAAAGCGTCCTTATAATGAGATCAGTGCCTTTATAAGAGACCCCAGGAAGCTCCTTTCCCTTCTAACACATGACACTGAGAAGTCTGAAATCCAGAAGCGTGTCTTCATCAGAACCCCAGCATGCTGGCCCCATAATCAGGGACATCCAGCCTCCAAGACTGTGAGAAATTCTATTGTTTTTAAGCCACTGAGTCTTCGTACTCTGTTAGAGCAAACTGAACCAAGACCAGAATGAAAGAAGTCATCCAAAAGACCCAAAGCCTTGCAAACATAGATGCTCTCATCAAAAAGAAGCAATCCCATATTACTTAGAAGAAAAGTTAAAGGAGAAAGACCTGCAGAAAATAGTTTCTGTGTATATAACAAAGGAAGAATATGGTAAAAAAAAATTTAAAAATTAATTAAGAATTAACATATACATACTGCTGTATATAAAATAGATAACCAGCAAGGACTTACTGTGTAGCACAGGGAACTTTACTCAATATTCTGTCATAACCTCTATGAGAAAAGAATCTGCAAATGAATGGATGCGTGTACATACATACATGCGTGTGTATATGTGTATATATGTATGAATCACTTTGCCATACACTTGAAACTAACAGAGCATTGTATACTGACTATGCTCAGATATAAGCTAAAAAAATTTAAAAGACATATTGTTAAGCTTTTCCTTTAAAAAAGTGGAATATAGCAATAATGAAATAAAATATCAGTACTTGATAATGTACGGAAACCTCATTTTACTGTGATTTACTTTTTTGCACTTCAGACATAGTGTGTTTTTTACAAGTTAAAGTTTTGTGCAAACTTGTGCTATCAGATGATGATTAGCATTTTTATAAAGAGTATTTTTAATTAAAGTGTATACATTTTTAAGACACAATGTTATTGGACATTTCACAGGGGGTAGCATAGTGTAAAACGTAACTCTTATATGCATTGGGAAATTAAAAATAAAAGTGACTCCTTCTGTTGCAATATTCACTTTATTATTTGGAATCAAACCTACAATATCTCCTAGGTATGCTCTAATAAAGAAAAGTTATTGAACTTCTCTCATATCAAAGAATATGCAAACTAACCCAGAGTTAATATTTCCACTGCTGAAATTGGTAAATGTATGGTTTTATACCATTATTGCCAGGTATGAGAAAATGTATATCCCTGTGCACTCTTGGTTGACTCTCACTTCATATAGTCGTTGAAAGGGAAAAAAACAAAGACAAAAAAAAACCTTAGAATTGTCAATCTAGAATTCCACACTCTGAACCTTTGTTAAGTCAGACAGGCATACTTAGACGTGTTACAAAAAAAAACAAAGATAAGAACGGACAAATAGTAGAGTGTGAGCACAGATTATATTTGTTGAAATTTATTTGGATTTTCTAAATACAAGTTGAAGCTATTCAATTCAAGTTGAAGTCAATTCTTTTTGGTCTTAAGTGTGATGTGGTTGCCATAGAAACTGTATTTTTTTCCCCCAAGAAATTCTTTAAAAGAACACCTGTGTCAATAAGCATACATCTGAAATATATAAGCTCTTACAACTCCATGTGCTTTGATTTCTATGTTATCGTAAAGAATAAAGATTAATAATGAGTCTCCTAACTGTATCACTGTAGATCAAAATGTCTCCATTTATGCACAATTACATTCTTCATGATTTCCTGGGAAAGCAAAATAGAGATTCAGTATGAACTCTTTTGAAATGATAGCTTTTTTTGGTCTGCATAGCAGGGAAGGAAGAGAAAAATGGTGGCGGATTTTGAGGAAAGAGGGATCCTGGAATGCACCCTTGATTAGTGGAGGTATTTTAAAGAAATTTAAAATCCACCTGGCACTCAGATATAAAAAGCCGCGAAGACTGAGCTGCAGCGCCGGCATTTCCTTCTGGATGCAGAGGACTCTAATGACTCATGCTTCATTGCTATGCCAGCCTGTCTTCCAGCGCAAGCTTCATTAAGGTTAAAACAAACGCAAAAAGCAAAATGCAAGGCTAGTGTCAGGGAAGTGCTGGCAAGTCTCAGCGACCTGTCACAGTGACACAGACCCCGATGTGCCGACCAGAAGCCCCACGGGAAATGTATCTCATGACAGGGGCCCCGGGATGATTCTGTACAGGAATGAAGCTGGGAGTCGCTGTAATGCCGCGAGACAGCATGGAGGCTGACCTTCACAGGCACAGACCTGGCGTGAATGATGCCCGAGTAACCAGGCTCAGAGCAATATAACTGGCAAAGTAAGGGGCTTTGCTAGTGTGCATAAAAATGCACGTGGGGCAGATAGGTACCGTGTTATCTATAATTCTCTAGTAACGGCAGTTGTATGTGTGCTAAATGACAGCATGGGTGAGTCTAATTCAATCTTCATAGAACAACAGCAATATTAAATATCAAACGATCATAAAATACTATCTGCGCGTGCTCCAAAGTCAATTTTTTATGTGTGTAAGTTGTCAGGTTGCAAGCCAAGATTTATCTTAAGGGCTGGATCAGGCTGAGGTTCCCTGGAAATATAGTCCTTATTCTTCCATACGGTGGTATTACACTGTCCTCTGAATGAGATGTGGTATGTGTGTGTGCACGCACACGCATGTGCATTGAGACAGGATGGGGTGGATGGCTGCAGAGTGAAAACCAGGGATATTGTTCCGTGTCTTCCATGTTGCTCTTAAATTCCTAGGTAAAGGGATCTTGGAGGAGAAATCCTTGTTGGTAAAACTTTTCTCGAAGCTTCAGAGCATAAGAGTTTCTTAGATTGTGCTTTAATTTAGGACGGGGAGGAAACCGAGATGTTGCACCAGCTAAGCCCTCCAAAGTTCTCCTCCCTGCCCTCGTTCCTGCCGATGTGATGGCAGCCCTCAGTACTTAAACATGATGAGCTGTACGTGGCCATGAGGTCATGGTGACCGTGGCAGGGAGTTTCGATCTTAAATTGTTCCTCTGGTCTCAACGTCTTTCCATTTCAGAATCTCTAAACCTTCCATCTCCCCACCCCAGCTGAAAGCAAGGAACAGGAGTCTCAGAGGTTCATGGTGCCCTATGTAATCGTGTGCAGAAACACACCTGGAATGATAGCAGGGTCTAGATTACACATTAATAGCATGCAAGCCCCTGTCAGTAGGTAGGAATTTTTTTCTGAGGGTTTTGTGAGTTGGCTTTCTCTGGACAGGCACCTGGGCAGTGGCCTGAACCTGGGTCCACATCATTTCAGAACACATGACAATGCCTGCTTCCACTACTGCTGCTTCCAGACCCTAGACTAACTGCTTTGCGTCTTTCTGCCTCCACCGATTGATCTGTAAATCAGGACACTGGTAGGATGTCTCTTACAGGACTATTGCAAACATTAACTGAGAGCATAAAAGTGACATCTGTAAAAGATTTCCTCAGGTTCAGTTTATCTGAAAATGGGCTTCTTGAGCTAGTTTATGGAAAAAGGGCTTTCCTTCCAATTCATTTTTGAAAAAACACATTGAAAAAATTTTATTTCATATTTATTTTTGAAAAAAACGTTCTGTATAGAATTAGGGGTTGTGAGGTGTTTTTTTTTTTTTTCATTTTACCTCTTTAACAATAACCATCATATAATTTGCAGCTTTGAATGAGACAGGGCAAAGGCTTTATCTTTGCTCTTTTGTGCATGTGTTCTCTTGGGATTCACAGGGAATTGGTTCCAGGATCCCCCATGGGTACCAAACTCCATGCATACCCGAGTCCCCTGTAGAGAGTGGCGAGCTGCAGCCGGCCCTTCATAACTGTGGGCTCCGTATTTCCATCCACAGCTGGTTCAATCTATGGACGTGGAACCCACACATACAGAGGACTTTCTATAATGTGTTATTTCCTGACTCTGACTGCCTTCTATGTTTTTTCTTTCATATTAGTTTTCAGTGGTTTGAACATCATATGTTTATTTTTGTTGACATTTATCCTATTCAGATATCAGTGAATTTCTAGATCGCATTATTATTTTTTATTGTTCACTATAAAACTACTGCTGTTGTCTCTTCAAAATTCTCCTGTGTTTTATTCACTGTCTCTTCTTTCTCCAGGACTCCAATTCCATATATGCTAGTTCAGTATTTGTCCTGTGTGTGTGCATTCTCAGCCTCTTCAGTGGTGTCTGACTCTTTGCGACCCCGTGGGCTGTAGCCCACCAGGCTCCTCTGTCCCCGGGATTCTCCAGGCAAGAACACTGAAGGCGGTTGCTGTTTCCTTCTCTAGGGGATCTTCCTGACCCAGGAATCGAACCCACTTCTCCTGCATCTCCTTCATTAGAGGCAAATTCTTTACCCACTGAGCCATCTGAGAAGCACATTTGCGCTATAGTCCTTAGATACTCTCCATTGTTTTATTTCTCCTTTTATTCCTTGATTCATGCTGTTTCAACTTATTTAATTTATTTTAGCCTACCTCCATATTCAGTGATTTTTTTGCTTAGCTGGTTTGAGTCACCTGACGAATCTATTAAAGACATTCTTCACCTTTCTAAATGTACTGTTTTTCATTTCTAATTTTTCTTTTACCTTTCTTGCAGTTTATTTTCCACTGCTTAAACCTCATCTGTTCTTACATGGTGGCCACCTTTTCTCCTAAACCCGTGCACAAGTCAATCACAGCTATGTTAAAATGCGTATCTGGCAGTGGCAGAGGTGGCTGGGAGACAGAATGAATCCTCATGCCTTGACCAAGTGCTGCTTCTCCATAGCCCTTTGTACCTTGGCTTCGGTGTGTTTTTCTCAGCCTTCTTGACCTTCCTTTCCAGGGCGGCTTAACCGTGCCTTGTCTGTGTTTGCTCATATATTCATGAGCTGCCCTTGGTGATGCTGCAGTCTCAGTTGCTGAAATAAAGAGTGAAAAATAAGGATAAGTGGACTGGAAAAGCCGATGCCCCCAAACCCCAATGGCTCAGTGGATAAAGAATTCGCCTGCAATGCAGGAGACACAGGAGGTGGAAGTCTGATGGCCAGGTCGGGAGATCCCCTGGAGAAGGAAATGGCAACCTGCTCCAGTATTCTTGCCTGGAAAATCCCGAGGACAGAGGAGCCTGGAGGGCTACAGTCCATGGGATCACAAAGAATCAGACACGACTGCGTGACTAAGCACGTAAGCACAAAACTAGCATGCATAAAACACCTGTTGGAATTCCATGTTATTTTAGACAGAAATTGCACAAAATCTGCTGTACTCTTGATCTTTTTAGGGTAGGATCTTGTCATTTGCCTTTAGAGATTCCCCAATGTCATATTATGGGTTTTGAGATGTTGCCAGTGAAGGTCTGTTTAACTCAATCCTCACACCTTTATAAATCAAGAGGGCAAATGTTTTCTGTATAGAGGCAAATGAAGATATATCCAAGAGTGGGTGTTTTCGGGTATATGGGGCCAAAGAAATGTTGCTACGTGGTTAATAACAGGGTCCTTCCAACAACAACCACAACTACTACCACCACAGTGGCAATAGAACTTTTTCCATTAGTTTGAAGGGAGAAATTTTCCCAAAATCTCTGTGAGGAATTCAGAAGAAAATTTCCAATATGTTGTCCATAACTTCTTATGTTGTATCCTCTTAAAATTCTTCTGTAGCATTTCTAATAATCGCGAGAACTCAAATTGGGTTAATCAAAGCCAAATAATATAAGAGATGCAATATACTAGATTCCCCTTCCTAGTAAGTTCTATTCCCTTGAGAGTCACCTGATAACCTATGCCCTCTGTGAAAATACAGGCAAATGATGGAAGGTAATGAAGCCACAGTAACATGATTGTTCACCTTTATGCTCTATGAGGCTTATGCTCTATTCCTCCAGATTCTGCAGGGTCTAAAGCTAGCTGATTCATTTAATCAGGACTCTGATACATAGCACTGTTACTTTCTCCTGGTAACTGCCAGCCACAGATTTACTCTGATGAACTTCAATGTCTCTAAACAATGAATAAATGGGACAAGAAACCAGTTAAATGGTACCTTGAGTGTTCTTTATGGGCCAGTTCACAGTCATTACAAGGGTACATCCATAATGTATAGCAACCATTGGCCATCCTATTGTGCTTTATCTCTCCAATTGTTCTCCTTACAATGAGGACTGTTATACAAGTTAAAGCCCATTCTTAGTTTAGTGCTCAAAATCATTTTTATCCAATTTATTAAAGAGTAACTCAAGACAAGTATCTTGTTAACTAGGTTCTTTCTTGTTTGTTCGTTTACTGAGAGTCAAACGACTGAGAAAATTCCTTAATTCAAACTTGATGCTTGCAGTATCGTTTGCACAAAAGTTTTACAATTGCATCACCACACAGATAACCATGAATCTGAGAGTGGACCAGTGTTCATTTGTAAACAGCCTAGAATGTCTCTTGTCAATAGGACCTAATTATTTTTGTCTTACACAAATGTGAAAGGGCCTAAACCATGTAACTTAGCTTCAAGGGCATCCCCTCACTCCAAGACTGGTTCTTTGCACATAATTTGTAATCGCTCACCTTGAGTTGAATTAAAATTCACCCTCTGTATCCTCATGCCTTCTTCCAAACATACCAATATTAATTATACAGTCAATAAATACAGTAAAATCAAATCAAAACCATTTCTGCTCTCTATTCTATATTTTGGAGATGCTCGATGCTAACTCAAACCAACCCACCCAAATTGTTAAGGCAAGAGCGTCTCCTGTATATTAAACCCAGTTGATGCCATCTAGTTTAGTTATCAATGGAGAGTGATGGTGAAACTGGAGTCAGGATATTAATCAGGATGAACTTCATATTTTTTCATATACTCTCCCATCAATACTTTCACTGTACTAAGGTCTCAACATAAATTAAGCCCTGGAGATAAATTAACAAGCAATTTATCAGAACCGTGTGTCCTCGCTCGATGCCCTTATTCATGACTCCTTATAAGATGTTTTAAAGTTCTTTGCATCAAAAAAAAGTGTGTAAAAATGTTGTGTGTGTGTATGTGGCTTTCTGTATGCTCTTTTCTTTTGCACATTTGTGATGAAATTAGTGAATACTATTTTCACTTCAGTGAATGATTGTTTGGAATACTCTTTACTTGTAGATATACATTTTGACTCACCACTTAAGTGGTATAAAAATAAAATATATTGTCCTTTGTGATTCAAAAACCTAGGAAAAATGCATGTAACACAGTACGATTGATACATAAATAAACACAACAATAATGACCACTTTCACATACAACGTGGCTTATTAAAGTATTTTCATAACTGAATTCACTTGTCTTGCTTAAAAACTTCTCTTATCAGATTCAGTTCAATTCAGTCACTCAGTCATGTCTGACTCTTTGTGACCTCATGGACTGCAGCACGCCAGGCCTCCCTGTCTATCACCAACTCCCGGAGTTTACCCAAACTCATGTCCACCGAGTTGGTGATACCATCCAATCATCTCATCCTCTGTTGCCCCCTTCTCATCCCACCTTCAATCTTTCCCAGCATCAGGGTCTTTTCAAATGAGGTGGCCCAAGTATTGGAGTTTCAGCTTCAACATTAGTCCTTCCAATGAATATTCAGGACTGATTTCTTTTAGGATGGACTGGTTGGATCACCTTGCAGTCCAAGGGACTCTCAAAGGTCTTATCCAACACTGCAGTTCAAAAGCATCAATTCTTTGGCACTTAGCTTTCTTTACAGTACAACTCTCACATCCATACATGACTACTGGAAAAACAATACCCTTGACTAGATGGACCTTTGTTGGCAAAGTAACATCTCTGCTTTTTAATATGCTGTCTAGGTTGATCACAACTTTCCTTCCAAGGACTAAGCGTCTTTAATTTCATGGCTGCAGTCACCATCTGCAGTGATTTTGGAGCCGGCCAAAATAAAGTCTGCCACTGTTTCCACTGTTTTTCCATCTATTTGCCATGAAATGATGGGACCAGATGCCATGATCTTTGTTTTCTGAATGTTGAGCTTTAAGCCATCTTTTTCACTCTCCTCTTTCACTTTCATCAAGAGGCTCTTTAGTTCTTCTTCACTTCCTGCCATAAGGGTAGTGTCATCTGCATATCTGAGGTTTTTGATATTTCTCCCAGCAATCTTGATTCCAGCTTGTGCTTCATCCAGTCCAGCATTTCTCATGATGTCCTCGGTATAGAAATTAAATAAGTGGGATGACAATATACAGCCTTGACGTACTCCTTTTCCTATTTGAAACCAAACTGTTGTTCAATGTCCAGTTCTAACTGTTGCTTCCTGACCTGCATACAGATTTCTCAAGAGGCAGGTCAGGTGGTCTGGTATTCCCATCTCTTTCAGAATTTTCCATAGTTTATTGTGATCCACATAGTCAAAGGCTTTGGCATAGTCCATAAAGCAGAAATAGATGTTTTTCTGGAACTCTCTTGCTTATTTGATGATCCATCGGATGTTGGCAATTTGAAATCTGGTTCCTCTGACTTTTCTAAAACCAGCTTGAATATCTGGAAGTTCACGGTTCATGCACTGCTGAAGCCTGTACATGGAGAATTTTAAGCTTTACTTTACTAACATGTGAGATGAGTGCAATTGTGCAGTAGTTGGAACATTCTCTGGCATTGCCTTTCTTAGGGATTGGAATGAAAAATGACCTTTTCAATCCTGTGGCCACTGCTGACTTTTCCAAATCTGCTGGCAAATTGAGTGTAGCATTTTCACAGAATCATCTTTTAGGATTTGAAAGAGCTCAACTGGAATTCCATCACCTCAAGTAGCTTTGTTCATAGTGATGCTTCCTAAGGCCCACTTGACTTCTCATTCCAGGATGTCTGGCTCTAGGTGAGTGATCACACCATCATGATTATCTGGACCATGAAGATCTTTTTTGTATAGTTCTACTGTGTATTCTTGTCACCTCTTCTTAATATCTTCTGCTTCTGTTAGGTCCATACCATTTCTGTCCTTTATGGAGCCCATCTTTGCATGAAATTTTCCCTTGGTGTCTCTAGTTTCCTTGAAGAGATCTCTAGTCTTTCCCATTCTATTGTTTTCCTCTATTTCTTTGCACTGATCACTGAGGAAGGCTTTCTTATCTCTTTCTCCTTGTTATTCTTTGGAACTCTGCATTCAAATGGGTGTATCTTTCCTTTTCCCCTTTGCTTTTCGCTTGTCTTCTTTTTACAGCTATTTGTAAGGCCTCCCCAGACAGCCATTTTGCTTTTTTGCATTTCTTTTTCTTGATGGTTGTCTTGCTCCCTGTCTCCTGTACAATGTCATGAACCTCCATCCATAGTTCATCAGGCACTCTGTCTATCAGGTCCATTCCCTTAAATCTATTTCTCACTTCCACTGTATAATTGTTAGGGATTTGGTTTAAGTCATAGCTGAATAGTCTAGTGCTTTTCCCTACTTTCTTCAAATTAAGTCTGAATTTGGCAATAAGGAGTTCTTGATCTGAGCCACAGTCAGCTCCTGGTCTTGTTTTTGCTGATTTATCAGATTAAAATATGTTAGCCTGTATACCATATATAGGCTAATGCATCCTGGTTTAGGTGGTAAATTCTTCTTCCATTGTATTTGCATTTTGCTTTCACTGTGGCTAAACCCAGACCTCATCCTGACCTCTAGCCTTTTAGTCCTTCTACCTTCCCATGCTTACCATCCCTCCCTTCCCAGTTGGCTTGGAATCATCATCCATCATTACAACCAAACTATTTATATCTTCAACTACTTTGCTCCTTTCTTCTACCATATGATTCACCTGGAAAAATTCCTTTCTAGAACAATTGTAGGGTGACCAGCCATTCTAGTTTCCCTGGGAATTAGAAAGTGCAACAAATAGGGATGGTTAATCTTCTGAAATCAGTTGTTCAGCCACTCACTTTCTACATTTCTTGTGTGTTTTCCTCAGTTCTTCCAGCCCAGGCCTGAGATTCTTTCTGCCCTTCCTTCTCCAGGTCAAGTCTGATGGGCACTGCTGATTTCAGCCTTTCTTAGTACTGCAAAGCCTCCACTGTCCTTCTCCTGTTGAAGATAGGGGACCTAAGTACTGCTTTACACTTCTTAACACTGCAATTTAAGTTAAAATTTAGTAGGTGCCTGATTTACTTGCTTCCAGTCAGCAGCATGTGCCAGCAACCACAACATTTTTTCTCCAACTAGACTTTTGAGCCTGACTTTTTGACCATTGTTCCCAAAACTTTCTCTCTCAATTTAATATCAGCTTTCATGAGATGATCTGAAAATTAGGCATAAAGGGAAGGAAGAGTCTCAGGGATGCATCTCTATGAATAATTTATAAATCTTAATGAACATTTGTTGTTTCCAATTTTTTTCTTTCACTTTTGTCTCTTCCCATTGGGATCAGGAGGCAGCTGAATTTTTGATCCAGATATTTTGGATTGGCTTTATTTTACTTATTCGCTCAAGCAGTTTTTGCCTAAGTTCACCTCTTTCTTTGGATGTCTTGATAAAAGCAGAAAGTAAAATTAAACTATACCATATTCTGACTCTTGCCAACCACTCCCCTGCACATGAGTTGCTTTTCAAGTTTTTGTAAAGGACATATTATCAAATGTTTTGCCACCGCATATAAAAGGTCCTCTCTTTCCAACCCATGTTGGTTTCCCCATGGTCTTCCTTCTGACCACCAGCGTGCAAAAAAATGTGAAAATGTTCGTTGCTCTGTTGTGTCCTTCTTTTTGCGACCCCATGAAATGTAGCCTGCCAGACTTCTCTGTCCATGGAATTCTTCAGGCAAGAACACTGGAGTGGGTTGCCATTTTCTCCTCCAGGGGACCTTCCTGACTCGGGAACTGAACCCAGGTCTAGTGTATTGCAGGTGGATTCTCTACCATCTGAGCCACCAGATCTTACCACTAAGATTACTTTTATTAGGCAGCATTTCACTTCAAGGTACCCCTTTCTTCACTCTTTGTTAAAATTAAAGAGTTAAGTTGAGTGAAAGTAGGATAATTAAGTTAAGAATAATTAAGTGGAAGGGAATCTATCATATGTATTATCTGTGTTTATAGTCATCCTAGACATGCTATCCATTCAATGCTGCTGCTAAGTCCCTTCAGTCGTGTCTGACTCTGTGCGACCCCGTGGACTGCAGCCTACCAGGCTCCTCTGTCCATGGGATTTTCCAGGCAAGAGTACTAGAGTGGGTTGCCATTGCCTTCTCCATTCAATAATAGTAGAAAAATGGAGAAGACATAACTGTTTCTTTATTCCTTAGCCTGGGAATATTTCACGTCACTTCCACTTAGCCTCCACTGCTAAGAACCAGCTGTATGGCCATATCTGAGCACGGGGAGAAGTGGAAAGTGTTTTCTCCCAGCGGACAGCCAATCCTGACTGTTAACGCTAGCCTCTAGGAGGTGAAACACTGTCAGAATCCAGCAAACTGCTCTGATCAGGAATGCGTGCCTTCTTTTACAGTTGCTCTGCCATGCATCAGAGAAATAACGTCCACTTGTACTCACCTTATTTCCTGAAAATATTGGTTGCTTAGTCTTGTTGGGCTCTTTGCAACCCCACTGCCTGCAGCCCGCCAGGCTCCTCTGGCCATGGGATGTCTAGCTTTGTCTAATTCCTCGTTTCACCATTTCTAGTGCTGCTATGCATAGTTCAGGCCTCTAGGATTGTGTTTGGTTTCTACCACTGAGTTTTGGCTATATTCTTCCCTCCATTCATTGCACTGAGTGGTGTTCCTAAGCCAAAGTACCAATTGTTCAGTCAACCCCTTTGCAAACTAGTCCAAAGCTTCCCACTGATCTCAGTTACCTGCGAACTCCTCTCTCACCACTCACTCACATGTTCTTTCCCCAACTTTCTTGAGTCACTTTCAGATCCTCAAGTTGAAAATGTCTTTTTTTTTCTCCACATCTGAGCCTGATGGTGACTATGTCTTCTGCTTGGCATGACCCTCTCTTCACTCTCTCCCAAAGACCTTGCTAGGGTAAAGTTTATAGCCCGTATCTGACAGCACTCATTTTGGACATCACCTCGCCCAACCTGCTTTCCCTGTCACAATTGCAAGTTCCTGGTTATATACTCTTCTTATTTCATCTCACAGTAGCTTTCGCTCCCTCAGATTAACATATAAAAATATGGTAAAATTGCCTGATTACAGTTCAGTGTGGATTACCCCATGAGACTGGAAATTTGTATCTTTTCCCTCTATCTGTGGCTGTGGGTCTTGGTGCCCTTTCATGTATATAGTGGATGCTCAGAGAATGTTTCCTGCATTGACTTAAGCTTAACTTATATGACAGAACGTCTCAGAACACTGCCTCAAATTATTTGCCTGTTACGAGTTGAATAAAATGGCTAAACATGGTCACACTTTGTACATACTTAAATTGAAGTTTGTAGGCTGAATTTTATATGAGAAATCTTTCAGTAACATTATCAAAATGAATCAAACACTTTCATAAGCAAATGCAAATTGAGAAAACATACATAGTTTGTGAGAGAAATTTGAAATTCACATTGTCATCAGAAAACTAAATCTCTCTGGTATAAAATGCTTAGCTAATCACAAAGCTAAAGGAAAAAAATGCATTTTAGATATCATTGACATATCTGTTTTGAAATCTTATCAATTTAAAAGCAAAATTGTTCTTTTTTCTGCAATGCTCACTAAATCTACCCTCAGTAAGTACCCATGAATCTAGTGTCACTTGTTTTAGGAAGAATGAAGTAAATTGTACTAACTATAGCTACATCTTGGCCATTTAAGAAATAAAAATATTTTATTAGAAATATTAGCAGCTTAGTTTGAAATGTGTTGTGTATTTCTTTGCAGTTTATAAAATGACAAAAATAATTCAAAACTAGATGAAGAACTTTTCATATCAATTTTATTCGACTAAGAGAAGAGATTCTGAATATTCATTGGAAGGACTGATATTGAAGCTGAAGCTTCAGTACTCTGGCCACCTGATGCAAAGAACTGACTCATTGGAAAAGACCCGGATGCTGGGAAAGATTGAAAGCAAAGGGAGAAGAGGGCAGCAGAGGATGACATAGTTGGACATGTCATCAACTCAAAGGACATGAATTCGAGTAAGCTCGAGGAGATAGTGAAGGGCTGGGAGGCCTGGCTTGCTGCAGTCCATGGGGTCACCAAGAGTTGGACATAACTTAGCGACTGAACAACAACAGCAAAGAGACTCTTTTAGAGTTATATATAATGAAGAAATAGAAAATAACTCATTTTTTTAAAATACGGCCAATTGAAATTAAGAATATGTTTTAATATTAATGAAACTTTTTTTTTTTTTTGGCTCCTAAGATATATTTGTAATAGCACTGGGAAATAAAGCCTTTGCTTTCAGAAAGTTGATTGAAAGAAAAATAAAATACCAAAACCAGTTCAAAGATCATTTACACATAAAGTGAAGAACAGAGACATAAGGTATTCAAGTAGATTAGCTGATTTCATTCTTACCCAGAAAGAAGCAAGCATTGGACTTTCTTTAATTGTTATCTTGTAGAGAAAAGGACTGACCTCAGAATCTGGTCAGGGTTGGGGAAGCCTGCCCAAGGTCACTTAGCTGGTGAACACTGAAGTCAGGACTTGGACCCACACAGTGTGGTCCCAGAGTCCATCTTCATGTCCTTTACAGAGAGGGCTGGTAAAAAGGCCACATTTTCCTAAGATGAACAAGAGGGTGTAATGATTAAAAGTGCATTTATGAATTTTCACACAGTTTTGACTGTTTTCCTCTACCAAGTTCTCTGTCTCATGAAAGTTGTTCACTCATGTCTAACTCTTTGCAACCCCATGAACAGTCCATGGAATTCTCCAGGCCAGAATATTGTAGTGGGCAGCCTTTCCCTTCTCCAGGGGATCTTCCCAACCCAGGGATTGAACCTAGGTCTCCTGCATTGCAGGTGAATTCCTTACCAGCTGATCCACAAGGGAAGCCCAAGAAAACTGGAGTGGATACCCTATCCCTTCTCCAGCAGATTTTCCCAATCCTGGAATCAAACCAGAGTCTCCTGCATTCCATGTGGATTCTTTACCAACTGAGCTATGAGGAAATCAAACTTTTTTATTTAATCAGAGATAACTTTAGAATTACACACAGTTTAAAGAAATAAGACAGAGAGGTCCCGCATGCACTTTGCCTAGTTTTCACCAACAGCGGCACCTTGTAAACCTATGGTGAAATATCACCACGGGGACTTTGACATTGAGTCAGTGCAGAGAGAGGTTCCTGTGGCTGCCAGGACCACTCTGAGCATCCCTTCCACAACCGCTGGGCTGAAAAGAGTTGATGTTTATTGGGCTTTTTGTGTGTATGCATGTGCTATTTCTACGTTCCTCAGTTCAGTTCAGTTCAGTCGCTCAGTCGTGTCCGACTCTTTGTGACCCCATGAATTGCAGCACTCCAGGCCTCCCTGTCCATCACCATCTCCTGGAGTTCACTCAGGCTCACGTCCATCGAGTCCGTGATGCCATCCAGCCATCTCATCCTCGGTCATCCCCTTCTCCTCCTGCCCCCAATCCCTCCCAGCATCAGAGTCTTTTCCAATGAGTCAACTCTTCACACGAGGTGGCCAAGGTGAAGTGGCTCAGCCGTGTCCAACTCTTTGCGACCCCGTGGACTGTAACCTACTAGGCTTCTCCGTCCATGGGATTCTCCAGGCAAGAATACTGGAGGTGGCCAAAGTACTGGAGTTTCAGCTTTAGCATCATTCCTTCCAAAGAAATCCCAGGGTTGATCTCCTTCAGAATGGACTGGTTGGATCTCCTTGCAGTCCAAGGGACTCTCAAGAGTCTTCTCCAACACCACAGTTCAAAAGCATCAATTCTTTGGCACTCAGCCTTCTTCACAGTCCAACTCTCACATCCATACATGACCACAGGAAAAACCATAGCCTTGACTAGACGGACCTTGGTCGGCAAAGTCATGTCTCTGCTTTTGAATATACTATCTAGGTTGGTCATAACTTTTCTTCCAAGGAGTACGTGTCTTTTAGTTTCATGGCTGCAGTCACCATCTGCAGTGATTTTGGAGCCCCAAAATACAAAGTCTGACACTGTTTCCACTGTTTCCCCATCTATTTCCCATGAAGTGATGGGACCGGATGCCATGATCTTCGTTTTCTGAATGTTGAGCTTTAAGTCAACTTTTTCACGCTCCTCTTTCACTTTCATCAAGAGGCTTTTTAGCTCCTCTTCACTTTCTACCATAAGGGTGGTGTCATCTGCATATCTGAGGTGATTGATATTTCTCCCGGCAATCTTGATTCCAGCTTGTGTTTCTTCCAGTCCAGCATTGCTCATGATGTACTCTGCATAGAAGTTAAATAAGCAGGGTGACAATATTCAGCCTTGACGTACTCCTTTTCCTATTTGGAACCAGTCTGTTGTTCCATGTCCAGTTCTATTTTTTTTTTATTTTTTATTAACATGAATTCACGAGTGTACAAGCGTTCCCAAACATGAATCCCTTCCCACCTCCCACCCCATACCATCTTACTTGATAGTATACATGTTTCAACTGTTGCTTCCTGACCTGCATACAGATTTCTCAAGAGGCAGGGGAGGTGGTCTGGTATTCCCATCTCTTTCAGAATTTGCCACAGTTTATTGTGATCCACACAGTGAAAGGCTTTGGCATAGTCAATAAAGCAGAAATAGATGTTTTTCTTGGACTGTCTTGCTTTTTCCATGATCCAATGGATGTTGGCAATTTGATCTCTGGTTCCTCTGTCTTTTCTAAAACCAGCTTGAACATCAGAGAGTTCACGGTTCACGTATTGCTAAAGCCTGGCTTGCAGAATTTTGAGCATTAGTTTACTAGCATGTGAGATGAGTGCAACTGTGCGGTAGTTTGAGCAATCTTTTGCATTGCCTTTCTTTGGAATTGGAATGAAAACTGACCTTTTCCAGTCCTGTGGCCACTGCTGAGTTTTCTCCACGGTTTAGGGATATGAGGGGAAAAGGAAACAGAACTCACCACTACATCATTTCCTGGATCCTGAGGTCCCCAGCTCATTTTCCTGCTCTGCACCTTTCAGGTCTCCTTATGTTTCAATGTAAGACCTGTGGTACTTATTGGATGAGAAATAAGGAAACAGATGTCTACCTTATGGTTTCTAACACATTTCTCTCCAAAACCAACATCACTAATTCTTTCCTGGGTTCTTGTCTATCACCAAGGGATTGTTGGTTTGCTCAGCCTGCTATACGAAGTGCTACAGACTGCATGGCTTAAACCACCCCAAGGCTGTCTCGTGGTTCTGGGCTGAAAATGTAGGGTCGAGGTGCTCAGAGGTTGAGGGAAGGATCGGCTCCAGGTTCTCTCCAAGCTTCTGGTGGGCCCTTGTCTAGACGCTCCAGTTTTGACAGGGCATCCGACCCGTGTGCATATCTGGACCCAGATTTCCCCTTTGTATAACCAAGAATTAGCAGTGTGGTGGGTTAGTTGCTCAGTCATTGTCTGACTGTGACCGCACGGACTATAGCCCATCAGTCTCTTCTGTCCGTGAGATTTTCCAGGCAAGGATACTGGAGTACGTTACCATTTCCTTCTCCAAGAGATCTTTCTGACCCAGGGGTCGAACCCACATCTCCTGCATTGGAAGGCAGATTCCTTACCCCTGAGCCACCAGGGAAGCCTACTGCATTAGAGTCCACCCTGATTACTTTCTTTTATTGTAATTATCTGTTTAAAGACACTCTCTCCAAATAAGGTCATGTTCTGAGTCACTGGGAGTGAGGATTTCAATGTATGAATTCTTAAGGGACACGATTTAGACCACAACAGGGGCCATGTATCTAAAGCGTTTATTTATTTCTATTGCCTTTAAAAATGATCTGTAAATCTCTGTCTAGTCTAGCAGCCCACGAAGGCCGGGCACAAGAACGTGGTGCTGAACCCTGGCTCTTCCCACTCCCTTGTTTGCTGTGAATCACTACCAAAAAAATAATCTTTTGGGGCACTAAAAAAGTCAGTAAAATCCATTCATATTTCAGTGGAAAACATTCCACATTTTATTTTGTTTTCTTATCTTTCCAGCATTTTCAGTCTTAGCTTTTCATGGCCTTTTTGAAAGGCAACATAGTACAGTGATTAAAAAGAAGGAATCAAGTGCCAGATGGTTTGAGTTAAAATCCAGAATATGGTCGTCAGCTATGAAGCTGTGGGCATGTTATCTAAAAATCTGCCCCCATACTCATCTGCAGAGTGGAAAAAATGACCATGACTATCACGGTAGTTATCATGAGGAGCATGTAATAACTGCCCAACATCCAAGTAGCCAGCCCAGGAAAACCACAGACATATTGTTTGAAATACAATATAAAAATGCATAATGTAAAGATATAATGTGTTAGTCTCTCAGTCATGCCTGACTTTTTGTGACCCCATGAACTGTATCCCACCAGGCTGCTCTGTCCATGGAGTTTTCCAGGCAAGAATACTGGAGTAGGCTGCCATTTCCTCTTCCAGGGGATCTTTGTGATGTATGGCTCAAATCCGTATTTCCTGTGTCTCTTGCATTATAGGCACATTCTTTACCCATTCTTACATATGTGTTATTACACAAAGCACTTGACTTTTTATTTCTTTCGGTGTTCACTTGACTATCTTTTTCAAAATGAGTAGAGACTTAAGGTTTGTATCTTGGATATTTTACATTATACGCTTCTAGGTCTCCTTTTTATCTTATTCTATGGAGAATATTGACAACTTCTTGGGCTGCAGTGAAAGTGCCGACTGTGTTTTCAAAGTTTCTGCAATGCCATCCTGCTGTGTGCTATCCAGTGGTCAGTCAGGGATCTTGCTGGAACTTTACCCTTTAGCTAGTTCTTGGCATCTTTTCCTGGAAGCTCTTCCTTGCCCTTGCCTCTGCCTGGAACAGCTCAGCGGCTGAGGCATGCACAAAGAGAAAATGAAAAGGAAAATACCTCCTCTGATCCACATGACTGTATATACTGTTCAAAATTCTCCATACTGACATGTGCCTGCTGCGAAGGTGTCATAGCGGAGGCGAGTGAAGTCAAAGGAGGTGTGTGTTCACTCCATCAACTCCCATCACTGCAGCTGTTTTAATTTGTCGTTTATCATTACTACTGCCATGCTATTACTATGATTGAAGCTTATAACAATGGTTACTGTTTATATTTTTTCTCTTGTAGATGATGTGCCTTTGCTTTCATAATTCTTCCTGTTTCATTATCTGTTCTCCCTTTGTGAGTTCTTTCTGTCTTGTGTTAAAAATAACAATGCTTTGTCACATATATTGAACCAAAAGAACTGTCCTTGCTCCTTTTAAAGACCAAATCCTCCTAACTTTGCTTTCAACCCCTATTCGCTGTAGTCTTACTCATGAATTTGCATCTATCGTTTCTACTATTTCTTCTCTTATCACCAATTTCATATTCTTTCTCAGATTATGTCTTTTGGCCAAAAAGCCTCCCAGAGTATATTAACATGAGAAGTCTACTCCCATGTTCACTTCTGTCTCAAGAAATCCCCCCACAGCTCTATCCTCTTCACAGCAAGAAGAGAAAAAAGGAAAAAAGATGAAAAGAGCCTGTAGTTGCCTACTTTACACCTTCCATTCCTTTTATAGCACTTGAATCTTCCTATCCTTCCCACCACTCCACTAAAAATGCTCTTGCGAAGGTTAAAGCTCACCTTGCTACCAAATTCCCGGTCACTTTGCGTCTCACTCAGTCTCTCTGAACACACTTACCTGAGATTCACTAACAACATTAACTGCAATTGCTGTTCCTGCTGAGATGCCTTCAGTGGGTCTTCTTCCCCCTGCCTCTCAGCGTTGGGGCACCTCTCTGCCCTCTTGGCCATGTTCTTCTACTCTCTTATATTAACGATTAAAATTCTCAGCAAACTAGATCTAGAAAGAGACCGTCTCAATTTCATAAGTGACTTATACAAATCCTACAGATTGTGTTATGCATAGGGTGAAAGACTGAATGCTTTGCCCCTAAGCTGTGAAACAACCATGGTCGTCCACTTATAAATCTTATTCAACAAATGATTGGAGGTGCTAGCTGGTGCAGTGACGCCAAAAGAAGAAACAAAAGTCATGTTGATTGGAAAGAGGGAAATAAAAATTTGCAGCCAAAATGATTGTCAGTCTTCACAAAGAAACTACTGGAACTAAGGAGTGAGTTTAAGATTACACAGATTGTAAGTTAAACTTTCAAAAATCACAGAAGCAAAAGGCAATTTTAAATTAAAAATTTAAATTGTCATTTAAAATAGACCAAACATCATGAAATCCTTTTGTATAAATCTTTCAAATTGTTTGAAAGATCTATATCTGAAAAACTGAAATCTACAAAAGGCTGATGAAAGAAATCAAAGAAGATTTAAATAAATGGAGAAATGTATCACATTAATTGATTTAAAGCCTCAGTATCATAACAGCATCAACTCCTTAAAAATGTATTGCAGATTGAACTCAATTTCAAACATATATTAGTAAATTTTTATAGAAATTACCAGAGATTCTAAAATTTATACAGATGGAAGAAGAAATTAGAATCACCAATTTTGTAAAAGAAGAACAAAGTTTGATAACTCTATCCATTTATTAAATTCACGATAGATAACATGAATGGCACTGACAATAATAATTTTTGTACTTAAAAAGATACTCAACTATAATGGATTAATGAGAAAATATATTATGGAGATGATGGCAGTGAGCAGAAATAATACTCTCACTGAATTTTATCATCTGGAAGAGAGGGAATAGGACTGTGGCCACAGGACAAAATTTTATCAGAAATATTTATTTGCGTTATTATTTGATGGGTGTGCTCAAGAGGAAGAATTGATGATTATCTGGCAGAAGAAATGACTGCAGTAGAAAAACCCTGAGCCAACTGACATCACAGAGTGGTGAAACAGACGTTAGTAATCTCTCCAAAATTAAGATTTCCCCTGACCCATTGTAGAGAAACAGTGGAGTCTGGTTGGGGTTGACCTGACTCCCCTGATTCAAGATAGAATTTCATGGTCTAAGCTACACAGGAGGAGCCCATTGACCACTTCCATTGTTACTGTTTCAGGGAGCCCAGGCCTACACACATGGCATTTTTTAATAACATCTGTGGATTAAAGACCCACGTAATCAGCCCAAACTGAAGGGGTCAAGTTCGGATGATTATGGGAGAGGTACACCCCTTGAAAGTGAACAGAGAAGTGGGTAGCCCATGGGACTGTAGACAGCCCTGTGGTAGCCATGAAGGAATCAGTCCTAGGATGGGGCAACCAAGGTCCGAGGAATTTAAGAGAGGAGCAGTAACTCAAGGGAATCAGATAGAAATGGAGCAGAAGCTCAGGTCACACCTTTTGTCAAAGTTGTTCTCACTTGCAGTATTGGAGATGTGGGTCAATAAATCTCTTTTCAATTCGAGATGACTTTATTTGGTTGTTCTATTACCTAAGCTTCCCCCTTTAGACACACACGCACACCCCTCTAACAGCACAGCCAGATGGTTGTCTTTGAACAAGCATTGTCAATAGGTTCAGGGAATGTTACCACCAACTGGCCAGAAGATGGTTGCTAGGGAGCAAAATATCTTTCTCTTTTATGCCTAAAATATAGAGTCTGTGCAGTTTATGGGCAGATAGACAGTGTGTAAGCAATATTAAAATTAGGAAAACTAGTCCAAAAAGATTATTTGAGTAAATGGGAAACACTGCTTCACAGGAATATAAACATCCTCTTTCCTTTGGGACAGAAGTGAAGGCAGAGATTGAGAGCGAATAAATACACCGAGGATGGTAGATCTGGGTGAGAGGAGTTTGAGAACACTTGCCTCTGCTTTCTTGGTGAAGAATGAGGTGTGATGGCTTTCCAGACGGCAGCCTGGAGATCAGGGTCAGTGTCCTAGGAGGAGATAAGGTGAGTGCCGCCTCATGGGCAGCTAGGGGAGCAGTAACCCGCCAGGCGGTGCTGAGGGGGTCAAACTAGGGCAAGTCTGTGGCTGTGGAGACTCTGCTCCCAGCTGCCGACCAAGATCACTGTTCACACCCACAGCACACAGGCTACTGGCAACGTGTATATCTTCCAGAGCTGCCATTCTTGTAAAAATGTTTACTGAGTTTAACCCCCTACCAGGAAATTTACTAAAGTCTGTAATTTATTTCCTTGTTAAATTTAAGTACCTGAATTCTCATTGACAGGCAGTAATGACTGTAATTAAAAAGGCACTACCATTTAGCAACACATGCCTTCATTGACAATGGAGTTGTAAACATAATCCCAGGTAATGATTTCATCTTTATGAGCTAGAATATAGACATATATATATATATATATATATATACTAATGTGCAGACATACATGTGAAATGATATGCAGTAAGAAAATAAAGCAAATGGTTATTTTCTGTCAAGGGTTTACACAACATACTTAGAAAAGTGTATCATTTTTTGAAGTCCATTATCTAGGAGTCCATACATTGTGGAAAACAAAGATATCACTGAGAAAATCCACATGTATTTGTAAAGTTATCACATTTATGGTCTCTGTTTTCCATGGACAAATTGGGTAAAAAGCTAATCTTTGCCTTCGTTGTTTGTTTTTATTTTTGTTCCAGGAGAATAGAAAAGGTTTTGAAACATTTTTTTTAATGTTTTACTCTTATGAAAAAGTGAAAAAAAAAAAAAAACCCCAAAATGACATGCTTAAAATAAATTACAAAAGTAAGAGAGATTTGCAAGATCTGAAGTGGACAAATTTTTCCTAATTTTAAAGCTAATTTTAAAGCAAAAATCTTAGTGAAATAAGTTCAATGCAATATGTACAATTTCCAATATCTAGAAACCCACAAAAATAAGCATGTTATCATTTCTTTCTTACAACTAGCTAAAGAAGTAACTATTTTTAGCCATTCACACAGGGCCCTTGCTTGCTTTCCATTCCCAAGGACTCATGTGTCAACGGCTCCATCTCAGCACACCTGTCCTTTTTCTCCCTCCTGTTCAATATGCTCCACTTGGCACAGAACACAGTTCCCACTTTCATCAGCAAGCAGGTGGCAGCCGGCAACTAACCTCTCAGTAAGAATATACTCTGGAATAGTACATTCTATTCCACTTACTTGACCAGTATTAGCTTATATTAAACAACTTAGACTTGGCCTCAGAGTCTTCAACCATTTAGAAACTAACCAATGAATTTCCTGTTGCTGCATTTTAAAGTAGAAAATAAAAGGCCAAATTGATGCATACAGATAGATAGAAATAAAATTTTTGTCAATTCCCTCTCAAAACATCATTTTTTTTATTGTTGTTGTTGTTCAGCTAGAAAGACCAGACTAGAATCTAGATCTAAAGACACAATTCTTTGAATCTTTTCCTCAGTGGGCTGGGGAAGAAAAAAGTGGAAGGATAGAGAAAATGAGATTTCAGTATTTATTTCCTGTGTTCTTTGATCTACACCATACTTGCTCCTTCAGGGGACAGCCATTTCAATGGGCGCTTGCAACCCTACCAAGTAAGTCCTAATTACTCTCTTTTTTCCAGTTTTGTTCCCTGTAACAATGTCTCACCACAATGTCAGAATTTTTGCTAACATACCTGATCTTGAGAGCAGCATTAGCCTACTGCTCTCATAGGCAGCAAAGGAAAAGGCACTGGGGCTTCTGCTTCTCCTAGTAAGTGTTTAATCATAAAGCACGCCAAAAAAGGCTTATTCTCTGATTTCCCTAAAAAGAAATAATTTGAGGACATAACACATTCAAAATTCTTATTCTGTGCTTTCTCTTTATAAAAGCAATTTGAGAATTGATCACGTTGTCTACTACAGTAGACAAATGAACACTCAATATCTCGAGATTTAGGGCTTCGCACGTGGCTCAGGGGTGAACAACACACCTGCCAGTGCGGGAAACAAGGCTTCAATCCCTGGGTCAGGAAGAGCCCCTGGGGAAGGAAATGGCAACCGCTCCAGTATTCTTGCCTGGAGAATCCCATGAAAAGAGGAGACTGGCAGACTACAGTCCATGGAGTTGCAAAGAGTCAGACACAACTGACCACGCACGCACACACACCCAAGATTTTGTACTAAATGCTAAAATCTGTACAGTTCTTCCCCCACCCAATTCCAAAGGCAGGTGTTTTTATACTTGAAAGTGATTCTTTCTCTGCAGATTTCTGGAAGCAGAACCTCCAAGGGAAAAGAGTTACACATGTATCATTAAATGGTGACTTAGGAAAAACCTACGCTGGCAAGCCCAGAGTTAATCCAAAGTAATTATTCTCTCTGTTCCACTGATGCTGTCCTGGCAAGTGACCAGGGATTTAAAATAAGACTTCCATATTATTTCTATGTTTTAATATAATGACATTTATTTTTTTATTATTTACACTATTTAAAATTGAACAAATGCCCGATGATACTAGGTTGAATAAATGTGTCATAGTACCGTTATAGATAGAATATCACACATTGGCTCCAAAATCTTACATATTTAAAGATTATTAGATTACATGGTAAATATTCAATATATTAGTTTAAGTTATGATCAAAACTTTATATAGAAGATGAGCACTATTCAAGTGTGCATACGTGAATGTGCATACACACACACACACACACACACACACACAATTATATGCATGTGCTTAAAGAAATACAGCATTGCCCGTGCTCTGGACAGTGGCAAATCATCTTATTTTACTTGCAATAATAATCAAGATCAGATGTGTTAGCAAAAAATCTGATATGATGGCAAGGCATTTTTACAGAAAACGTACTGTAGAAAGGAGAGTAATTAAGATGTTACTCAATAGATGGGCTTTTTTCTTTTCTTTTTCTCTTTTGAGGGGAAAGGATTGGACTAAGGCACTAGGGAAATGGAGGTGGTAAAAGCAGAAAAAGGAGTCAAACGAGAAAGCGGCGTTGTCTGCATCACCACGGATGGTAAACGCTCAGTGTCTGTGTATTTTGTTTACCTGTAAGTATGTACCACCTTGAGAGGCACAACTCTAGATGACTGTGTGACAGTTTAAACTTTGCAAAAATAGCTCCCAGGCCCCAGCTCATGGAAAGAGAGTGTCTAAGGCTCCTGGAAGACAAGACTTTGTTCCTGCAGCTTCTGGCGTGGGGCTTGGTCCTCGGTAAGTGGTAAATGAGATCGATGCAGTTGATTTATAATCCTCTGGGAGAATGAAGGTGAAGTTTTCTGCTCTTGTCCCTAACAAGCAGGTTTTCTTTGAGTTTTCCCCAAAGTCAACTTCCTCCAGTCTCTTTTACACAAGTTCCTGTGTGTGTCATTTCTGTGTTTGATTAACTAAGGCTCAATATTTACATTGATACATTAAACCAACTCTAAGACATCTCACAGCTCACAGCACTTAAAATGGGGACAAATATGCTTTGGGAGAAGGGGAGCAAGGGATGTCCCCAAAGAACCTATTAGTGACTGAGAATCTAATACTGGTTGGGAACTTCAGCTAAATTTTTGCTAGTTCCTTCCTGCGTTTACTTCACAAAGACCACTTGCCTCTGGAGTATGGAGAAGATGATCAATATAAGTCTCTTTGCTGACTAGCGTTGAGTCTATGAAAGTTCACAGTGGTTGAGTCTGACAGAACACTTCGCTTTGTCCGACTTAAAAGTTATTGGATTTGATTTGTGCCCTGAGACATGCTATGAAAATGCTCAGTTGCTATGGCACTTGCTAAAAATGAAGAAGAAATCAGATGTCAGGATTAAGAAGCTGGGAGTGCAAGCACAGAACAGGTGAGTTTATTGACCCCTAGAGACAGTGCAGCTCAGAGGCCCAGGAGAACTGAGGACACAGAGCCATGTTGGGTCAAACTGGACCCGGATGAAACCAGGAAGGAGTTTCAGACTGAAAAAAATCCAGGAATCTCGGAGCCCTGTTTGAATGAGTGACTATATTTCTGTCCTAAAGAAAAATTTGTTTAATGATTCTTTCATTAACTTTAAGCAACAGATATTTTTAAAAATCACATTTATTTCTTAGTTTAATGATGGTCCTATTTTAAAAGCAATACATAATAGAAATTTTGAAATACATAATATATAATAGAAAATTTGATTACGTAATAGAAAATTTGATACTACAAAAACAGTGGAAGAAGGCAAGACAAAATGTAAAATTGCCACCATCTCATGGCAATCAGTGTTAGTGTGCTGACATAATTTTGCATGTACATGTGTCAAAACTGTATAAGTTTATACAATAAGTAGTATTTATATTCTTTATGTTCTCACTTGACATTTTATTGAAAGATTTTGACAAAATTTTGTAAGTTATTTTGTATTGGATCCATAAAATAAAACTATATGGCTCTCTATTATTTACTTAAATAGTTATCTATTTTTATATGCTTGGATAATTTTTAATACTCTCTTACTTTCAAAAGTGAGACCAAACTTGCTTAAAGATGACCATTGGACTACATCTATAATTATTTCCATAATATTAAAACCTAGAAGTTAAAATTATGGGATATAAAATTGTTAAGAATAAATATTTGAGTGACAGTATAGAGGCGGGGCGGGGCATAATCCCTGGCGTAGACAGACACATTTCCAAACTCTTTGTTCTGATGCTTACTTCCTCTGTGAAAGTGTGCAGGTTCCATTTTATTTTTTCTCATAAGTGCATCGGACATAAATGATTTTGCCTTATAGGATCATTACACAAAATAAATAATACACTACATATTATCATTTGATAAAAAGTCACACATGGAATAAGCACTAAATAAATATAATTACTGTACCTATTATTAAATAAAATGATGTCCTTTGACAAATGTGCTGTGATTCCCAAATTTGACTTGGATTCCCACTTTTCATACTTAACATGAAATTTCTTTTGAGAGTTTAAAATTCTTCTTATAGAATACATCGGAGGATAAACTGCTTTACGTGATTTAATTTGCTATGTGTTCTGTTTTCTAAATTAGCTTAAAGCCTTCAATTAGTAGCTGAGAAGGTAAACGTGGCATACTAACAATAATACAGTTGCTTTGAGTATACTTAAAAAGAACAGGAATAATTGTTCTGAATTCTGTAAATACTGAGTTCTTGAGTCCAAATATGACTGAAGAGCAGCAACAACTTACACAACTAAAAAAGGGGAAAGAAAAGTTCATCTTCCTTTTCAGTTCAGTTCAGTCACTCAGTCTTTTGCAATCTTTGTGACCCCATGGACCACAGCACACCAAGCTTCCCTGTCCATCACCAACTCCCGGAGCTTGCTCAGACTCATGTCCATTGAGTCGGTGATGCCATCCAACCGTCTCATCCTCTGTCGTCCCCTTCTCCTCTCGCCTTCAATCTTCCCCAGCATCAGGGTCTTTTCTAATGAATCAATTCTTCACATCAGGTGGCAGAAGTATTGGAGTTTCAGCTTCAGCATCAGTCCTTCAGGTGAATATTCAGGATTTATTTCCTTTAGCATTGAGTGGTTTGATCTCCTTGCAGTCCAAGGGCCTCTCAAAAGTCTTCTCCAACACCACAGTTCAAAAGCATCAGTTCTTCAGCACTCAGCTTTCTTTATGGTCCAACTCTCACATCCATATATGACCACTGGAAAAACCATAGCTTTGAC
Source organism: Redunca redunca (assembly GCA_006410935.1). Classification (NCBI taxonomy): domain Eukaryota; kingdom Metazoa; phylum Chordata; class Mammalia; order Artiodactyla; family Bovidae; genus Redunca; species Redunca redunca. The sequence continues at coordinate 767,384 of SJYQ01096194.1, read as the reverse complement.
TAGATGGAGCTTTGTCAGAAAAATAATGTCTCTGCTTTTTAATATGCTGTCTAGGCTGGTCATAGGTTTTCTCCCAAAGAGCAAGCGTCTTTTAATTTCATAGCTGCAGTCACCATCTGCAGTGATTTTAGAGCCCGAAAAACTAAAGTCTGTCACTGTTTCCATTGTTTCCCATCTATTTGCGAGGAAGTGATGGGACTGGAAGCCATGATCTTTGTTTTTTGAATGCTGAGTTTTAAGCCAACTTTTTCACTCTCTCTTTCACTTTCATTAAGAAGCTCCTTAGTTCCTCTTTGCTTTCTGTGATAAGGGTGGTTTCATCTGCATATCTGAGGTTATTGATATTTCTCCCAGCAATCTTGATTCCAGCTTGTGCTTCTTCCAGGACAGCATTTCACATGATGTTCTCTGCATATAAGTTAAATAAGCAGGGTGACAATATACAGCCTTGATGTATTCCTTTTCCTATTTGGAACCAGTCCATTGTTCATGTCCAGTTTTAACTGTTGCTTCTTGACCTGCATACAGGTTTCTCAGGAGGCAAGTAAGGAGGTCTGGTATTCCCATCTCTTTAAGAATTATCCACTGTTTGTTGTGATCCACACAGTCAAAGGCTTTGGTGTAGTCAATAAAGCAGAAGTAGATGTTTTTCTGGAATTTTCTTGCTTTTTCTATGAACCAACAGATAATTTGATCTCTGGTTTCTCTGCCTTTTCTAAATCCAGCTCGAACATCTTCCTTTTGCTTATTATTAAATCAGAGCTTTATTTTATTGATACCTCTACTCCAAATAGTAATATTACTAAGTTATTCTATTTATTAAAGACCAACCATGTACCAGGCAATTTAAATGTATTATTTTACATGATGATTATTGCCAATTAGACAATAATTACCTCAGTTAGCATTATTAAGCAGAGACCTTTAATTTACATTTAAGTTTGAGATTGAGAGTTAAATGAAGAAAAGAAAGGAATGTCAATTTAATATTTTGGTGTTCTTTGTGAGCAAAAACAATACTGGGCTTCCAAAAGCAAGTGTGCTCCATGAGACACAAGGCTCAGGAGACTAATAGACACAACCCTGAGAGGTTTCAATGGAAACAGCCTACAAATGCTATCTATCAGGGCTGCAGCAACAAGACCTTTGAAGCCTTTTTGATGATATTATCAATACCATTAAAACTTTCACCAGAAATGCCAGGGTTTAAAGAGCATCTGATTACATTTTCAAATAAGAAACTGGAAATTCCTATACATGCCTCAACAACTAGAGCTTTGAATAAGTTGCACAGTCAGTTCAGTTCCGTTGCTCAGTCATGCCCACCTCTTTGCAACCCCATGGACTGCAGCACACCAGGCTTCCCTGTCCATCACCAACTCCAGGAGTTTGCTCAAGCTTATGTCCATTGAGTCAGTGACGCCATCCAGCCATTTCATCCTCTGTCGTGCCCTCCTCCTGCCTTCAATCTTTCTCAGCATCAGGTCTTTCCAAGGAGTCAGCTCTTCACATCAGGTGGCCAAAATATTGGAATTTCAGCTTTAGCATCAGTCCTTCCAATGAATATTCAGGACTTATATCCTTTAGGATCGACTGGTTTGATCTCCTTGCAGTCCATGGGACCCTCAAGAGTCTTCTCTTACACCACAGTTCAAAAGCATCGGTTATTTGGTGCACAATAGTCCAAGTAATTAATAATAAACAAGAGCACATGTGGGAAATCCTGTCTCTGCTTCTCCAAACTCCAGTGGCTTTCCGACCCACTCAAGTGGACGCTCACCCACTGGAAACTACTCTGGGCAAGGTCACTGGTGACTTTGCGTGGACACTTTTCAGTGCCTTGTTAGTCATTAGTGAAGTCGCTCAGTCTTGTCCGACTCTTTGTGACCCCATGTACCTACCAGGCTCCTCCATCCATGGGATTTTCCAGGCAAGAGTACTGGAGTGAGTAGCCATTTCCTTCTCCAGAGAATCTTCCCAACCCAGAGATCGAACCCAGGTCTCCCGAATTGTAGGCAGACCCTTTACCGTCTAAGCCACGAGGGAAGTCCTAGCTGACTAGAAAGTGCTTTCTTTCTGGAAACACTCTTTTCTCTTGACCCTCAGGATGCCACAGCACTGGTGTTCCTCGTTCCTCTGTAACCATTTCCCCCCCCAGTCTTTAGTGTTAGCTCACTTTAGGCCTCTTTTCAACACCCTTCTTCTTCTGGCTCGTTTCTAGTTTGAGCTCAGTTGTGGTACATCATTTTGCACATGGCATGGTATCTTAAGCCCTGATAGATCTCAAAGTACCTCTCCACCTCATACCTCCAAATCTACCGACTTGCTAAGGTGTTTCCAGCAATCTAACAAGTATTGCAAAAAGTAAGCAAATCCTCACACTTTATCAACTGAAAATCTGTCCCTTTAATGGTGCTTCTTAGCAGAAATCATTCCTGGAAGTTCTGTCTCCCTCCCTCTCCTCCTCCTCAAGGCAAACCTTTCATGCCTATCTTTAAAAATGTACCTGGAATCTATCCACATGGCTTAATAACAACTAACAATATAGGATCAAGTCCTTGACGGACTGATGCAATAGTCATTTAACTGGCCCCCATTACATTCTTGTTCCTAATCACTCCATTCTCTGCAAACCAGTCAGAATGATCTCTGCAATGTGCAAAACATAATAAGCAAAATATAAAATATCTTCAGCCTAAAACCACACTTAGGATATAATAAGAAATCTAACTAACATCTACAAGGCTTTACATAACCTAAGCCCTGGTCAACGTTATTAGACATTCCTCAGAGTCTCTCTCTCTCTCAACTTGCTTCTCCAGAACCCTCAGTTCAGAAGTTCATATCTGATGGACACGTCCTTTTTCAGAACTTCCTTAAATATAAAAAAAGTGTTTGTTTTCCCAGATGGTCAGTCATAGCATTTCCTCTGTACCTTAAAATGCAATAATGCTTTCCCCTCACTGTCTAGTTAATAAAACCCAGTCTTCATTCAGGTATATATATATATATCTGCAGACCATAGGTACCCAGAGTTTTAAAAAATGTAACTGTGTAAAACAGTGTTCTTGTCAGTTTTCCATGCCCACAAGGAAGCAAGAAATCTAGAAGCAGACATCAGAGCGCATGTCAAGCACCTGAGGAATGATCGTGTGCGTGCTCAGTCACTTCAGTCCTGTCCAACTCTGAGACCCTATGGGCCATAGTCCTCCAGGCTCCTCCATCCTCGGGATTCTCCAGGCAAGAATACTGGAGGGGGTTGCCGTGCCCTGCTCCAGGGGATCTCCCTGACCCAGGAGTTGAGCCTGCATCTTTTATGTCTCCTGCATTGCAGGCATGTTCTTTACCCATTGGGCCCCCTGGGAAGCCCAAAGAATCTTATTAAGGCAAAGTTCTACCAGCAGAACCAACAGTATGGAGAAATTCACCCAGGAATAGCCATGGTTAAATAATCACTGTGTCACAGAACATATGAGACAATCCTCACTAACAATGAGTGGTTTGTGGCCATTTGAGAACCTCAAGTTCATGATGATTGGTGAGAAAGTGCTTGAGATTCCACTCATGGATTAAATGACACTAATGATGTCGTACACCTCTGTATCACAGGCAGCTCTTTGCATAAAGCCAAACTTTTCAAAAAAAAAAAAAGATAGAGAGATAGAAAACTAGATTGTCTATCTTTGGGAAGGAGAGAAATCACCAGACTATCCAACTAGACTCCAAACAAGGCAAGTTAAACATGATTCTATGTGACAGAGATCTGGACAGACTTGTCCACATGCCAGACAACACTTTAATGCTTATTTTGGTAATAGCACACTGCCACATCACCATTGTGATGATTTTGAGGTAAAGATGACAAGTGCAACCCCGGTGGGATCAATGTGATTATACTTCGTTCCATGTACACACAATCCTGAAAATGCCGCATTTGGGAATCTGTCGCTGGGACACTGCAAAACCATTGTTTGAATGAAGATTGTGTACAGTGTCAATAGTGGATGAGTAATTTTCATTCTTACATAGTAGGCATAAGTGAGAAAGTGTTAGTGGCTCCGTTATCTTCTGACTCTTTCTGATCCCATGGACTGTAGCCTGCCAGGATCCTCTGTCCATAGGATTCTCCAGCAAGAATACTGCAGTGGGAAGCCATTTTTTTCTCCAGGGTATCTTCCTGACCCAGGAATCAAATGTGGATCTCCTGCATTGCAGGCAGATTCTTTACTGTCTGAGCCACCAGGGAACTTTCACTCAACCCCAGGAAGCCTTAAAATTCCACATAGGTAAGCATGATGGTAAAACAAGGGAAGATCAAGAGCATTTTGTTACCCCCTACCCTTCATCTGTTTTCCCCAGAGCTCAGGTAATTATGAAATCACTTCAGTGTGCAATGCTCAGCACATTTGTCTGACATTTCAATAGCATATACACTAATTTTGAATAAGAGTATTTTTTTTTAACACCCTACTCCCAAGTTTGGAACAATGTCACATTATATTTAAGCATCAGGGCATGGTGGTGTCAGAGCACAAGGCTAGGATTCAGGCACTCATGTCTTAGGTCTCTTTGGCCACTGGTAGTTACGAGAAGCCATTGAGTGAATGAAGCTTCTTATCCATCATGCTGTGCTAACAGGTAGATAAATATAGAAGTAGTAGCAAAGCAGGTACAGGACAAAATCACCCTTAACAGAGTCCTGTGGTTTGGAAAGTTCTGTAGCACTAAAGTCAGGGTTTCCACAAAGCATTCTAACCGGGCTTCCTGGGTGGTGCTAAAGGTAAAGAATCTGCCTGCCAATGCAGGAGACACAAGAGATGCGAGTTCCATTCCTGGGTCGGGAAGATCCCTTGGAGGAAGGCCTGGGAACCCACTCTAGTATTCTTGTATGGAGAATCCCATGGACAGAGGAACCTGGTGGGCTACATTCCATAGGGTCACAAAAAGTGAGACACGACTGAAGTGACTTAGCATACACGCATCCGTTCAGTTCAGCTGCTCAGTCACGTCTTAACTCTTTGCGACCCCATGGGGTGCAAAACATCAGGCTTCCCTGTCCATCACCAACACCTGGTACTTGCTCAAATGCATGTCCACTGAGTTGGTGATGCCATCCAAGCATCTCATCCTCTGTTGTCCCCTTCTCCTCCTGCCCCCAGCCCCTTCTAGCATCAGGGTCTTTTCCATTGAGTCAGCTCTTTGCATCAGGTGCCCAAAGTATTGGAGTTTCAGCTTCAGCATCACTCCTTTTAATGAATATTCGGGATTGATTTCCTTTAGGATGGACTGGTTTGATCTCCTTGCTGTCCAAGGGACTCTCAAGAGTCTTCTCCAACACTACAGTTCAAAAGCATCAATTCTTCAGGGCTCAGCTTTCTTTATGGTCCAATTCTCACATCCACACATGACCACTGGAAAAACCATGGCTTTGACGGGACGGACCTTTGTCATCAGCACACATGCATGCATGTTTGCAAATCAGTTACATACATGGCCACTTAGAGAAACACCCCTCTTGGTATGGTATTCCAAGGAGTAAAAGAGTTATCATCACCCCCATCTGAAGCTCAGACCAGAAAAGGAACGGATGTGTAATGAATAGCAGTGTTAAAAAGTCACCCATAGAAAGGATGGAGAGTGAGTTTTCTCCATCATGGTGTTATGCTTGATTTGAGGTGAATTAAACTAACAGAGCCATGCCCTTGAGAAGTTTATAATCTAAGATCAACAAAGGTAGAGCTGCTGCCTTTGCTGTCTAAAGAAATAAAGAGCTTAAAATCTCAGTTACAGTGAACATCTATGACACAGCTTAAGGGAATTTACAGGGAAGCAAAGCAAGATCGAATTGCTGTATACAGAGAGCAGTCCTCTTCTCTTCTCACTCAGAAATTCATGGTTCCCTTTAATCTTCATCACTGATCCTGACAGCAAAACTGGAGTACCTTAAAGGCAAATACTTCTCATCCACTAAGAGAAACCAGTGGTGCTTCTGGAACCATGGGTGGTCCTATGAAACACATCCGGATCTTATCACATTCAATTGCTATAAAGATTGACTTGGGTGAAAACTTCAGAAATCTATGCAACTAAGCACGATGCCAGTGATGATAAATTCTTCCTTGTGCCCCCGAAACTCTGCTCCAAAAAGTAAAGTGGAGGACAGATGGCAGGAGCCATGGATTCCCTCCAGCTACCATATTTGTTGTGTCACTTGAAACAAAAGCTACTCAGGAGAGTAAGCTAAGAGGAACAATTTAATCTCAGTGGACATGAACTTGAGCAAACTCCAGGAGATAATGGAGAACAGAAGAGCTTGGTATACTACAGTCCATGGAGTCGCAAAGAATTTGACACAACTTAGCAACTGAACAACAACAATTTAAGCACTGCTATTAGTATGGATATTCAAAAGCAGAGACATTGCTTTGCCAACTAAGGTCCATCTAGTCAAGGCTATGGTTTTTCCTGTGGTCATGTATGCATGTGAGAGTTGGACTGTGAAGAAGGCTGAGCGCCGAAGAATTGATGCTTTTGAACTGTGGTGTTGGAGAAGACTCTTGAGAGTCCCTTGGACTGCAAGGAGATCCAACCAGTCCATTCTGAAGGAGATCAGCCCTGGGATTTCTTTGGAAGGAATGATGCTGAAGCTGAAACTCCAGTACTTTGGCCACCTCATGCAAAGAGTTGACTCATTGGAAAAGACCCTGATGCTAGGAGGGATTGGGGGCAGGAGGAGAAGGGGATGACAGAGGATGAGATGGCTGGATGGCATCACTGACTTGATGGACGTGGGTCTGAGTGAACTCCGGGAGTTGGTGATGGACAGGGAGGCCTGGCGTGCTGTGATTCATGGGGTCGAAAAGAGTCAGACACAACTGTGAGACTGAACTGACTGACTGACTGATTAGAACATTTTATGGAGGACAAAATTATTTCCAACATCCAGTCAGTTGAAACAATGTTTAATATGAAACCAATTTACAGTAGAAGAGAAATATTTTATTTAGCTTAATATACAGGTTTTACCCACATATAGTCTTGGAAAAACATTTTACGAACAGAAACATGTGATGCTCATGTTTCTTTATAAGCCAGTATTCGTCCCCTCAAAGCTGGCAGCTATAACAAGTGGGAAAATTATTCACTGAAAAGTAAAAGAAAATCTCTTAAGGAAAATAAACAGCATGGATCTCATCTCTGCAAAGATGTTTTTCTTATCTCTCCATGCCCAGCCTATATAGGCATTATTACCCAATTATGTCTCTTAAATTTCTCCCTTGACTCTCATAAAAGACTCCTAGTTTAAATGAAAACATTTTAATTTGATATGCATTTCTATATTTATCTCATATATTAAAAAGCTTTAGGCTTAAAGTGCAAACAATACTTATACAAATATCTTATATCCTTCCCATGTCCAATGAATATGATGTGGAATACCACTAGCATGAAAAACTGGTCGTCTCTCTCCTTAGGCTCCTGATGATAATTATCACAATCTTTTTACTGAATCAAAGTGGATATAACACTGCCCTGAATTCCTGGTATAATGACATTTTTATCTCTGCTTTAGGAAAATGACATTAGGCTATGATGAGATGGTATACAATTTTGTTCACTAATTTCACAATTCATCTGATCATGGTTATGGTAGAGTTACTCCCCTGGACTGCTTCGCCCCAGGTGCTTTCAGACTCTTTGATCCGTGATTGTCAGTGAGGTTCTCAGGCGCTCATCCGTCGTTGTCTGACCTTCGGTTTTGAGGGCTGTATCTGGACTTTGGCTGCGTGGCTTGCGCTGTTTAACCACCTCTTGGTTGCCTGCCTCGCTTTTGACTCATTGCCCTGCTGTACACTGACTCCCAGCGCTTTCAAAGCACAAGGACTCCCAATTGCCTGCATCCTGATCTGGCAGTCAGCTGCTTCCATTTCTGCCCAATCTGTCTCCAACATCAGCATCACCCCCCTGCCAAGCATCTTGTCCTGGCAACCCACATTTAGCCATGGTGCTGATGAATGGAGACCTTTGGAGTGTATTTGTCGGCAAGGAAGTGACCTGGCAGAGTCTGTAGCAGCGGTAACTGCGTGGTATGTTCACATTGTCCTGGAGGAGTGGAAGCAGGACGTCTACCGTTCATTTTACTCTACATTTAAGAAACCCAGAGTATCCGCTTCCCAAACCTGAACAGCTTTTCCGGCAAGCACAGAGTGGTAAGTAAAGTTTTTCCTTTACACCCCAAAGACAATAATGCTAGCGAGGTTTGTCTCAAACAAGTTTAGAAATTGTGATCATATGAACTCAAACAAAGGGTTTCTAATTGTTACATGGGCATCAAGCATTCATTAGTGTATTTGGTGGACTGCATTTAAGCCTTCCTCCAGGGGATCTTCCCAGCCCATGGGATCGAACCCATGTCTCATGTCTCCAGCATTGGCAGGTGGGTTCTTTACCCCTAGCCCCACCTGGGAAAAAAACTCGTAGATTTTTATAATAATAATAAAAAAAAAAACCCTAGTAGATCCCCAGTCTGCCTCCAGTACAGAGCACAGTAAGTTCAATCATTTTCTCTACCCAGAGAACATGTTACCACCATGTCAAATTACTCCCCTTTTGCAGTGGATGAACTTCTCCAGGAAGCTTGAAAAGCAATTTCTAGTGCTATATTGCACTGAATTTTTATCATAAAAAAGATAAGGGAAATTTTTTATCCTCTTTCAGAAAAGTCTATTACAGTACTCAATGCTATGATTAGAGAGATGCTGACTTAAATCTTTTGAATATAAAAAGAGAGGAAGGCAGCCTTTGGCCATAATCACTGCTCAGCTGCTTTGGTTAAACAGGAAACTCAGAAAGATTCCTCTCATTTTATTTCTTGGCTCAGGAAAGGAAATCTTTGATCTCATATACTTCAGGAGACTTCTGGGTGTATTATGGACATTTTCACCTCCCTGTATAAGCCAGAAGGAGGTTTGTGGAGCTGCAAAAAGATAAGGAATATTAGAGGAACTTTATATTTCATACCAGGGAAAGCGTTTGGCTAATGATATAATTCCTGTGTTTCCATCAGGGTCTCATGTACTTTTTCCCTCCTGCATGCCACCCACGGGCTGTCGTATATCTCCTGAGATCTGTTTATTAATAACGTGACCACTTCTATTGAGAAACAACAATTTTATTTCATCAATATTGATTTTTATTCTATAGTTTTTTAAAAAGTACTCTGGTTCTACCATTTATAAGTATGGAAACTGTGAAGACCGTTCCAAGCAGAATTTAAGAGGAAAGAATGAAGGATAGTGGAGGTGTCCTGCAAAGTTTCCTCTTCATTAGGTAGAAAGATCTATAATAGTTTAATTACACGTATCATGGATACCCATTCATCAATAGTCTTTTAGAAGCTCTACCTTAAAAAAGATGTTATCCAAGGTAAGAAACAGCACATTGAATGCAATAATGAAACTAATCATTAGGACAATTTTGAGGTTAATCTGCTAAATTAATCACAGTTTAAAATATGGTTTTAAGGGTAGCCAAGACACCTGAGGGTTCCCTGGTAGCTCAGATAGTATAGAATCTGCCTGCAATACAGGAGACCCAGGTTTCATCTCTGTGTCAGGAAGATTCCCCTGGAGAAGGGAATGACTACCCCTTCCAGTATTCTTTCCTGGAGAATTCCATGGACAGAGGAGCCTGGTGGGCTGCAGTCCATAGGATCACAAAGAGTCAGACATGACTGATGGATTAACACTCTCAAGACATGAAAATGATTTGCAATGGTACACAAATACCAAGCACTCAGAGAGCAGGCCTTCAGCTACATTTGTCATAAATGTCCCAAATGCCTAATACAACAGCAAAAATGCAATGATCATTAGCTATATGTTGAGTCCAAAATCACTGCAGATGGTGATCGCAGCCATGAAATTAAAGACGCTTGCTCCTTGGAAGGAAAGTTATGACCAACGTAGACAGCATATTAAAAGGCAGAGACATTACTTTGCCCAAAAAAGGCCCATCTAGTCAAGGCTATCGTTTTTCCAGTGTTCATGTATGGATGTGAGAGTTGGACTGTGAAGACAGCTGAGCGCCAAAGAACTGATGCTTTTGAACTGTGGTGTTAGAGAAGACTCTTGAGAGTCCCTTGGACTGCAAGGAGATCCAACCAGTCCATCCTAAAGGAGATCAGTCCTGGGTGTTCATTGGAGGGACTGATGTTGAAGCTACAACTCCAATACTTTGGCCACCTGATGAGAAGAGCTGACTCATTTGAGAATAGCCTGATGCTGGGAAAGATTGAGGGCAGGGGGATGACAGAGGATGAGATGGCTGGATGGCATCACCGACTCGATGGACATGGGTTTGGGTGGACTCCAGGAGTTGGTGATGGACAGGGAGGCCTGGGGTGCTGTGGTTCATGGGGTCGCAAAGAGTCGGACACGACTGAGCGACTGAACTGAACTGAACTGAACGGAGTGAATGAGTTCATTAATTGGCAATTATTTACAGCCTAGTTGAAACAGGCAAATTATTTAGCCTGTGCTGCTGCTAAGTCGCTTCAGTCGTATCCGACTCTGTGCAACCCCATAGACGACAGCCCACCAGGCTCCGCCATCCCTGGGATTCTCCAGGCAAGAACAGTGGAGTGGGTTGCCATTTCCTTCTCCAATGCATGAAAATGAAAAGTGAAAGTGAGGTCGCTTAGTCATGTCCAACTCTTCCCAACCCCATGGACTGTAGCCTACCAGGCTTTTCCATCCATGGGATTTTCCAGGCAAGAGTACTGGAGTAGGATGCCATTGCCTTCTCCGACTTAACCTATAATTGGGGAGAAATGACTCAATTACTTAACTTAGATGGCAGTAAGGTATCCAAGTGAAGCTGAAGAGAATTTGAAAAAGCTTTTAAGATTTTAGTGCATATGTTTTCAAAATCACAGCTCCAGATGGCTTTCCTGCTAGTTCATTTGGTGAGAAGACCACTTCAAAGAAGATATTATAGCCTCAAGCTCTATTCTGTTCCAGTTTTTGCTTGTTTTCACATGTGATTGTTTTCTCAATACAAAATCGATTCATTAGCACACATATAAATGAGAATCTACAGAAGTATAATAGTACAAAAATAAAAACCACTGACAACTTCAACAAGACTTGCCCTCTGCAATTTTATTATTTATTATCATTTGATTATTTTTTTAGAAAGAAATCCTACAGGGTACAGTGTTTTTCAATGTGCCTTTTATTTAGCAAGAGTACAGATTATGAAATACTACTTTATAACAGTTTAACACACCTCAGAATATTCCATGAGCGAGTATGCTGTTGCTTTTTAAAATACCTCCTGATAGACACTACAATTATCTCAATTTTCTGATATAATAAATAAATTTAAAAATCTAAAAATACATTAAACTGTTTCTTCAGGTTGTTCTTATATAAATAGTGTTACTTGGTAGAAAATGTTAATAAATGTTATCTCATTATTCTCCAGAAAGTTTTCATCAATTTGCTCTCTCCCTGAAAGTCTGTAATATTGCATTTTTCACTTCACTGTTATCAATAATATGTATTATAATTTATATCATTCTCAATTTGACTCATCATCTAAATTATAGTGAACATCAGCAGTGTTTGCATATGTTCAACAGTTTTTTTATTTCTTCTATAGGGAAATGATTATTCATATCCTTAAGCAATTACTTCTATTAATGGGTATTTATTTTTCTTATTGATTTATGAGACTTGTTTAAAATATTAAA
>SJYQ01096194.1:721309-755000 GCA_006410935.1 Redunca redunca | reverse complement strand
CCTGCTTTCTGGAGAGTTTTTATCATAAATGGATGTTGAATTTTGTCAAAGGCCTTCTCTGCATCTATTGAGATAATCATATGGCTTTTACTTTTCAATTTGTTAATGTGGTGAATTACAATGATTGATTTATGGATATTGAAGAATTCTTGCATCCCTGGGATAAAGCCCACTTGGTCATGGTGTATGATCTTTTTAATGTGTTGTTGGATTCTGATTGCTAGAATTTTGTTGAGGTATATACCATGTTCATGGATTGGAAGAATCAATATAGTGAAAATGAGTATACTACCCAAAGCAATCTACAGATTCAATGCAATCCCTATCAAGCTACCAGCGGTATTTTTCACAGATCTAGAACAAATAATTTCACAATCTGTATGGAAATACAAAAAACCTTGAATAGCCAAAGCAATCTTGAGAAAGAAGAATGAAACTGGAGGAATCAACCTGCCTGACTTCAGGCTCTACTACAAAGCCACAGTCATCAAGACAGTATGGCACTGGCACAAAGACAGAAATATAGATCAATGGAACAAAATAGAAAGCCCAGAGATAAATCCACACACCTATGGACACCTCATCTTCGACAAAGGAGGCAAGAATATACAATGGAGTAAAGACAATCTCTTGAACAAGTGGTGCTGGGAAAACTGGTCAACCATTTCTAAAAGAATGAAACTAGATCACTTTCTAACACCATACACAAAAATAAACTCAAAATGGATTGAAGATCTAAACGTAAGACCAGAAACTACAAAACTCCTAGAGGAGAACTTAGGCAAAACACTCTCTGACATAAATCACAGCAGGATCCTCTACGATCCACCCCCCAGAATTCTGGAAATAAAAGAAAATATAAACAAATGGGGTCTAATTAAAATTAAAAGCTTCTGCACAACAAAGCAAAATATAAGCAAGGTGAAAAGACAGCATTCTGAATGGGAGAAAATAATAGCAAATTTAGCAACTGACAAACAACTAATCTCAAAAATATACAAGCAACTTATGCAGCTCAATTCCAGAAAAATAAATGACCCAATCAAAAAATGGACCAAAGAACTAAATAGACATTTCTCCAAAGAAGACATACGGATGGCTAACAAACACATGAAAAGCTGCTCAACATCACTCATTATTAGAGAAATGCAAATCAAAACCACAATGAGGTACCACTTCACACCAGTCAGAATGGCTGCGATCCAGAAGTCTACAAGCAATAAATGCTGGAGAGGGTGTGGAGAAAAGGGAACCCTCTTACACTGTTGGTGGGAATGCAAACTAGTACAGCCACTGTGGAGAACAATGTGGAGATTCCTTAAAAAATTGCAAATAGAACTGCCTTATGACCCAGCAATCCTACTGCTGGGCATACACACTGAGGAAACCAGAATAGAAAGAGACACACATACCCCAATGTTCATTGCAGCACTGTTTATAACAGCCAGGACATGGAAACAACCTAGATGTCCATCAGCAGATGAATGGATAAGAAAGCTGTGGTACATATACACAATGGAGTATTACTCAGCCATTAAAAAGAATACATTTGAATCAGTTCTAATGAGATGGATGAAACTGGAGCTGATTATAAAGAGTGAAGTAAGCCAGAAAGAAAAACACCAATACAGTATACTAACACATATATATGGAATTTAGAAAGATGGCAATGATGACCCTGTATGCGAGACAGCAAAAGAGACACAGATGTGTATAGCAGACTTTTGGACTCTGAGGGAGAGGGAGAGGGTGGGATGATTTGGGATGACATTGAAACATATATACTATCATGTAAGAAACAAATTGCCAGTCTTTGTTTGATGCAGGATACAGGATGCTTGGGGCTGGTGCACGGGGATGACCCAGAGAGATGTTATGGGGAGAGAGGTGGGAGGGGGGTTCATGTTTGGGAACTCATGTACACCCGTGGTGGATTCATGTCAATGTATGGCAAAACCAATACAGTATTATAAAGTAAAATAAAGGAAAAATAAAAATTAAAAAAAGAAAACGAAATCTGACTGGCTGTATTAATAGCAGACAAGTATTTCAGAATAAAGACTACCAGGAAAGTGGAAGGTCATTTTACAACAATAAGGGGGTCAATTATTCAAAAAGACATGACAGTCCTAAATATTTATGCACCTAATAAGAGAATGTATTTCACATGAACTATTCAGGAAAATTAAAAAATAAGTTCTTCCCAAATCCTTCTAAAACCAAAAACCAGACGCCTAATACCAAAAATAGCAAAAGACATCAAAACAAGGCAATGCTGTCAAATACTCCTCGGGACATAAACACAAACATCCTTAACAAATTTTTAGTAAATTAACCCAATGATATATAAAATGAAAAATACAGCTTGACTAATTCATAGCTCATCAAAGAATGCATGGTTTATTTAATATTCAGAAATCAATTAATATAATCAACATATGAAAAAACAACAACAAAAAAGAAAAATTACATAATGGTCTCAATGGGTACAATAAAGGTTTATGATAAAAATACAGCATCCTTTCCTGGTTGGTACTCTCAGCAAAATAGTAATATAAGGGAACTTTAAAGGATATCAACAAAAAGCCTGAGCTAACGATACTCAGTGCTGAATGACTGATAAGGGGGTTTCTCTGGCAGCTTCTATTCCATGTTATGCTGACTTTCTGGCCATTGCTGTCAAGCAAGAAAAAGAAATAGAGGGCATTCACATTAAAAATAGGGCTTCCGAGGTAGCTCAGATGATAAAGAATCTGCCTGCAATGAAGGAAACCAAGGTGTGATCCCTGGGTGGGGAAGATCCCCTGGAGAAGGGAATGGCAACCCATTCCAGTATTCTTGCCTGGAGAATCCTACAGACAGAGGAGCCTGGCAGACTACAGTCCATGGGGTTGCAAAGAGTCAGACATGACTGAGCAACTAAAATTACTACTGCATTAAAAAGAAGAATAAATTGTATTCATAGATGACAAGACCATCCACACAGGGAATCTGATAAAATCTACAAAGAGAGAACTGGATCTAATAAGTGAGGTTACTAATTTGAATAGTAGAAAATTAACATAAAAATCAATGTATTTCTATAGACTACCAATATTCAAGTGTAAATTTAAATATCATATTACATATATAGAATAATATGAACATATAAAATATTAAGTAATAATTTTGATGAAAAAATATGAAACACCTAAACACTGGAAACTATAGAACCTGGCTGAGAGAAATCTTTAAAAGACCTAAATAAAATATTCCATGTCTGTGGTTTGGAAGACTCCTTATTGTTAAGATGTCAGTTCTTCCAAAAATGATGACTAGAATCAATACAAACTCAGTCAGACTTCCATAAGAACTTTTTGTCAAAAGGGACAAACAAACAAAAGAACTATGAAAGAATTTAGAATACAAAGGCTGGCATACCTGTGAACACAAAGAAGGCAGTTTTAGCACTGGGTTTATTTTCTCTGTGGAGTTCATTTGTAAACTGAAAGGAATATGTACATCTTAGTTACAAAAAGTTGAGTGGTATGCAAAGTATAGTAGTTAATGAGGCAATATTAATGAAGAAAATAATTCCCTAATGTAAAGCCAGCCTTTGGGAAAGGCAGGAGGGTGACTATTTCGAAAGCCAAAAAAGAGCAAAGAGAACGTCTGTCCATGAAGAAGGGGACCTAGAGGCGAACCCAGCGGTCGCTCTGGGTGTTTGGTTTGGATACAAAGTAACAAAGAATCAAGTCAACTAAGTGCAAATATTCATGTTATCAACCGTGTGCCAGTCATGTTACAAGTCGAAAGGAACCTAAAATAAGTAAGATAAGAGTAGGTGGAACAGAATGCAGGGCCAAGAAAGGGTTTTCAAAGGATAGGAATTCCTGACCTTCTACACATGAGTATCCTGGCTTTCCAAGTGAATGTTATTTTTACCTAAATTTTCAACATTGTCATCCAAGATCCCATTCATACCACTGACTCTGGCTACATACACTACCCTTATGCCATCTTTTCATTTCTATTTTACCTGTTTATTTTAATCTGTAGTAGCTCAGATAACCTAGGTACTCAATAAATATTTTCAATCATTGTGTTGAATTCCCCAAGGGCTTCTCTTGGTGGCTCAGTTGGTAAAAAAAAAAAAAAAAAAAAAAAATCCGCCTACAATGCAGGAGACCTGGGTTCAATCCCTGGGTTGGGAAGATTCCCTGGATAAGGGAAAGGCTACCCACTCCAGTATTATGGCCTGGAGAATTCCATGGATTGTATAGTCCACGGAGTCACAAAAAGTCGGACATGACTGAGTGACTTTCACTTACTTTGAATTCACCAAATGACTAACAGGTTTGCCAACTGATTAGATTCGTCTTAAGTTAAATGAGGATATTCTGTGTTGAGTTTGAGCAAAATGGTTATATAATTGTTTAATCATTCTCAAAATCATGACTGGGAATGGGATTTATTTTGTGAACATCCTGGATAATTGGAGGAATTACTGAAGTGCAAGAGGTCAGCAATATTGAATAATTCAACAGGCCCAGACTGTGGTATGAAGATCAAGAAACTAAGGCCTCAAGAGATTTAGAGACAAAGGTGAGAACAAATACTAGAGACCACAATATCTTTAGGGATACACTCCTACATCTGCAGTGTATATGGGATATATTTATGAATATACTCTATGTGTCCCGGGTGGCTTAGAAGTTAAAGACTCTGACCGCAATGCAGGACACCTGGGTTCAGTCTCTGGGTCGGGAAGATCTCCTGGAGAAGGGAATGGCTACCCACTCCAGTATCCTTAAATTCCACGGACTGAGGAGAATTCTGTGGATGGAGGAGCCTGGCTGGCTACAGCCCATGGGGTCACAGAGTTGGACATAACTGAGAGACTCACACACACACACCCATGTGTATATAATATAAACTTTCAGATGTTCTGTGGACCCAGTTTCTGCCCTTATCACAGGCCCTGTGTTCTGCAGCCCTCTACCTGCTCACTGGGGTAGGAAACTGCAAAGTGATTCTGAATCATCTCAGACAGGGAGTAAAACACAAAGTCTGAATATAGGTGTCAACTGAGGACCACAGAATGTCCATAGGGTGAAAACTGTACTGAATAAGTAGATTCAGGGTAAGGAGAATGGCTGTCTTCTTCTTTCTTGACTCCCCAAAGAAGTGTTTTCTTTTATTTTCCAGTTTTGATCGTTAAGTTAATCTACTGGAAAATTAATGTGTGTTCTATATTTCAAATATAGAAAAATGACCTTTTTAAGTTGTTCACAGCTGCAACTGTACAAAAATGAAATTAATATTGCTGCTAAATGTGGCCATGAGCTGGGGAAATGCCAGGGCTTCTATTCAGGACACAAATATCCTTTCTTAAAGAAGGGTGTGGGAGCGGCTCAGTCCATTTTCCAGGACAAGTGAATCTTTTAAATGCCCCAACAGAATTTGAGCACCTAAAGTTTTCATGTGGATCTCACTGACTGTCGGTATTTGTCTGTACATCTTGGAACAGGCAGTCCATCTTGTTGTTGCTCAGTTGCCAAGTAGTGTACAACTCTTTGTGGACCCCATGAACTGCAGCACACCAGGCCTCCCTGTCCTTCACTGTCTCCCAGAGTTTGCTCAAACTCATGTCCATTGAGTTGGTGATGCTATCCAACCATCTCATCCTCTGTCGCTCCCTTCTCCTCCTGCCCTCAATCTTTCCCAACATCAGGGTCTTTCCAAATGAGTCAGCTCTTCGCATCAGTTGGCCAAAGTATTGGAGCTTCAGCTTTCAATAAATTGGAAGGAATCAGTCCTTCCAATGAATATTCAAGGTTGATTTCCTTTAGGAATGACTGGTTTGATCTCCTTGCAGTCCAAGGGACTCTCAAGTCTTCTCCAGCATCACAATTCAAAAGCATCAATTCTTTAAGCCTCGGTTTTTTATGACTAGCTGTGAATATCAATTTTGGACATCTCCCGGGCTCCTCAGATTTCACACATCCCCAGATTAAATGCCTAGTTTTCCTTTTAAATCTTGCCATTCTCCCTGTGCTCCATTCCTGATGCCGGGCAATGCCATTTCCCCAGCAGCCCAAACCAGAAGCCTCAATTTCATCATAATTCCCCCACTTGACTTTAATCTATAAATCAAAACATCAGCTGTGTCTGTAGGGTTCTTTCTCTTTAAAATGTATCTGTGAAGTTCTCTCACTGCCTTCTTTACCATTATAGATTAAGTTCCCCAAAGTAGACACTATGATAAACATTTAAGGGTAAATGCTTTGTCGTGGAAATAGTCCCAATTGAGTCAGTAGGAGAGTGGCAAAGGGAAGGAAAGGGGACCAATAAAGCATACATTTTCAGTGCATCACTGTTGCAAGGAACTGGAGATTACTCCAAGAAAGCCAAAAAGCCCTGTAAGTGAAAGCCTTTTGCAGTGAAATAAAGAGGACGCCTGCATCAGGTGGGGGTGCAGAGGCGCCGGCACCCACCTGCGGCTTCCCTCTGCCCCCACGTCCTGTGCTGTGAGCCCAGACACAGTGGATGAGGTCAGGTTTCCTCACCCATCCTGGCTGCTTCTCCAAGCCCGTGTGTCTCTTCAGACAATCGCATCTGCTTTGGCAGAATGCAGACAAGGCTCAGCTCCGCAAACGCCTCATCTATAATGCCACCTCATCCCAAAGGTAAAATTTCACAGACCCTAGAGATGCCTACTTGAGGAGCTAGAATCCTTTTCTACTTGCTTGTCTGTCTCTCCCACAAGGCTCCGATTCTTTCAGTGAACGGCCGGGGGAGATTGATCTCAGTCCACAGCCCCGGCCCCGCCAGCACCTGCATCACGCCTGCGCGTTTGGGAGCATAGGGAAAGACGGAGTTCAGGAGTGAAGTGAAGTGGAGTGATTTTGCTTGATCTTAAAGTTTCTAGTGAGGTGTGTGTGTGTGCGTGTGCATGCGCAGATGTCCAGAAGGAGGATAATTAAATGTCTGATGCAATTTAGCACCATTCCTTCCTTTTATTTTTCTGTGTTGCTATCTGAATTGATAGCCTGCATTTGGCTTAAACCCTGTGCTAAGCATTTCTGATGGTTTTGGCAAGTTTCCTGATGAAGTACCAGATGTGCTGGTACCAGAATAGGGCCTGCCAGTTTATATCCAGGGAGAAATTAGTGAGCTGATAAAACTCACACCTTTCAAATGACAAAAGCTGGTATTTTAGTTCTTATCAAGGAGTTTTGGCCCATGTGTCTATCTACAAAGAGACAGTGAAGAACCGTTTAAAAGTAGGTCATATAACAAGTAGTTATTATAAACTGAGATATAATGTCTTTGACTTGAAAGTGACTCTGGCTACGGACCAGATTTCTCACTGCATCCCCATCGTCTATGTCCTTTCTCCCGACACATAGTGTATTTTTACATCTCCTTCATCACAAACATAGATACTGCTCTCTGCCAAGGAGTCAACATGGTGTTTTTGGAAGCACACACATTCCATTGCCAAGAGGCTTGGGTCAGAGAGCAAAAAGCACCTGGTCTGCATCCCCTGTCTTGCTCCCTCCTCACCAAGCTGGACCTCTTCTCTCCCTGGATGGCTCTCCCATGAATTCTAATTATAGGAGAGGGAGAACAACCAGCAGGAAGGAGATATTTTATTTTTATATCTGCTGCCTGTAGATTGCTCCTCACATGGCTCCAGGAAAAAAAAAAAATGTGTTTACAAATGTATCATTATACAGCAGACCTTAAATTGCACAACTATTAGCTGTTACTATTGACTATTGTCAGAGCAGTTCTACTGCCTGGGAAAGGTCAGGCCTTTTCATTTGTATTTTTTTCATGTGATGAATAACAAATAATGAAGCACAGAATTTATTGGGCTGTTGAGATTTCTCTCTCATATCTGCAGACTAGTTACTGGTTTTATATTTTCTTTGCTGGCATCAGACAAATCGGTTCATATTTATTTCATTTTTTAATCCCAGAAAGGAAATCTGATTGGGGAAATTACTGCTCAGAAGAGCAACTACAAGCAAATTATATTACTTGTACAAATCTTCTCATGCTATTTCATGCCTTTAGCCAAGAGCAGAAAAGCATGCTGGCTCCGCTCGCAGGAGTACAGGTGATCAATGCATCCTAGAGGTGTCAAATGATAGCCTCTTTCATTTCCACACACATCAGGGGCTCTAGCTAGTCTGAAATCTGAAAACAGAAATGATGTACTCTCTCCACTTAGCAGTTCCCTAGCTGGAGAAAGGCGTTAACGGTAGCTGGGAGGGAGAAACAGCGGTTCTAATGCACCATGACCGACTCCTCACCTCCCAGGGGAGCATTATGATGGGCACGGTGGGAGAAACATCCTTGGCGGATAATCACCGCCTCGCTAGGCAAGTGCATGTGAATTACGTCCGTGGCTTCGAGGAGCCGTACCAGGGTGGGAAAGCTGCTCTCCTGCTCACAGGTGCCCTGCGACTTTGGACGTGGGTAATCTGGTTACAAGAGGTGCTAAATCTTCATAAGGGCTCAGGCTTTAGACAAAACACGTGATCCCATGGTTTCAGCAGAAGAGATGTTTTAAAAAGGAAATATAGATGATTTTCCCTGGTGAATTTCCCTGGTGGTCTAGTCACTGAGACTCCGTGCTTCCACCGCAGAGTGCACGGGTTTGATTTCTGGTTGGGGAACCAAGCGGATTTCCCACATGGCGCTACTGTTAAAAAAAAAAAAAAAAAAAAAAAAGCCTGCCAATGCAGGAGACTCAAAAGATGTGGGTTCAATCCCTGGGTCAAGAAGATCCCCTGGAGGAGGAAATGGCAACTCTCTCCAGTATTCTTGCATGGAGAATCCCATGGAGAGAGGAGCTAGGGGAGAGATGGGACGGGGGTGGGGGTGGGGGTGGCAGTCACAAAGAGTCAGACTCAACTGTATGACTTAGCACAAACATTGATGGGGAGCTAAGGCCCCACATACCAGCACAGCCAAAAGAAAAAGAAAATTTCTTGAACTGAATAAAAGTGAAAATATGTCAACTTTAAAAATTATATGGGAAAAATAACCAACAACAAGTATAGGCAAAAATAAAAAGACCTTGCTGCAAGAATTCAGTACACGCGTCCCATGTTAAGTGCTCAGTTAGCACTTCTTTGTATTGCTATTATTGTTATCATGCAGGGTCTATGCAGAACAGGAATGTTTACTCAGATACAACACTGTTTAATTGTTTGCTCTGTGACATGCCTCCTAAGTCACCATGGATGGAGTGGAAGAGGTGAATTCATTATAGGACACCTGCCATGTGAATCAAGATTGCAGGGAGAAATATCAACAACCTCAGATACACAGATGACACCACCCTTATGGCAGGAAGTGAGGAAGAACTAAAGAGCCTCTTCTTGAAAGTGAAAGAGGAGAGTGAAAACGTTGGCTTAAAACTCAACACTCAGAAAACTAAGATCATGGCATCTGGTCCCATCATTTCATGGCAAATAGATGGGGAAACAATGAAAACAGTGACAGATTTTATTTTCTTAGGCTCCAAAATCACTGCATATGCTGACTGCAGCCATGAAATTAAAAGATGCTTGCTCCTTGGAAGAAAAGCTATGACCAACCTAGATAGCATATTAAAAAGCAGAGACATTACTTTGCCAACAAAGGTCCGTCTAGCCAAAACTATGGTTTTGAAAGTAGTCGTGTGTGGATATGAAAGTTGGACCATAAAGAAAGCTCAGTGCCAAAGAATTGAAGCTTTTGAACTGTGGTGTTGGAGAAGACTCTTGAGAGTCCTTTGAACTACAAGGAGATCCAACCAGTCTATTCTGAAGGAGATCAGCCCTGGGTGTTCTTTGGAAGGAATGATGCTAAAGCTGAAACTCCAGTAGTTTGGCCACCTCATGCGAAGAGTTGACTCATTGGAAAAGATTCTGATGCTGGGAGGGATTGGGGGCAGGAAGAGAAGGGGACGACAGAGGATGAGATGGCTGGATGGCATCACTGACTCAATGGACATGAGTTTGAGTGAATTCCGGGAGTTGGTGATGGACAGGGAGGCCTGGCATGCTGCGATTCATGGGGTCGCAAAGAGTCGGACACGACTGAGCGGCTGAACTGACTGAACTGAACTGAAACCAGTCTCTTCTTCATTTGAGTAGCCCTCCAGGCTCCTCTGTCCATGGGATTCTCCAGGCAAGAACACTGCAGTGGGTTGCCAGTTCCTCCTCCAGGGGATCTTCCCGACCCAGGGATCAAATCTGTGTCTCCTGCAATGCAGGTGGATTCTTTACCACTGAGCCTCTTGGGAAGCCCTTTAACTAGTAGACACTTTTCTGCTAATTCAAAAAAGAATTTGACTGGTTGTAGAGGTGAGGATTATGGGGACGTACCCAAGTCCTTCATCTCCTGCTCCATCCCGTCAGCAATTCCCTCAGGTTCTAAGTTAACCCAATGATGGGGGAGGGGCAGGGCCTGGAACTGAGGCCTCCTGACACATCGCTGACCTCGACTTAGTTTAGACGCACTGATCTGCGTGTGGTACAAGTGACTTCCACCCGAAACACCAGAGGAAGGGGTCCTCTCACGTGCTGTCGTCTATAAGCCTGTAGGCAGAATGAACGACAAACCTGGCATTTTGGGAAAAGCTGGGACTTGGGCATTACCCGTAGAATGATGAATGCACTCTTGATAAAAGAAGGACCCCCCCCCTCCCACCGCAAAGCCAGAACTGCAACACTGGTTTCCGGCAGGAGGTCACAGGCAACCACAACACAGGTCCTGAACATTTCAAAACCAGGTCAGCAGGATTTGGGAAACACAGGCTGCAGAGTCAGGAGTGGGTCTTTCACGTGGATCTGCCCCTCAGCCATCCATCTGACCCAACCAAAACTGTGAGCACCTGGCCTTCGAACTGGGCCAGCTTTTGCCTTTGGATTTGACCACTGATTCTCTTGTCCCACCATTAGGGAGTAATTGATCTCTGACAAGTAAATTTCAGGAAAATGTTGGGAAAAGGAAGGCAGATTGTCCTCGGCTGGGTCAGGAAATGCAGGACAGTCTCATCCTTGAAGAGCTTTCTGAGGGTCTTCACCTGCCCTCTCTCAATGGACACTCAATGTTGTATCACGTTCCAGTGACTTTTTCCCAAACCCTAAAGCAGTGACGGAAGCCAGTAGGCAATCGACGAGATTTTGATTAATGAATTACAGATAGTGAAAAGTGAGTCACTCAAAGTCACTCAGTCGTGTCCAGCTCTTTTCGACCCCGTGGACTAAACAGTCCATGGAATTCTCCCAGCCAGAATACTGGAGTGGGTAGCCTTTCCCTTCTCCAGGCGATCTTCCCAACCCAGGGATCGAACCCAGGTCTCCCTCATTGCAGGTGGATTCTTTACCAGCTGAGCCACACGGGAAGTCCAGATAGCAATTACAGTTACAGATAGCAGGATACAATTACAGGATACAGATACAATTACAATTACAGGCTAGTGGAAGTGGATGAAGAAGGGAAGATAAAGTTTTTAGTTTGTTAGGTGTTTATATTGTTCTTTTTCATAGGAATAATCAGCTTTTATAACATAATTGCTAGTGGCACAGCCTTTTGAATCTGGTGGGTCTATAAAGTCTCTGTTATTTGTAGCTTGGAGCCATTGGCAAGTTGCTCAGCCTTTCAGAAACTCAATATTTTCATTGATAAAGTGGGGATGATGTCTCTGAGGAAGAATGGTGTATGGATTAAAATCAGGTCATGGAATGCTGAGTTTTCATGACAGACAGGATCTGGTACACAGTGTACGTTCAAGGACAGTTTGTGTGTGCATGTGTTTTGAAAAGAAAAGAATTATTCCATGATAGGAAAGGGAGGACTTGAATTTAAAGGAAGTGCTGGAAATAATGAAGGTAACATTTGCTGTTGGAAGAGGGTGAGTGGAAGGGAGGTGGGTTAGAAATAATGAAACCAAGAGCATGGAAAAGGAGTTTACAGCATATCTCAAAGCCCTGCTCAGGAGCCCTAAAGAGGTTAATACAACAGCTTACCTGTCAGCAGACACAGGATTGAAAGAGAATCCTTAGGGCCCACTGCCATGAAATTGATGGGGAAGAACCTCTTTCAGCCTGAATGTCTCAGTAAATAGTCACATGAAATTTTCTGTAAATAGTCATGCTTTACTCTTTTTAGTTTTGTACCTGCTTTCTTTTTCCTTGACTCACTATATCTCAACAGGAGGAAAGATGTTTTTTTTTTAACTACTCTGCCCTCTAGAAAGGCACCCGTACGCTTTCTAACCAGTGCATATGGCACCGCGTGTCTGAGGACACCTGGCTCACGTGTGTTTAGGCTTGTGTGTGTGCACCTGTGCCTGAACCACAGGCATTGCCCTGTGCAAAGAGCTGCTTCTCCACTGAAGGCAATTACAGGGCACCCGCAGTGGGGCACACACATGACACCCTCACACAGAAGGTTCACATAGAGAAAAACAGGCAGGGCACCAACGTTATCACAAACTCTGCCTCTGTTTACTTGCTAGAAAGTTTCATGAAAAACTCGTATCAATTTAGCATAACTCATTAATTCTGCATCATAACACCAGTAAGTACTTCTAGATCCTTTTGACTCCATTGAAAATTATTCTAATATGGGTCCTAGAATTAAACACATCTCTGCACATTTAGTTCATCACCACCGAAGCTGCAGAGTTCTCTGTGATTTCTTTTACAACCTGGCTTCTTTTTTTTAATGTGCTCTTTACAATATATTTTCTGATATAAGTGCCCTGCTGCTGCTGCTGCTAAGTCACTTTAGTCGTGCCCGACTCTGTGCGATCCCATAGACAGCAGCCCACCAGGCCCCGCCGTCCCTGGGATTCTCCCGGCAAGAATACTGGAGTGGGTTGCTAGACCCCCCAAAAAAGTAGAAGAAACGAATTGCACTAAATGATGGTACAAGCTAACTCTGTAGCACCACCTAGAGCCTTGGGAGATCATGACTGTCTTTCTAATAAGCAAGACATTCTCTTCCTCTCCTGGAAGAGAAAAAAAAAAATGCCTTTTTACCCTCCTTACACTCATCAGTTTAACCCTGATTATTTAAACCCATGGTATACGAGTGGCCTTCACTTTGATAACATCTTGTCTTTTCTGAGAAACGATCTCTGAGTGCAGTTATGAGACCATGAAGACCTCACCAAAAGGGACCGGAATATTTCAGGGCCTATTTTCAATCATGAAGCTCAGTCCCAGAAAGAAATTGGGCTTCCCTAGTGCTTCAGCTGTAAAGAATCCTCCTGCAATGCAGGAGAAGTAAGTTTGATCCCTGGAGAAGGAAATGGCAACCCACTGCAGTATTCTTGCCTGGAGAATCCATGGACAGAGGAGCCTGGTGGGCTGCAGTCCATGAGGCCACAGAAGAGTCAGACACGACTGGGCAAGTAAACAACAAGAAAAACAACCTCCTGCTGCTGCTGCTAAGGCGCTTCAGTCGTGTCCGACTCTGTGCAGCCCCATAGCCGGCAGCCCACCAGGCTCCCCCGTCCCTGGGATTCTCAGGCAAGAACACAGGAGTGGGTTGCCATTTCCTTCTCCAATGCATGAAAGTGAAAAGGGAAAGTGAAGTCCCTCAGTCGTGTCCGACTCTTCGTGACCCCATGGACTGCAGCCCACCAGGCTCCTCTGCCCATGCCTTCTCCAAAACAACATCCTGGGGAAAAGATATTTTAAAGCATTACATTGGATAGGGTTTTACTGAAGGTAGGAAAATATTCAACTGGACATCTAAGCAAATGCATCTTTGACCAATGCATCTGTTTTGAATGCCAAGTAAAACGTGTTAGAGAAAAGCAAAGGGAGAGCACAGAGTGTCTATTAGTTTTCCAGCGCGCTTCCCCATTTCCGTTCCAAACCACTTCTTTATCTCAGGCAAGTTGGCAGTCTCCGGGGTGCGTCTGCCTTTAATGAATATTTCCTTTTGCAGAAGGCTGCCCAAAGCTATCAGTGGCCCCTGTTCCCTCTGAATTAATGCCATTTATAAGCGGTAAAGGGGGAAATGTTGGCAATATATGATTATGGATTAAATGATGCAGTTTCAGGGTCAGTCTACAGAAAGCACTTAACGAAGACTCTGACAAGCGAAGATGAATGGACGCGAAGGCGGGTGTTTCCGGCAGTCTAGCCCCGGCCCGGCGGACGCCCGGGCTCTGCTGACACCTGCCGGCGGCCAGGAGACCCGAGCCGCGCGTCAGCACTCAGCGCAGGGCCCTGTGGCTGCTGGCTCATTAAGAGAACAGCTCTCCTTGGAGGTCACAGCTGCCTTTAGACTCAGAGACCTGTCAATTAGCCCTCTCTCCGTATTCTGACTCATGTCCGGAAACAGGCATGCCAAAGGCTTGGCAGGAACGCTGGGGAAGAGATTCTGAACTCATGGCGTACGCGATGTGTTCAGTGTGCAATTCCTTAACGCTTTATCGAAGCCAACAATACATTTAAATAATACACACGTGAGAGCAAGCCAGAACTAAAAAAGAGAACTGGAGATAAATTTGCGGTTATGAATTATCACTTTAGGATATTCTCTGCCCCCATGCAGTCAATACATGAACACTTTTGCATTTTGCCAAAATTTGGTTGAAATATGCGAAATGCATTCAGTAACTCTGTGAGCATGTACACATATCTCCATCCAGCAGGGAAGCTCTTTCTTCTCTCTCTCCCTCTCCAATCTCAACAGGGTTGAGAATAAATCTGATGCAGTATTTCTAATTTATTTTTTTTCTTTTCCCCTTTCAAATTGACTAAGTATTTGATTTCTCCCTAGAGTCTGACTGTTACTTCTAGGTCGAAATGAGATTTCTGCCGTGCATTAAAGCTAATTTGGATTGTGAAAAAGTACAAGACCAGGAAGTCAATTCCGAGACCAGATATCCTGAGAGGAGAGTGCAGGATAAGCAGGGAGAAATTAATCAGCCCTGCCTTGAGCAATTTCACTGACTTGGGCAGGAGGGCTGGTGGGATTCCCCCCCACCCAGGAAACTGACCCCCGGGAGCTGGGGGTCACAGCCCTTGGGGGTGTGGCTCTTGGCCTCACTGCATGAGAAATGGAAATAGGGCGTCTGTCAGGAGCAGGGGAAATCTCGAAGGAGAAAATGAAGAGTACTAATTACAACAGAGGGAAGCTGCAAGTCCACAGCGTCCTGAGCCGCATTCACAACTCTGGTCGGAGGGGAAGGGAAGCTATCTGAGGTCTTTCAGTGGAGCCCAGAGGCATTTTAACGGTGTGATACCCCCAGTGGGGTGAGCTGAGAAAACTCACCCCAAAGAGCTCTTGGATACAACACTGCTTTTCTCTGTGTAAAAGAGAAGACGGCAGTAAGGGCTCCTCTGGGAAATAATGGTTTAAAAGTTCATAAATACCTGCAGGTATATCTTTCCTCGACCAGGTACGCATCTCTCCAGGAATATATTTAGCAGGCTCACGTCCTTGTTTTGTTTCTCTAGCTTGGTGTGTTATTTCCCTGGATTATCGGCCAATGAATACTTATATTAGAACACAATAAGCATATTCTTTCCTGTCATCCGAATAAAATGTATTAAACAAAATATAGCAAAACAAATTCACGTATTTCTCAAATGAATGTCAAAAAAATAGGTTATATGAGTGATATGTCTTCTACCTGAGAAAAGGGATAAGACCTGATTACTGAGTAACAAGGCTCACGGACACTGCTGGTCAGTTAGCAAGGACGGGAAAACACGGAGGAGATCCACGTGGCCAGAGCAGCGCACCAAGGCCGTGCTGTGTGGAACCCGTGATGGATGTGATGGACACTGAGCTACATTCCAGCTGAAGAGTTGACGTGGACATCAACTTGAGTTTTTTAACCTCACTGTTTCCTCCTCATGAGTGTGTTGAGTGTGAAATTTATTTTGAAACTTTAATATAGATGCATTATGCTATTTTTTTCATTTAACCTTGTATAGCTATTTCCTCTATTATGAAAATATACATTAATATAAACATTAATTAATAATCGGATGTATGATTTCATCCCAATGTTCTCATTACAAAGGGAAATAATTCAAAATTTAGAGCTATATTTTTCCACATTTTTTTATTGTTTTTCTAGGCTGGATTCCCCAGCAGTAGAAATATGGACATAAAAGGTAAAAACATCTAAATTATCTCACTTCATATAACCAAAACACTCTAGTAATGAAATATTAACTCTCATAGCAATGTATAGAACTACTAACTCATTGTCCACTATATTTTAAACATTTTGCTAATTTAATTTGCCAAAAATGATTTATGGCAAAAATGAGCTATTGAGTTTGTTTATTCTCCTAGACAGAGAAAAACAATGGAAAGTTGGGAATATGGCTCCAAAGCCTGGAAAAAAGTTCTGGGCTAGAGATTCTGAGCTTAGGGTCTGGGGGCAGAAGAGAGCTGAAGCCGGGAGCTTCTGGAGGCACACCCAGGTTATGTACTCAGCTGTGTTCCTTAGTTTACTTTAAATTTGGACAAAAAATGATAGAAAGTGACAAAGAGTAGTGAAACCTGTATGCAAGGCAATGGCTATAATGCCACTGATGATGAAAACATCAAAAACAAAAACATGTTCAGAACATATTTGGTTCTAGGCTACCCATGTGCATTTATTCACAACAAGGTAATCATTCATGGTAAGTGATATTAATATTGCTATTACAGAAATGAGGAACTGAGGTCCAAAGCTCAACTCACAAGTGTGGATATGAAACTTCTTCCCAGTCTGTCTGAATCCAAAATTTGTGCTCTTATCCATCAAGTTAAGCCACTTACACAATAGTCATTAATTAAAGAAGATGTTGGATTGACAGACTGAAATTGAGCTTTAAACTTGTCTTGTTCAACCCAATATATTTAATAGGTTTGTTGACTTATAGCTCTTATAATTCCTTTTGCTCTTAGAGAAGTTACAAAATATTGTATGAATAAATATATATATGAAATTAAGATAAATAAACAAATATTAATATATAGGAATATAGCATATGTCTATGTTACATATGCATATATATAGTATAACCTAATTCATAAAATTAGACTTGAAATTGAAAATTAAGCAGTAATATTTCCAATCTGTATTTCGATTTTCAGCATAAAAATACGTTAAGTGCTTTAAAATGTAATTGATGAAATGCTTGTGCCTTTGTGTGAAGCAGCCTGATTGCTAAAAGCCTCAGCCTTGAAGAGCCTCATGTATTCTTGAGATTTACCTCAGCTTCTCATGCAATCTGAGAAGTCCCTAGAACTTCCTACAGAGGGTGAGCAAAAGTGACAGTTTTGAGAAAAGTTCAGAACTCTCTGTTTTTCTTAACAGGTCTGCCCTCAAAGGAGATGATTTTACTAGAAGCTTGCTTATTAGGATTTTTCTGAAAGCTATCTGAACTAGGGGAAGGGAAATACCCAACTCAAGCTCACTAAGACACCGGGACTTACTCTTAGGACCACAGAATGATTCTTGTGCCAACCTCCACGTCAAGAAGGCATTGACATAGTAACAGGAGATTGCAGCTAAAAGAACTACAAGCCTCAGATCCTGCTTCAGGAGGCTATAGGGAAACCCAAAGGAAAAAGAGGATACAAAAGCAAGGCCGCTACAGCAAATTTTAACCTCAGACTTAGACCATGACTACTGCAAACATTAAACATAGCCTAACTCCCAGCCAGATAAACATAAAACTTCACACCAAAGGACTGTCTTCTTTTGTTCCTTTTACCTAATGTATTATGTCCTCCTTGAACAAAAATGTCAGAAGGCATGCCAAAAGTGGAAAACAAAGTATGAAGAGACAAACCAGGAATTAGAACCACACTCAAATGTCACAAAGATTTGGGAGTGACCAGATATGGAATTCAAAATAACTAAGATGAATATGCCAAACCTTCTAGTGGAAAAGTTAACAACATGCAAGAACATATGGGTGATACAAGGAAGGAGATGGAAACGCTAAGAGAGAATCAAAAGGAAATGTTAGAAATCAAAAACACTGTAACAGAAATGAAGATTGCCTTTGATGGCCTTATTAATAAACCAGACATGGCCAAAGAAAGAATCAGTAATCTTGAAGATATGTGAATAAAGATCTCTGCAAGAGAAATGCAAAAGAATAAAGGAATGAGAAATAAGGAAGAGAATAGCCAAGAAGTGTGGGCCAGTTACACAAGACGTAAGGCAGACACAGTAAGAATGCCAGAAGAAGAAAGCGAGAAAGGAAAAGAGGGAATGTTTGAAATAATAATGGCTAAGAAGTTTGGAAAATTAATGACAGATATCAAACTACAGATCTAGGACGCTCATAGAACATCTAATAAAATGAATTCCAAAAATCTACACCTAGGCATATGATATTCAAACTTCAGAAAATCAAGACAAGGAGAACGTTTTTGAAAGAAGGCAGAGGGAAAAAAAAATTCTATACTCTATACACTGGACTCCTCTTCAGAAACCATGGAAGCAAGAAAGAATTCGGGTGTAACATTTTAAATATTCAGAGAAAAAAAAAAGAAACAACTTTCAGCGTATCCAGGAAAATCATAATTTAAAAGTGAAGGAGAAATAAAGGTTTTCACAGAAAAATTAAAATTGAGGGAACTTCTTTCCAGCAAACTTGCTTTATAAGTAAAGTGAAGTTTTTGAAAGAGAAAAAATTTTATAAGTTTGAAACTCAGATCTACATTTTAAAAGAAACAGCATTAGATAAAGAATAAATAAGATAAATAAAATGTTTTATTTCTTATTTTTAATTCATTAAACAGATAACAGGGTTTTTTTTTTCTAATTATAATATCAACAATGTGCCAGTGATTATAGCCTATAAAGTGAAGTGAAAGTCACTTAGTCATGTTTGACTCTTTGGACCCCGTGGACTATACACCCATGGAATTTTCCATGCCAGAATACTGGAATTTAGCTGGTCAGATCTTTCTGACCCAGGGATTGAACCCAGGTCTCCCACTAGCAGCATAGTGTTGTTTGAAAGTGACTCGGATTAGCTGTAATTGTCTATTGCAAACACTGACAATCACTCAAAAAGTTGAAAAGGAAGGATAACTGACTTGCTAATAGAATAAAGAAAACCAGATCATATAAAACACTCAGTAAAAATCAGAGAAGGCAGAAAAAGAGGAAAAGTCAAAAAGCAAAGGAAAAAAAGACAATGAACAGAAAGCATCGACAAATAGAGGAGATATTCATCTAAATAAATAAATGATCAGTTTTAAACATTAATGATATAAATATATCAATCAAAACACAAAAACTTTCAGAATAGGACAAAAACAAGAACCAACTATATGTTGTTTATAAGAAATCCCCTTTAAATATAAAGACACAGATCGATTCAAAGGAAAGAGATGGAGAAGGGTACACCATGTTAATACTAATCAAAAGAAAAATGGAAATTTTATATTAATTTCAGACAAAGCAAACTTCAGAGCAAGGAAAATTATCAGAGGTAAACAAAAGCATTACTTGATGTTGAGAGGCTCAATTCTCCTAGAGGACACAACAGTCCTTAGCATGTATGCTCGTGACAACAGATCATCAAAATATGCAGGACAAAATTGCTAATAAAAATATATGAGCCCACTATTACAGTTGGCGGTTTCAACACCCTTGTTTCAGTAATAGATTCAGCAGGGAGAAAATCTTTAAGATATAACTGAACTGAACAGCATCATCAGTCTACTGGATCTAGCTGACATAGTTTACTCCACCCAACAATAACAGAACATACATTCTTCTCAAGCACACAGAGAACATTCACCAATATAGAACACATCTTGGGTAACAAAACACATCTTGACAAATTTAAAAGATTAGACATCATGCAAAATGTTTTCACACAACAATGGATATATATATGGAATTTAGAAAGATGGTAATGACGACCCTGTATGAGAGACAACAAAAGAGACACAGATATGTAGAACGGACTTTTGGACTCTGAGGGAGAGGGAGAGGGTGGGATGATTTGGGAGAATGGCATCATGTAAGAAACGAATCGCCAGTCTATGTCCGATGCAGGATACAGGATGCTTGGGGCTGGTGCACGGGGATGACCCAGAGAGATATTATGGGGAGGGAGGTGGGAGGGGGGCTCATGTTTGGGAACTCATGTACACCCGTGGTGGATTCATGTCAATGTGTGGCAAAACCAATACAGTATTGTAAAGCAAAATAAAGTAAAAATAAAACTTAAATAAAAAGTAAAACCTGTTTAGAGAGAGGATACATAAATAAATAAAGACAGACTACCGTGGGATGTTAAAAACAACAGCAACAACAGTGGAATTAAAGTGGAAATCCCTACAGAAAGATGGCTGGAAATCCACTATATTTGGAGATTTAACAATGCACTTCTAAAACACAAGGGACTCATAGAAGAAGGCCCCTAGGTAATTTTAAAATATGTTGGAATAAGTGAAAATGAGAATGCTGCTTCTGTTGTTTAGCCACTACGTTGTGTCTGACTCTGCAACCGCGTGGACTCTAGTCCACCAGGGTCCTCTGTCACTGAGACTTCCCAGGCAAGAACGCTGCAGTGGATTTTCATTCCTTCTCCAGGGAATCTTCCTGACCAAGGGATCCAACCTGGGTCTCCTGCATTTGAAGCAGGTTCTTTACCACTGAGCCACCAGGGAAGCCCCAAAATGAGAGGGCAGCATAACAAAATCTATGGGGTGCAGCCACAGCAGTCTGAGAGGGAAATTCATAGCACTGAATGCACAGATTAGAGAAAAAGAACAATGTCAACTAAGTCGCCTAAGCCTCCATCTTGAAAAGATACAAAGAATTATAAATAATAAATAAGGTCTAAATAAATAAGACCCAAATAAGTGTAAAGATATTCTATGTCCATGAATAGGAACATTTAATATTGTTAAATTGTCAGTTCTGCCCATCTTGGTCAACAGAGTCAATGAAATCCAAATCAACATTCTGAAAGTTAAATTATGAATATCAACAAATCAACCCTAAAGTTTATAAAGAAATGCAAATGGCCAGAGTGCTGAATAACTACAGAAGGAGAAAAACAAAGAGAATTAACATTATCTGACTTCAAATCATTTCGAACATCAAGGCTCAGTAATCAGGGCAGAGAGTTACTGGAAAGTGAAAGACAAAGAGAACAGTGAACAGAATAGAGGCAATAAAAACTTTCACACAAAAATAGTCAACTGATCTCTAACAAAAAAAGCAACGGAAATTCTCTGGAAAAGGATAGCCTTTCAACACACAGTGCTGAAACCACAGGGTCTCCACATGGCGGGAAAAATTAATCTAGACACTTACTCTACACTTTCCACAAAAATTACCTTAAAATGGATCATAGACCTAAATGTAAAATATAAAAGCATGAAACCCCTAGAAGAAAACATAGAAAACTATTTATGGATTTGAGTTTGACAATTAGTTTTTAAATGCAACACTAAAAGAATGACCTACAAAAGAAATATTGATAAATTGGGCTTCATTAAAATTTAAAACATCTGTCCTGCAAAAGATATTGCTAAGAGAATGAAAAGACAAGCCACAGACATGGAGAAAATATTAGCAAAAACATATCTAGTACAGGCTGCGTAACTATGATTCCAGCTATATGACAACTTGGAAAACTTAAAGCTGTGGAGAGGGCTTCCCTGGTGGTCCAGTGGTTAAGAATCCACCTCGCCATGCAGGGGACTTAGGTTTGACCCCTGGTCAGGGGACTAAGATTCCGCACGCCATGGCACAGCTAAGCATGGCATGACCACTGAGCCCATGGGTGTGAACCCGTGTGCTGCAAGTTGAGAGACTGCATCACAGCTAGCGAGCCTGCAACACGCACAGGGGAAGCAAGCTCCTTATTTGGAGGCTGTGTTCCCAACCCCGTGGTTTAACTCTGAAGCTTGTCAAAAGAATACTGGTAAGTCAATGCCAACCATCAAATTAGCAATATATTAAAATCTAAAACCAAGACACCAAGAACCAAACATTTGTGTTTTGATTTGAGATAATTACTCAATATGATTTTTTTTAACTGACTGAGTGACCAAAATTAATGACCTGTACCGGGAACTGTACTTTTTTTAGAATTAGAATTCCTACTAAGTATTTTTAAGACCCAAGATACTATAAATGTCACTAATTAAAAATTTTATAACCTCTGGGTAGTTCACCCTGTAGAGACTAATACCAGAATGAGTATATGTTAGAAATGTATCTTTCATTTAAGGGGCAAAACGGGCATCCATTTACTTACTGAATTATATCCTTGGCAGGACAGGCTTTTCATAAAGTACTTAAAAACATATTTTTTTAGATTAAAGTTATTTTACTTACCAAAAGGAAAACAATTTTGAAAAGTGTAATACAATTTTCAGTCACTCATACTTCCTCATTAATAATTTGCAATTCTTTCTTGAGACAAAGTTTTGTGAAGAGATGAGATGATCCATTTACTAATTTTTTGAAAGTCAATGGCACTCAGAAGAGACGCTGGTGGGTTTATAGACTCTTTCCTGTTCAAATGCCTAAGTTCTGGCCTTCCTCTGGAAATAAATGAGAAGTAAAGTCATCAGTATGCCAACAAATTTGGAAAACTCAGCAGTGGCCAGAGGACTGAAAAAGGTCAGTTTTTATTCAAATCCCTAAGACAGACAATGCCAAAGAATGTTCAAAGTACCACACAGTTGCACTCATTCCACACACTAGCAAAGTAATGCTCAAAATTCTCCAAGCCAGGCTTCAACAGCATGTGAATCATGAAACTCCGGATGTTCAAACTGGATTTAGAAAAGGCAGAGGAACCAGAGATCAAATTGCCAACATCAGATGGGTCATCAAAAAAGCAAGAGAGTTCCAGAAAAACATCTACTTCTGCTTTATTGACTATGCCAAAGCCTTTGACTGTGTGGATCACAACAAATTGTGGAAAATTCTTAAAGAGATAGGAATACCAGACCACCTGACCTGCCTCTTGAGAAACCTACATGCAGGTCAGGAAGCAACAGTTAGAACTGGACATGGAACCACAGACTGGCTCCAAACAGGAAAAGGAGTACGTCAAGGCTGTATATTGTCACCCTGCGTATTTAACTTATATGCATAGTACATCATGAGAAATGCCAGACTGGATGAAGCACAAGCTGGAATCAAGTTTGCCAGGAGAAATATCAATTACCTCAGATATGCAGATGACACCACCCTTATGGCAGAAAGTGAAGGACTAAAGAGCCTATTGATGACAGTGAAAGAGGAGAGTGTAAAAGTTGGCTTAAAGCTCAACATTCAGAAAACTAAGATCATGGCATCCGGTCCCATCATTTCATGCACATAGATGGGTAAACAATAGAAACAGTGAGAGACTTTATTTTGGGGGCTCCAAAATCACTGCAGATGGTGACGACAGCCATGAAATTAAAAGATGCTTGCTATTTGGAAGAAAAGCTGTGACCAACCTAGACAGCATATGAAAAAGCAGAGACATTACTTTGTCAACAAAATTCCATCTAGTCAAAGCTATGGTTTTTCTAGTTTTCATGTACGGATGTGAGAGTTAGACCATAAAGAAAGCTGAGTGCCGAAGAATTGATGCTTTTGAACTGTGGTATTGCAGAAGACTCTTGAG
This sequence comes from Redunca redunca, assembly GCA_006410935.1. Lineage (NCBI taxonomy): Eukaryota > Metazoa > Chordata > Mammalia > Artiodactyla > Bovidae > Redunca > Redunca redunca. The sequence continues at coordinate 731,373 of SJYQ01096194.1, read as the reverse complement.
AGTCCCTTGGACTGCAAGGGGATCCAACCAGTCCATCCTAAAGGAAATCAGTTCTGCATATTCATTGGAAGGACTGATGCTGAAGCTGAAACTCCAATGCTTTGGCCACCTAATGTGAAGAACTGGCTCATTTGAAAAGACCCTGATGCTGGGAAAGATTGAAAGCAGGAGGAGAATTGGATGACAGGATGAAATGGTTGGATGGCATCATCAACTCAATGGACATGAGTTTGAGCAAGCTCCAGGAGTTGGTGATGGACTGGGAGGCCTGGAGTGCTGCAGTCCATGGGGTCGCAGAGTCACACTCAACTGAGCGACTGAACTGAACTGAAAGTAGTCAGACTGTATCATGAATTCAAGGCCAGTGAAACTTCTCTGTACCACTACATTCTCTGTTAAATATAATAATCCAATTTCAAGATGCCTAGACTATCTGGTACCATCTCCTACTGTGAACATATTCTGCAAGTATATGCAATGATGACAGAGATTATCTTTCCAGGATGAAAGTGAGACAGTCGTTTGGATCTAAGAGATAATGTTCCATCAATTCCATTTCCTTGTGCATGAATTGATTTCAGCTACCGACTTAACAACAGAAGAGGAGGAGTAAGTGAGGGATTAGCTCTCTGTCCTTGGAGAGTGAGAAGCCACAGCTCCTACTGCCTTGAGGCAGTGGTGGGAGCCTGAGCTGAAATTAGGCTGGTGTGCATGCCAGAGATGCTTTCTTCAACCATTAGAAGAGATGCTCTATTTCTGTCACATGCTTCAGCGGACTTCTCTGCTTCCTTCTGATTTGGGTAAATAAGAATCCAGGGATTAATTCATAGAACAGACACTCAATTTTAAACTTTGTTTCTGACCAACTTCTTAGTCTTAATTGTTGAAAATTATATTTTATTGGTTAGCAGTAAAATTATCCACGATAATAAAAATCCTCAACCAAACATTGTTCACTGATGCAAAAAGCACGGCTGGCAAAATCACAGTGGGATGCAAATCAGAGGAATGAACTGATGCCACAAAGGACACAGAATCACAGTTGCTTTAGAACACAAAATGCCTGTCTTCTTCTCTAACAGTGACTTCAGTCACCAATGTGTATCATCCATGGATGTTAGTTGTTATCTAACAGAATTGCCTTTGGGTGCTATTGAGGGTGAGATTGATAGATGGCCCCACAACAAAAATAGAAAGAAATTGCTCCTTCAGTTCACTTCAGTTCAGTTGCTCAGTCGTGTCTGACTCTTTGTGACACCATGAATCGCAGCACACCAGGCCTTCCTTTCCATCACCAACTCCCAGAGTTCACTCAGACTCATGTCCGTTGAGTCAGTGATGCCATCCAACCGTCTCATGCTCTGTCGTCCCCTTCTCCTCCTGCCCCCAATCCCTCCCAGCATCAGAGTCTTTTCCAATGAGTCAACTCTTCGCATCAGGTGGCCAAAATATTGGAGTTTCAGCTTCAGCATCAGTCCTTCCAATGAACACCCAGGACTGATCTCCTTTAGGATGGACTGGTTGGAACTCCTTGAAGTCCAGGGGACTCAAGAGTCTTCTCCAACACCAGAGTTCAAAAGCATCAATTCTTTGGTGCTCAGCTTTCTTCACAGTCCAACTCTCACATCCATATATGACCACTGGAAAAACCATAGCCTTGACTAGACAGACCTTTGTTGGCAAAGTAATGTCTCTGCTTCTTAATAGCTATCTAGGTTGGTCATAACTTTTCTTCCAAGGAGTAAGCATCTTTTAATTTCATAGCTGCAATCACCATCTGCAGTGATTTTGGAGCCCAAAAAATAAAGTCTGACACTGTTTCCCCATCTATTTCCCATGAAGTGATGGGACCGGATGCCATGATCTTCGTTTTCTGAATGTTGAGCTTTAAGCCAACTTTTTCACTCTCCTCTTTTACTTTCATCAAGAGGCTTTTTAACTCCTCTTCACTTTCTGCCATAAGGGTGGTGTCATCTGCATATCTGAGGTTACTGATATTTCTCCAGGCAATCTTGATTCCAGCTCGTGTTTCTTCCAGTCCAGCGTTTCTCATGATGTAGTCTGCATATGAGTTAAATAAGCAGGGTGACAACACACAGCCTTGACATACTCCTTTTCCTGTTTGGAACCAGTCTGTGGTTTCATGTCCAGTTCTAACTGTTGCTTCCTGACCTGCATATAGGTTTCTCAAGAGGCAGGTCAGGTGGTTTGGTATTTCCATCTCTTTCAGAATTGTCCACAGTTTATTGTGGTCCACACAGTCAAAGGCTTTGGCATAGTCCATAAAGCAGAAATAGATGTTTTTCTGGAACTCTCTTGCTTTTTCAATGATCCAACGGATGTTGGCCATTTGATCTCTGGTTCCTCTGCCTTTTCTAAAACCAGCTTGAACATCAGGGAGTTCACGGTTCACGTATTGCTGAAGCCTAGCTTGGAGAATTTTGAGCATTACTTTACTAGCATGTGAGATGAGTGCAATTGTGCGGTAGTTTGAGCATTCTTTGGCACTGCCTTTCTTTGGGATTGGAATGAAAACTGACTTTTCCAGTCCTGTGGCCACTGTGAGTTTTCCAAATTTGCCGGCATATTGAGTGCAGCACTTTCACAGCATCATCTTTCAGGATTTGAAACAGCTCAACTGGAACACCATCACCTCCACTACCTTTGCTTGTAGTGATCCTTTCTAAGTCCCACTTGACTTCAAATTCCAGGATATCTGGCTCTAGGTGAGTGATCACACCATAGTGATTATCTGGGTTGTGATGACCTTTTTTGTTCTGAATATTCTTGTCACCTCTTCTTAATATCTTCTGCTTATGTTAGGTCCATACCATTTCTGTCCTGTATCGAGCCCATCTTTGCATGAAATGTTCCCTTGGTATCTCTAATTTTCTTGAAGAGATCTCTAGTCTTTCCCATTCTGTTGTTTTCCTCTATTTTTTTGCATTGATCGCTGAGGAAGTCTTTCTTATCTCTCCTTGCTATCCTTTGAAATTCTGCATTCAGATGGTTATAGCTTTCCTTTTTTCCTTTGCCTTTTGCTTCTTTTCTTTTCACAGCTATTTGTAAGGCCTCCCCAGACAGCCATTTTGCTTTTTTGCATTTCTTTTCCATGGGGATGGTATTGATACCTGTCTCCTGTACAATGTCATGAACCTCCATCCATAGTTCATCAGACAGTCTGTCTATCAGATCTAGGCCCTTAAATCTATTTCTCACTTCCACTGTATGATCATAAAGGATTTGATTTAGGTCATACCTGAATGATCTAGTGGTTTTCCCTACTTTCTTCAATTTAATCTGAACTTCCCTGGTGGCTCAGATGGTAAAGTGTCTGTCTACAATGCGGGAGACCCTGGTTCGATCCCACGGTTGGGAAGATCCCCTGGAGAAGGAAATGGCAATCCACTCCAGTACTATTGCCTGGAAAATACCATAGACAGAGGAGCCTGGTAGGCTACAGTCCATGGGGTCACAAAGAGTCGGACATGACTGAGCAACTTCACTTCACTTGGCAATAAGGAGTTCATGATTTGAGCTACAGTCAGCTTCTGGTCTTGTTTTTGCTGACTGTATAGAGCTTCTTCATCTTTGGCTGCAAAGAATATAATCAATCTGATTTCCGTGTTGACCATCTGGTGATGTCTATGTGTAGAGTCTTCTCTTGTGTTGTTGGAAGAGAGTGTTTGCTATGACCAGTGCGTTCTCTTAGCAAAACTCTATTAGCCTTTGCCCTGATTCATTCAATAGTCCAAGGCCAAATTTGCCTGTTACTCCAGGTGTTTCTTGACTTCCTACTTTCGAATTCCAGTCCCCTATAATGAAAAGGACATCTTTTTTGGGTGTTAGTTCTACAAGGTCTTGTAGGTCTTCATAGAGCCGTTCAGCATCAGCTTCTTCAGCATTACTGGTTGGGGCATAGGCTTGGATTACTCTGATATGGAATGGTTTGCCTTGGAAACAAATGGAGATCATTCTGTCATTTTTGAGATTGCATCCAATTACTGCATTTCTGACTCTTTTGTTGACCATGATGGCTACTCCATTTCTTCTAAGGAATTCCTGCCCACAGTAGTAGATATAATGGTCATCTGAGTTAAATTCACCCATTCCAGTCCTTTTAGTTCACTGATTCCTAAAATGTCAACCTTTACTCTTGCCGTCTCTTGTTTGACCACTCCCAATTTACCTTGATTCATGGACCTATCATTCCAGGTTCCTATGCAATATTGCTCTTTACAGCATTGGACCTTGCTTCTATCACCAGTCACATCCACAGCTGGGTATTGTTTTTGCTTTGGCTCCATCCCTTCATTCTTTCTGGAGTTATTTCTCCACTGATCTCCAGTAGCATATTGGACACCTACTGACCTGGGGAGTTCCTCTTTCAGTATCCTATCATTTTGCCTTTTCATACTGTTCATAGGGTTCTCAAGGCAAGAATACTGAAGTGGTTTGTCATTCCCTTCTCCAGTGGACCACATTCTGTCAGACCTCTCCAACATGACCTGTCCGTCTTGGGTGGCCCCACACGGCATGGCTTAGTTTCTTTGAGTTAGACAAGGCTGTGGTCCATGTGATCAGATTGGCTAGTTTTCTGTGATTATGGTTTCAGTGTTTCTGCCCTCTGATGCCCTCTTGCATCACAGTCGTAACTGTTCCTTACTCTCCCATAAATCCTCCGTGAAACTCTAGGTGCGTAATAAAAATGCAAAGCCAGATTATCCAAGAGAAAATGTTTCCAATGATTCTGTGTTTCACCAAGTAACCCCAGGAGAAGCAGCCTTCCAGAAGATTAATGTTCCAGGCAACATGGGCACATCCTCATAGACCGTTCTTGGCATTGGTTCTGGGACTTCACTTTTAAAGAGGTGACCCTGGCAGTCCTTTGTGACGATCACCCTTTAGGCAGAGTTCAGTTCAGTTCAGTAGCTCAGTCATGTCCTACTCTTTGTGACCCCATGGACCGCAGCGTGCCAGGCCTCCCTGTCCATCACCAGTAAGTGTAGAGTACACATTGTACAGGTATCTCTCAGTGTCTCTTCTATGTTTCCAGGAATCTGTTGATAGAGATAAGCACTGATACCTTGGGATAGAGTGGCATAAATTTAGTGCCATAATTAATACCAATAAAGTAAATGTACTTTTATAAATTTAACAGAATTGACTCTTGTGGACACATTGATTTTTACCAATGAGATATATCATAACACTGTGGGGTAAGTTTCCAGTCCACTTGAACAGATTATTAGTACACAGTTTAAAAAAAGAAAAGAAAAAGAAGTTATTAGTACAACGTCTCTCCTTGAAGACTGGGGTGGAAGAAAACAAGTTTTTTATGGTAGAAAAATATGTTATAGAAGAAATGATTTTTAGTTCTAGGATCAACAACTCATGAATTGTGTGCCCTTGAAAGAGTGACTTTACAATTTTTAAACCTCATTGCTTATATTTATAAAATGAAGACTCTTACTTCCCTGAGGGTTTCTGGTACAGATTAGTTGTGATACTTATAGAAAGTATCAAAGACAGTACCTGACACATGAGAGTATTTAATAAATACTGGCTTCCCACTTTTTATCTCAACTTGTGTTCCTGTTTGAAAAATCCTTTGCTGATTAGGTGACTAGGAATCATTTGTTGAAATTCACAACTGGAAAATCACTTTCAAATTAGAATATAGAGATATGACCCATATGGCAAGAGGGAAATTTTGTCAAGAATAGATTATGCAAGGGGGAACTCTTCTAATAAAAAATAAGTTATGAAAGAAGAACTTCCTCCACAAAAAATTTTCATCATCTGCAAACATTTATTTTTCAAGGTCCTGGAATTCTTTTAGGAATTGGTCAACACAGTCCAATATCAGACTGCTCTGGTGGAAGGAACACCCTAGACTCCCAATTCTACCAAGTGAAGATTAACCAGTTTGTTCCCAAGAGACTTTTTGCATACCCTATCTCCCACAAGCATTTTGTGATGATGGGGAATGGTTTTGTAAAATGAGTAGAAATATCATCTATAGTCACCCTTCCCATTGTCTTAGGATTTAGCACTTGCTGGTAATGTTCTAGTCTTTGATCTGGGTGTTCTAAATTTGTGAAAATTCAGTGAGCTATAGGCTGAATGATAGGTACATTTTCTATATCCATTTTATGTTTCTCTAGAATAAAGTTTTATAAAAGGACCCAGTAGCCAAATTGAAGAATCTCTTGCTGGCTGAAAAATGATCAAAATCTGAACATCAGATTACGTTCAGATTACTTACTGAACAATAAGTATAATAAGGGACTTCCCTGGTGGTCCAGTTGTTAAGACTTTGCCTTCCAAAGCAGAAGGTATGGGTTCAATCCCTGGTCAGGGAGTTAAGATCCCACATGCCTCTTGGCTAAAAAACAGAAAAATAAAACAGAACCAATATTTTAAAGACTTTAAAAATGGTCCACATCAAAAAAGGAAAAAAAAAATTAGTATAATAAACAACAGAGGATTTAATACAACAGTGTTTAAATCTTTTCCTTCTTAAAAGTACTCAAACAAATGAATAAATAAGCTTTTTGGTTATCTTTTCAGGATACTAGAAAACATATTCACTATTTCAAAAACTAGTTTTTAAAAAAACTGAAAAAATAGTCAAAACTTTACCTTGCCTTTCTGAGAGAGCTATTTCCTAGGCAGATTGATAAGAAGTCTGCTGCTGCTGCTGCTGCTAAATTGCTTCAGTCGTGTCCGACTCTGTGCGACTCCACAGACGGCAGCCCACCAGGCTCCCCATCTCTGGGATTGTCCAGGCAAGAACACTGGAGTGGGTTGCCATTTCCTTCTCCAATGCATGAAAGTGAAAAGGGAAAGTGAAGTCGCTCAGTCGTGTGTGACTTAGTGATCCCATGGACTGCAGCCTACCAGGCTCCTCCACCCATGGGATTTTCCAGGCAAGAGTACTGGAGTGGGGTGCCATTGCCTTTTCCGGATAAGAAGTCTAGGGGTCCCCAAAGAGAGAGGGGTCTGGGATTCTCAGGGAGGAAAGGACAAACTTTTTTTCCCCTCTACATTCCTTGCTGCTACTGCTAAGTCGCTTCAGTCGTGTCCGACTCTGTGCGACCCCATAGACGGCAGCCCACTAGGCTCCTCTGTCCCTGGGATTCTCCAGGCAAGAATACTGGAGTGGGTTGCCATTTCCTTCTCCATTCTCCTTCTCCTTCTGCCATTTCCTTCTCTACATTCCTTAGGATTATATAACAATGTATCTTGCCTGAGAACAGCCTCTGGATTAAATCTTCTAGCTAATCCTTTTATGTTAAAGTGTGAATTAGGGGAGTAGGTCTGGTGAGGTCTTTACAACCTCCAGACATTCTTTTGATTCACAGTAATAACTAATTGGAGAGTATATAACTCCATTGCTAACACTAGCAAGGGTGTACTGTTTCTGCCCGCTTCTGATGCCTATGTCAGAAGTTTTCTCTATCTCTTTATACTTAAATGAAAATTTATTACACAAAAGCTCTGAGCAATCAAGCCTCGTCTCTGGCCCCGGATTGAATTCCTCTCCTCCTGAGCCAAGAATCCCAGCATCTTTGCATGGTTTGGCAACAACCTTTCACTTTCTTTTGTGAGCTTTATCACAGCAAAACCGAATATCATGAGAATTTTTTCTTGATAGTGTCCCAGCTAATTAGTGAAGAGAGAATAAATGAATGATGATGACAACTGTTAAAACTGTGGACCAAGGTTATAAATACCGCTATGAACACCTCTCTTCACAAAAGAAAGGTAACCATTCATGTTTCCTGATGGAAGGAACCAGACAATACACTCTAAGATGCATGAGATGTATTCTTGCCAAAATTTGATCTCAGATTAAGCTTTCAGATCTCACTACCCAATTCACAGGAAGTTCAGGAAAAGATGAACATATTAAAGGATAATGACTCTCAGTGACCCCGTGGACTGTAGCCCATCAGGCTCCTCCATCCATGGGATTCTCCAGGCAAGAGTACTGGAGTGGGGTGCCATTGCCTTCTCCATAAAGGATACCACAGGGATGCAATTAGTGATTTCCCCACAAGAGTTGGTAGACAAAGGACTCAGTTTCATCAGCAAATAAAACTTCAGGGAAAAAAATGACTCAGGTCGGGGTGTGGGTTAAAAGAGGCTTAAGAATCATGTGAATGTTATTTTGATGCCAATTCCAAAAATGCACTTTACAATTATGAGACAGTTGAATACCTACTAGATGCTTATTAACATTAAATTTTATTTTTCTTGTTTTAGGTGAGATAATGATTTTGCCATATTTTTCAGAGTCTTTTTGCCATATTTTTCAGAGTCTTTTACAGGTACGCAATGAAATATTTATGGATAGGATAAATTTGTGTCATACCTTTGCTTCAAAATAATCCTAAAGATGGAGAAAATGTAGGTGCGTGCTGTTAAATGTAGATAAAACAAGATTAATCATGAAATGATAGTTTCTGAAGCTGTGTGATAAGTATTATAGTAACCTTCTCTCCGTTTTCATGTGTTGGTGATTTTTTTATCATTAGAAGCACTATGTTTTCATGCTCAGTTGCTTCAGTCATGCCCAACTATTTGTGATGCTATGGACTGTAGCTCACCAAGCTCCTCTGTCCATGGGATTCTTCAGGCAAGAATACTGGAGTGGATTGCCATGCCTTCCTCCAGGGGATCTTCATGACCCACTGTAGATGGCTTAATTCCTTTCAAAATTGAGTAAAAGAACTCCAAGTATTAACCTATCCTTTATCAGATAAAAAGACAAATTTATTTTTAACAAATTCTTTGTAACATAATGGTAACTTGACTTTAATTGTCCCCTGGTTTATGAAGTATCTTCCAACTCGGTGTTTCTCAGGAATATATGTGGGTGGCTGTAAGCATAGGAAAAACAGTGATTCTGGGAAATAACACATGAATAAGAAATTCTATACACTTTGAATGGCTACCACGAATAGTTGGAACTAGACTATAAAATCGGTGATACCAAATGCCTGCTGTCACGGAGGTCACTGTTAAACAGGTCACATGTATGACTATATAAGTAAGTGCAGTAAGGTAAATGCTGTAACCAAAGATAACACTGTGTAAATTTGTTTTAAACAATGAAGACTTGCTGGGTTTGGGGAGCGATATGAGAATTTTCAGGATTATAAGTATCTTGGTGAATCCTAAATTGGGCAACAAATGACATAGCTTCAATTCATTTTTAGAAAGTATGTCCATTTCTCTTTTTCTCTCCCCTCTAAAACTGACTTTCAGTCTGCTTAAATGTTATATGTCTAGGTCATAGAAAACAGTATCAATGCTGCAAAATACAAGGGCCAATAACACAAAATTCAATCAGTCAGTCCCCACCCCTCCAAACGTACTCAACAGGGCCAAATTTTCCCTTTTTATCTCCACTTTTTCTATGTCCTCTCACAGCACCTTCATGAGATAATAGGGAGAATATAGCAGTAAAAAAAGAAATGAGAAAATAAATAGTATTATAATACTCTGTAATGGAAAGTGAGAAGTGGGTTGTCTGCTACCCTTCAGATAAAGGAAGCTTTGTGAAGTAATCTAAATGTGTAGCATGGAAAAAGGAAATGGACACCAAGCTGTCACTTACACAAGAGTGAAAAGTTCTCTAAGTATTAACCTATCCTTTATCAGTTAAAAAGACAAATTGATTACAAGAGAAAGTAAAGTGCAACAGAGTGAAAACTTCAAGACAAATCTATGGATTGTGTACATCAGTTCAGTTCAGTTCAGTCGCTCAGTCGTGTCCAACTCTTTGCGACCCCATGAATCGCAGCACGCCAGGCCTCCCTGTCCATCACCAACTCCCGGAGTTCACTCAGACTCACGTCCATCGAGTCAGTGATGCCATCCAGCCATCTCACCCTCGGTCGTCCCCTTCTCCTCCTGCCCTCAATCCCTCCCAGCATCAGAGTCTTTTCCAATGAGTCAACTCTTCGCATGAGGTGGCCAAAGTACTGGAGCTTCAGCTTCAGCATCATTCCTTCCAAAGAAATCCCAGGGCTGATCTCCTTCAGAATGGACTG
>SJYQ01096194.1:698420-720984 GCA_006410935.1 Redunca redunca | reverse complement strand
GGTAGTTTGAGCATTCTTTGGCATTGCCTTTCTTTGGAATTGGAATGAAAACGGACCTTTTTCAGTCCTGTGGCCACTGCTGAGATTTCCAAACTTGCTGGCATATTGAGTGCAGCACTTTCACAGCATCATCTTTCAGGATTTGAAATAGCTCCACTGGAATTCCATCACCTCCACTAGCTTTGTTCGTAGTGATGCTTTCTAAGGCCCACTTAACTTCACTTTCCAAGATGTCTGGCTCTAGATTAGTGATCACATCATCATGATTATCTGGGTCATGAAGATCTTTTTATAAATTAATAATAATAAAGATATCAGACCATTCACTTTTCAAACCATACTGGGGAAAAAAAAATCTCTAAACACTGAGTTGTGAATAAGTAGATAATTACAGTTTTCCTGAAAAAAAAAAATTAATAAGGGCAGCCCCTATTTGTAGTTTTTCTACAGAGTATGCCAAAAATAGGGAGGAAATAATAAAATTTAATATATCCACAGATTTGAATTAATTCATTTCTTTAATACTTTTAATAAGACTAATTTTATATCTAACTTGTTCTTATAGGCCTTCATATGTAAATTCTTGAGTTACTAGTTAACTATACAGTAATGAGAAGATATGGCAATATAAGTCAAAACTTTTGGCTTCAAGCACATCACATTGTTAGCTATTTGTTTGTTCTACCCAAGCTTACATCTATCTTCCTTAATTAAGTTAACAGAGATTTGCTTAGAAGGAACAAGTTTCCTGTTCTACTGTAGGCACTGGTTTAGGGCTCCAAAACCAGCCTAGGGATGGAAAATGTTGCCCAAGTCTAGCCATGACATTCTCCAGGCAAGAATACTGGAGTGGGTTGCCATGACCTCCTCCAAGGGATCTTCCCAACCCAGGGATTGAACCCATGTCTCTTAGGTCTCCTGCATTAGCAAGCAGGTTCTTTACCACTGAGAAGCCCCAAGTCTAGCCAGGAACACAATAGACACCTCTTGTCCAACTGACTTAGCAATAAAACAGACAGTGCTTAGTCACTCAGCTGAGTCGTGTCTGAATCCTTGCAACCCTATGGAGTGTAGCCTACTAGGTTCCTCAGTTGATGGGATTTTCCAGGTGAGAATACTAGAGAGGGTTGCCATTTCTTTCTCTAGGGGATCTTCCCAAGCCAGGGATCAAAGCTGCACCCCCCTTTCCTCTGTCGCAGGCAGATTCATTACCCAATGAGCCATCAGGGGAGCCCAGATACATAGACCAGAACATGTTAAATAGTGCAATTCCATCCCCATGGATCCACCTGGATCCCAAAGACTGAAATCTCAGGATCTTTCTAAATCAGCCAGGAAGAGGCAAACTCTTCTTCCTCCAAGTTGAACTTCTGACTTGCTGGACTTAGATAAAGTCAGAAACCAAAGTCAATATAACTGAGGTAAGCTGAGGAGTAGAAACAACAGCACGTACCATCTGAATCCCTGGGTCAAGCCATGCCTGCAGCCAGCCCCTTTGGTCACTTAAGCGAATGGACTGTGTTTTTATTTAGGCCAACCTGAATTGATGTTCTGTCATTTACAATTCCTTTTAAACTGTTCATTATAAAAGACTATGCACTTGTTACAATGAAGTTGCTATTGTTCCACGTGGTTTTATTATGTGTCTCAGAGAATTCACTTCAGAAACAGTTTACAAGACACAGATGAAATAAATTTCATCACTTTATAAACACAGCTCATTTCTGATCCCAATAGTATTTCACAGGTTGACCACTAAGCCCTTTTCTGCTCTGGATAACAATAGATAGTTAACACACATGTACACATAAACACACAGCAAAAAAGTTTTCTCCTTTTTAAAATATTCAGACAACTGGAGGTATTATTAATATCCCCTGAATTATGGCAGCTAGTTTAGGGGATGCAAATAGCATCTTCACATAACAATATATTACTAGTGATTGCATAAGCAGACAGCAACAGTTATTTAACAATTTCTCATGTTTATTTAAAAATCTGTCTTTTTTTAATAATTTGGGGTAACAGGATATACGTTCATATGAGAATTCATTCATTCTTTTTGGATTATAAGTTTTTGCATTTTAAAGGAATTTTCGTTTTCCTAAATGCCTATGAAAAAAATAACCTGCTGATAAAGGTCAAAAGTCAGATCTTCACAAGAAGAAAATTCAGTAAAGATCAAAGAAAAACATTGCTGTGACAAAGCTCCATAGCTGGAAGATAAAATTATTTTTTACTATTTTACTTGGTGAATATTTATGATGAACCACTGGAAAACAAATGATGCAATGGTTGGATGGCATCATCGATTCAATGAATATGAGTTTGAGCAAACTCTGGAAGATAGTGAAGGAGAGAGGAGCCTGGAGTGCTGCAGTCCATGGGGTCGCAAAGAATCAGACACGACTGAATGAACAACAACAGATACACATAACGCAAGATTTCCAGCTATTCACAGGAGTGAAGTTTCCAACTGGCTATGGTTTAAAACAGTGACATTTTTCAAAAATCTCATTCCAAATACGGAACATTTTTTCACTTAAATATTCTCATGCATCAGTAAAAATACAAATTGGTGTATATAAACAGTCAGTTCTATTAATACACATATTAGACTTGTGAATTTGTACCAGGAATGATCTTTCATAGGGTGGTTGATTGACCTCAATTATCAGAGTCTTACCACTTACAGTGCCACCTTTTTGCAATTTTGAAAGAAGTTTTAAAATATGTTTATCATTGTGGTGTTAATTATGTCTTAGTATTTCATAATTTCAAGTTTGTTATTAGCTGTCTAATGTAAAAAATGAGAGGGCTCTCTATTCACATTGGGAAGATCCCCTGGAGAAGGAAATGGCAGCCCACTCCAGTATTCTTGCCTGGAGAATCCCATGGACAGAGGAGCCTGGTGAGCTATAGCCCATGGGACTGCAGAGTCATAAATGACTTAGCAACTAAACAACTCTATTCATAAAAATAAAGGACACAGATAACTAACAATGACGCTGATAAGACATCTACTCAGATACCATTATTTTAGAAGAAAATACATTCAGGGAAAGAGATAAACCAGCACGACATGACTCAGCAACAGAAAGGGACAATCCAAGCCCACTGCTTTCCCCCTTCATGAAGAGCTTTTATCATTTATAAAATACAGTATTGAAAGGTTGTTGTTGAACCACGCAAAGATGCCAGGATTCTTGGCCTCCAGAGGAGAGAAATTCAATGTGGGGCCAGAGATGAGGCTTGATCCCTCAGAACTTTTGTGTAATAAAGTTTTATTAAAGTATAAAGGAGATACAGAAAGCTTCTGACCTAGGCATCAGAAGCGGGCAGAAAGAGTACCCCCTTGCTAGTGTTAGCAGTGGAGTTATATACTCTCAAATTAGTTATTACAGTGAATCAAAAGAATGTCTGGAGGTTGTAAAGACCTCACCAGACCTACTCCCATAATTCACACCTTTAGATAACAGGATTAGCCAGAAGATTTTTTTCCAGAGATTGTCCTCAAGCAGGATACATTATTGTTATATAATCTTAAGGAATGTAGAGGGACAAAAATGTTTGTCCTCCCTTCTTCCTTGAGAATTCCAGTCCCCTCTCTCCTTGGGGACCCCTGGACTTCTTATCAATCTGCCTAGGAATTGACTCTCTAAGTATAATATCAGTGCTGAATTGTAGAAGTATTTGCAATATATGATAATAGATATCTGTCCACCACTGCAAAACTCAGAGCTAAGGTCCGTAAAATTGAAAGCAAACTCTAATGCCTCATGAATAAAAGTAAAAACTAGGACTGAACAGCACAATAAACTAGAAGTTTTGCTTCATGTGAGTGCTTAACTATTTCCAAATGAAAGTAGGCATCACCACAACAATGATATAACTGCGTTAATTTATAGATAAGTATTATGAGCTTCATACATCATAAAAAGCCTTTCAAGAATAATACAGAAGTGATATAACCAGATAAACCTGACTGTACAATGTTAATGCTGCCCATGCAGCATTTTATATATATATGTATATCTGAGATCATGAGAGTCTTACATCCAAGCCATTAATGTGATAAAGCCGCCATCTGCAGGAGGTGGAGACATCTGCTCCCACCGTGATGTTTATGGTTTTCCATAAAGAAGCTACAGTTACATCAAATTTCTTGTGTATCTCTGCTTGTGCATGTCCAACTCTCTGAAACCCCATGGACTATAGACCTCCAGGCTCCTTCGTCCATGGGATTCTCCAGGCAAGGATAACGGGGTTGGTTGCCATTTCCTATGCTAGGAGATCTTCCCAATCCAGGAACTGAACCTGCGTCTCTTACGTTTCCTGCATTGGCAGGCAGATTCTTAACCATTGAGCCACCTGGGAAGCCCATGTTTCACCTAATACTGATGTCTAAAAATCTTTAAAGCTTAAGCACTCTTTCTTGAAACAAGACATTTGACAGAGATACGCGTGAAAATACTGTTCAAATGCCCTTGCTGTGTAAAATTCAAGTGTGTGCCATGCAGTAGAGCACTGTGTGCGAAAAGCAGATGTAGTTTTTATTCTGATTGAAAATTTATAATAACAACAACAGCAAAACGCCACAGATGGACTGACCCTGTGTGCATATTAAGCTGGAGTTGTAGGGGATGATGATAGAGTTATAATGGTATTGCAAGTGCTGTAAATTTTCAAAATGAAGAGAAATATTGAGAGATGAAGAAGATGAAGGAAAGTAACACACAAAAATGAAAAAGAACTTCACAATGAAAGCAAGAATGCCTTGTTCTAGAAACAAGTCAGCAGGATGGTTTTACGGTTGACAAGCAAGTAGAGGAGGGGAAAGGAAGAACGTGGATAACGTCTGAATAGAATCCTTCAGGAAAATGAGTGCCAAGAAGTGACCGAATGACCCTCAAAATTATGGGAGACTGTGTTCTTTTGTTTATAGGCCCGCAGAGAAGCCAGAGGTAGGGGAGCACTGTGAAGACGGCCGCAGTCACCCGGTGGCAACCACCAGTCTACGAGCTTCTTCCCTGTGCGTTTTCCAGTTGCCAGCACAGTAACCAACCAGCCGCTTTTGCCCCTCACATCAAGTCTAGCATTTCTGCCCTGTCTTAAATGTGTCTTTTCAGTAAAATGAGATCTTTTTCCTTTCACGTGCTCTGTTCCAGCAGTGATATTTACTGTAGAATCTCAAATGCAATTACCAAATTTAAATAAGAGAATGGGAGATTAATCAAAAGCAGGGATGAAGAGGACTCGGCGTGGGCCGGGGGTCACGTGCTGGGAGGATGCGCTCTGTGGTTCCTTGGCAACAGCAGCTCATCCCTAAGTCTGTCTCCAAGCCCGGAAAGTTGAGAAAGCTTTCTCTGTAGGCGGTTTCCAAGGCGCTTCTCCTATCATATCCCAGGCTCTCATTCCAGCTGCATAGTCAGAAGCCCGACATCCTGGGGCTTCAGGCTTCACAGGCAGGCACTTGAGATGATGGAGCTGCACCGGGCTTTGAAGACGCATAACCCATCCCCGAGTGCAGCCTGTGGTTTCCACAAATATTAGATTCCCTGAAAGAGACTCACACCAAGTTCATTGAAATTCATAGATAAGCTGCAGAGCGAAACACAAGCTATTTAAGAAACTTTAATTACTTAACCAAAGTAATAAAATATGTATGAGAAAAAAAGAACATCCAGCCAGTCCATAAAGTAAACTAGCTGACAAATTAATTAGTGTTTAATAACAAGAAATTTCTATCAATTGCCAAAAGCCCACAAATTACTTATGGAATAAACAGACTCTTTTCATTTCTGTTTTAGCTTCAGTAACTAGTATATGGCCATTATTCATAAATTTTTGTTTGGTGTATGCAGGATGATTAGTCACATATGATATTAATAATCTAGGAAATTGATTTCAGAAGGTGATTTTTCCACTTTTAATATAGGCCTGGTAGCATGCTTTGATGTGGAAAAAAGTCAAGCAACCCAACTGACCTCTTTTTCTTTCCAAATATTGATGCTTATTTAATCAAGCCAGGTATGCTACCTATATTTTAAGGGGTTGGATACCACTTCTTGAATTTTCAAGCTTACTAGATACATAGCATGGGTATGTATGCAGGCAATGTAGAATCAGTTTTTAATATTTCTAACTCACCAGAAACTTAGGTGGAAAGCAGTGTTCATTTGTGGAGTGTGTTGAGCCTTATTAAAGATAAAAATCTAATTAAATATAGGATAATAAAAAACACAACAAATTCAGGATCTCTGAATTAAGTCCAAATATCCATTCAATATCAATAGATAAATATAGAATAAATACTTTTATTAAAGTAAAGTAACTCAAAGACTTAGTTAGAAATGAAATTCTATTATATGTCAAACACAAAAAGTTGAACTTGAAAATCTCCAGGAAAAATGTTCACACACACACACACACACACACACACACAATAAGTAGACTTTCCACAAGAAGAATGTGCTAAATGAGATAGATGGAGGGAGCATTTAGTAATGAGGGGCAGAATGTTCAATGAGGTTTCACACATAAACATTTACACAGCAAACAGCACCAGTCTAACTCACAAACTAGATATTTCAGGAATTGTACCAAGCTACAATTCCTTTTCCACTGGGAAAGCAAGGATAGTAAAGTTAAAAAAAAAATGTGTAAGGAATCAGAATAGCATTTTCACAGAGTAATTTAATAGACATTTAATAAAAGCTGTATTGCTAGCAAAGTATTTTCAAATTGTATAATACATTTAGTCAAAATTGTGAATATATAAAATTGTAAAGAGAACCCAAATAAATTTTGAAATATAAAAAGAATATGGATAGTGTTTTCTAACCATGGGGAATAAAATAGAAAAATAATAATAAAAATAGAAGAAAAATAAAAAGTTATCGGAAAGTTTTAAACTCTAATAAACAACACTTAGACTGAAGTAGGTAGGTAAATGATTATTACTTGATAATAAAAAATATTTATACAGCAAAGTTTATTGAGTATGGCTAAACTATATTCATAGGGAAATTCATAGTCTTAAATTATTACACAAATAAATAGCAGAAATTGTTTTTAAGCTGTGTTTATCATGTAGCGCATGTGCTGTGCTGCTGGGGTCCAGCCCCGGTGGATCCAGGGTGATTCAAAGGGGCGGGGAAAAAACTTATTTATTTATTAAGATAAGATTAGATTAGGAAGAAATAGTGTAGTAGGAAAATTTAGTGGAGAAAAGAGGCTGAATAACTCTGTTTACGTGGAAAGCCAATAAAGTTCCAGACAAGGAGCTTGCACCATCTATGTTAGGCCACCGGCGTTCGTTTGAATATTGGAGAGTGCCCTGCCTTGGGCTCTCTCTCACGGATCTTAGAAGCTGGGACAAGTGAGTAGACATGGTGAGCCTCCACGCCCCAGATGGGAATTCAGACTGAAATTAGAGTAAAGAGGAGACACAGGGGAAACCAGTCCTTCCAATGACTGGCCCGGCCTCTATTGTCCAGGAAGGCCTTTTATACCTTTTTGTTGTACATAGAGATCAATGGGTAATACAGAGTTATGCAGCATTAGCAGCCCAGACTCATCAAAACCAGGCTTTTCTCTCTGCATACCTAATTGCATACACAAGTCTTAGGTAATTTACATCATCTTCCAGCCAAAAGGGCAAATTAACATTTTACAGTCCTTTTCTGATAAGGTTTGCCAACCAGAAGACTTATTTGTATTGTTCTTCCCAAAGTCTGGTGCCACTCTCAGAAAGCACTAAATAAAGTTACATTCTTACATAGCAAAGATACAGCAATTTATAATAAGTTAAAGGAGTACAGTGATTTATAACAAAAGAAAAGTAATTAACTCAAAAGTCTAGTGTTGCTAACATCAAAACTACTATATATCTTTTTTCATAACCCATTTACATTGATTAACATCCTCCCAGATGCCTAAAAGATAAAGAATATGGAGGCCTGGCAGCAATCATTGAGTCAACAGTGAAAACCCATCACCAATATGATTTTTAGCTCCTTAGAAAAGGCTCTGTATCTTTAAGATGCTTTAAGCTTTGTGCCTCTTGCCGGTGGGGAGCTGTAAGCAATTCACAAGCTGTAGGAGGTCTGGGGGAACCTGTTAGGCAAGCTAGAGAGCTATCAGAGGGGGTTTGAGCTGAAACATCCATTTCAAATGCAGAAGACTAAAGCCCTAAGTTGACTTTTTCCAGAGAATATTAGAAGAGTGGAAAAGCAGAGTACAAAGGCCAGCAGGTTTTTGGTTTTGGGGGTACATGCTCAGGAAATTCCAGGGGTAACCCTTGAAACCTGATCACGTCCTTGTGTTTTGTCAGGCTCCTTCCTCATGACCTTGTCACGGGCGGGATTCCTCACGCTGGCTCCCAGCACTGTGCTGAGGTAAGTCGCTTAAGTCATGTCTGACTCTGCAAAGCTATGGACCATGCTTATTAAGCTCCTCTGTCCATGGGCTTCTCCAGGCAAGAATGCTGCAGTGAACTGCCGTGCCCTCCTCCAGGGGATCTTCTCAGTCCAGGCATCGTACTTCTGTGTCTTTTGTCTCCTGCTTTGGCAGGCGGGTTCTTTACCACTAGTGCCACCTGGGAAGCTCGGTAGCACATAGATTGCATTTTTTAATTGCACACCTTTAATTAATTAATTTGTGTGGTGCGTAAGTTGTGTTTTTTAAAGAGAAACAACATTAAGAAATAAAATCAGAAGTGATAAAGAAACTGCCTGCCAATGTAGGAGACTTAAGAGACATGGGCTCAATCCCTGAGTCAGGAAGATCTCCTGGAGAAGGGAATGGAAACCCACACCAGTATTCTTGCCTGGAGAATTTCATGGACAGAGGAGCCTGGGAGGCTATGGTCCATGGGGTCGCAAAGAGGTGGACATGATTGAAGTGACTTAGCACACACAGAAAGGCAAGAAAAACAAAACAGGCCCCCCAAAAAGGAACTGATGAATTAGCTACCAGTGAAACATAATTATTTTTAAAAAGGAGAAATCACAAATCTAAAAACTCAAAAGAGTGAAAAAGACTATAATTACAGCTACAAAGGAAATCTTAACATAGATGTGATGTGCTTAGTGGCTCAGTCGTGTCCGACTCTTTTCGACCCCATGGACTGTAGCCCGCCAGGCTTCTCTGTCCATGGACTTCTCCAGGCAAGAATACTGGAGTGGGTTGCCATGCCTTCCCCCAGGGGATCTTCCCACCTCAGGGATCGAATCCAAGTCTCCCACATTGCAGGCAGATTCTTCACCGTCTGAGCCACCAGGGAAGCCCTAAAGCAGATCCATGTATATAAAAGTTACTGTAAAATCTCCATGAAGCAGATAATTTATGAGGAAAATAGTCTATCAGAATTGTTCCTAGAGATACAAGAAACCCAAAATGAAACAAAACATGTAAGACATTGAAGAAGTATTACGTTATACAAACTTTAAATAGTACAATTTGGCAACATCAACTGAAACACACACTTCAGGTACTCTTCAATACTTGTACTCTATAAGAAACATATCCTATTGATAAATTCTAAGTGAAAAGTGTGTTATATGAATATTCTTTTATTTAAATCATAGTTTTCAATAGTAAGACAGTTAAAACAAACTATTGTGTCCTTGGAGAAGGCAATGGCACCCCACTCCAGTACCCTCGCCTGGAAAATCCCATGGACAGAAGAGCCTGGTGGGCTGCAGTCCATGGGGTCCCTAAGAGTTAGACACGAGTGAGCAACTTTACTTTCACTTTTCTTTTCATGCATTGGAGGAGGAAATGGAAACCCACTCCAGTGTTCTTGCCTGGAGAATCCCAGGGACGGGGGAGCTTGGTGGGCTGCCATCTATGGGGTTGCACAGAGTTGGACACGACTGAAGCAACTTAGCAGCAGCAGCAGCTTCTCTAGGATGACATAAGTTTGTGTATTATTTCACATTTTGGTGTTCATTTTGTTATTTTTTTTCTATAAATGTTCTTACACACACACAAGATTCAGAGAAAGAAGAATAGGAATGAAAATCTAAAGCGTTATCTTAAAGTTACTTTCCATCACTTTTCAAAATGTTTGGAGCGGATGTTGAAGATACTGGAGAAGTAAGGAAATCATCCACTTTTCTTAAGTTTTAAAGGGAAACTGCTAATATTTGGTAGAGATTTGCCAATATTTGCTTGAGATTCTTGGAAATAAGACTTTCTGTGGAAATTCCTAAGCTTTTGTTGATCAGAAAAGTATTAGAGGAGCATTTATAACTCAGAATTCTGCATTACATCTGTAAACGACAGCCCCTGTGTCTTTTTCTATCTGTCAGCCCATACAGTAGCCTTGATCTGCAGCCCCACGCACCTGAGTTTGCCTGACTTACAATTCCGGGAAATGAATGGAAATACCAAATGGCGGCAGTTTTAGAAAAAACACAGTAAATCCAGTGTGGGGTCAAAATGGCACCACCCAACCATTCCATCTCATAAAAAGCAGTAGTCTAGAAGGATACAATAACATTGTGTGTGACACAGATGAAAAGCGCAATTGACTCACAGGAGGAAGAGGAAAAGAGAAGACTGCGGCACTGCTGAAAATCAAAATGTGCCGCTTCCCAAGTTCTGGGGTAGCTCTTCCTGTTGCTTCCGCAGCTGACTTTACAAACTGCCTGTCGACCTAGCCTCTCTTGTTGGGTGTATCTGTGAGTACACGTTTTAACTGCTGCAATGTGCCATCCTGAGAGATACAGGACCCAGCAACCGTGAGGAAAAGGACACGTGGCATTTCCCCTCAGAGAGGAAATTTGCTCTTATATGGACTGCAGATGGTGACTGCAGCCATGAAATTAAAAGGTGCTTACTCCTTGGAAGGAAAGTTATGACCAACCTAGATAGCATATTCAAAAGCAGAGACATCACTTCGCCAACAAAGGTCCATCTAGTCAAGGCTATGGTTTTTCCTGTGGTCATGTATGGATGTGAGAATTGGACTGTGAAGAAAGCTGAGCGCCAAAGAATTGATGCTTTTGAACTGTGGTGTTGGAGAAGACTCTGATGCTGGGAGGGATTGGCGGCAGGAGGAAAAGGGGATGACAGAGGATGAGATGGCTGGATGGCATCACTGACTTGATGGACGTGAGTTTGAGTGAACTCCGGGAGATGGTGATGGACAGGGAGGCCTGGCGTGCTGAGATTCATGGGGTTTCAGAGTCAGACACGACTGAACAACTGAACTGAACTGAATGGTTTATGAAAGTGAAAGTCACTGAGTTGTGTCCAGCTCTTTGTGACCCCATGGTCTATACAGTCCATGGAATTCTCCAGGCCAGAATACTGGAGTGGGTAACCTTTCCCTTCTCCAGGGGATCTTCCCAACCCAGGGATTGAACCCAGGTCTCCCACACTGTAGGCAGATTCTTTACCAACTAGGCCACCAGGAAAGTCTATATGGTTTATATGCATGCACGGTAAAATCTTTGTGTTAGGTGCTGTTTGCAATCAAACACATTGTTTCCAGGTAATAATATCATTTGGTACACAAAAATATTTCATCTGAATAGGAATCCACTTTTTAGATGTAAAAAAATAGGTTTCCACACTAAAAAAAAAAAAAATGACAACACACACAGCAAAAAATTGAGAGTAATTCCTACAAATCTAGTGAAGTGCAAGAAGGCTACTAATAACACGAGGCTGAGAAGAGAAATTCAGGGGCTCCATTAATGGCATCAGCATCCATTCTTTTAACTCATTACTTTTGAGTCAGAGAGGATGAGCATTTCCCAGTAAAGCATCCAGATCTATGGGTTTGCCCACCTTTTTTTAAGCTTTCCAGTTTATTGATATAATTGCAAATATCATCTTAAGATCTTTTTAATGTCTATAGACCCTGTAATTGTATCCTTTTCACAGTCCTCATATTGGGATTATGTGTCTTTTCTCATTTTTTCTTGCTAGATATCCATGTGCTTTTGTTTATTTATGTTTTTGTGCTCACTCAGTCGTGTCTGACTCTCTGTGATATATATATATATATATATATATATTGATATATATACCAATCTCTGTGATATGTGTGTGTATATATATATATCAATTCAGTTCAGTCACTCGGTCATGTCCAACTCTTTGTGACCCCATTGAGTGCAGCACACCGGGCCTCCCTGTCCATCACCAACTCTTGGAGCTTGCTCAAACTCATGTCCATCAAGTCAGAGATGCCATCCAACCATCTCATTCTCTGTTGTCCCCTTCTCCTCCCACCTTCAATCTTTCCCAGTATCAGGATCTTTTCCAATGAGTCAGTTCTTCCCATCAGGTGGCCAAAGTATTGGAGCTTCAGCTTCAGCATCAGTCCTTCCAATGAATACTTAGTGAATATATATATATGTATATGTATATCCCCTCTCTCTTGAGCCTCCCCCGACCCCATTCCTCTAGGTTGTCACAGAGCACCAGGCCCATGTGCTTTTAAAAATAATACATATTCTTAAGTTTTGGGTAAATAGTAAATTTGTAAATATGCTCAGATATATAATCAGTCTAGTTAACTTCTTTGCTCAAATATTATTTATCTATGATTATTTTTGTTCTAGTATTTTACATACATTCAAATAGTTCTCCATGTCTTTCTTTCATTCATTTGTTGATTTATCTTAGGCAATAAAATAGTCTCCAGAAAAACACCATATCTTTGAAAATTAACAAAAAACTTGACAAACCATGCTTGATCAGAAACCATGAGGTCAACGAGATGTCCCTGATCCCTGAGTAAGGAACTGGACGCCAGCCAGTCATCACCCGCGGCACCTCCATCACTACACAGTCGCTGCGACAAAACCTGCTGTTCCTCAAGGCTGACTTGAAAACCCAAACTATGAGTTACTGAAAGTTAATAAGTAAGCTACTAAGTCTCTTACTTATAAGTCTTTTAAATGTAATTGTTTGTCTTATGTATTTAAAATTCTTCTGATTAATGTATACAATTTCATGATGTTATCTGTGCTTGGGTTGATCATTTATTTTTACCAGTATGAAGTACTTCTGTCTTTGTTGAGACAAATATTAAGTAATATTCCTTGTAATAGTAATACTGCTGTAATAACTTTCTTTTACTTACTATTTCCTGTTATATCTTTTTCATGCCGCAATTTTCAAATTGAAAAACATTATTTTTCCTCCAATGAGTTTCTTCTAGGCAGCACAGTATTTTTTAAAACAATATCTTTGGAACATATCACATTTTGTCAATCAAAGAAAATGAAGTTTAATTTCCCAATACTTTATTAAAAATGTATTCTATTATATTTTATTTCAAAGATAAAATCTTTCAACAGAGAAAGAATTGCCATAATAACAAAGTTGGTGTAATAAAAAGCTGTAAACCAATATAAACTCTCTTGCAGTTTCTTTTGTTGTTAAAAGCCTGTAACATAAAATTTACCATCTTAGCAATGTTTAAGTGTACAGCACAGTACTATATGTTCACTGCTGGGCAACAAGCCTCTAGAACTTTCTTTATCTTGCAAAACTGAAACTCTGGAACCATTGAACAACTTCTTTTCTTTTCCTCTTTTCCTTCTCCACCTGGCCCTTTAAGCCAGCATTCTCTTTTTGGTTTCTAAAAGTTTGACTACTTTAGATACCAGATGTAAACAAAATCATGTAGTATTCATCCTTTTGTGACTAACTTATGTACTTAACAATGTCCTCAAGTTTCATCCATTTTGTAGCATATGACAGGATTTCCTTATTTTTAAATAATATCCCATTTTGTGTGTGTGTGTATACATATATATATATATATACCACATGTTCTGTATTCATTCATCTATCAGGGAACATCTGGGTTTCTCCCACCTCTTGGCAATTTTAAATAATGAAGCAATAAATATATTTGTTAAAATACCTTTCAAGATCCTGGTTTCAACCATTTTGGATGTGTACCCAGAAGCAGACTGTTGGGTCACATGATGGTTCTGTTTTTTCAGGAGTCTCCGTGCTGTTTCCCTGGCGGCTGCACTATTTCACATTCCACCCAATGGTGCACGAGGGAGTGGGTCCCAGCCTCTCCACATCCTTGTCAGTAGTTGTTACTTCTACTTGTTGGATTTTCAGTAGCCATTCTAATGGGTGCGAGGGGTTATTTCCAGTCTCTTGTTTGGTACAGTTTCTGATGACAGCTCTTTCTTCTTTTATATTTAAAGCATTTTATTTCCCCTGGCTACTTCAAGATGGTTTCTTTGTCACTGGTTTTCTGACATTTGAATACGTTATGCCTCACTTCAGTTCAGTCACTCAGCTGTGTCCGACTCTTTGCGACCCCGTGGACTGAGGCACGGCAGGCTGCCCTGTCCATCACTAACTCCTGGAGTTTACTCAAACTCATATCCACTGAGTTGGTGATGCCATCCAACCATCTCATCCTCTGTCTCCCCTTCTCCCCTTGCCTTCAATCTTTCCCAGAATCGGGGTCTTTTCAAATGAGTCAGTTCTTCACATCAAGTGGCCAAAGTATTGGAGTCTCAGTTTCAGCATCAGTCATTCCAATGAATATTCAGGAATGATTTCTTTTAGGATGGACTGGTTGGATCCCCTTGCAGTCAAAGGGACTCTCAATAGTCTTCTCTAATACTACAATTCAAAAGCATCAACATTTTGGCACTCAGCTTTCTTTATAGCCCAACTCTCACATCCATACATGACTCCGGGAAAAACCACAGCTTTGACTAAATGGACCTTTGTTGGTAAAGTAATGTCTCTGCTTTTTAATATGCTGTCTAATTTGGTCATAGCTTTTCTTCCAAGAAGCAAGCGTCTTTTAATTTTACGGCTGCAGTCACCATCTGCAGTGATTTTGGAGCCCCCCAAAAAAGTCTGTCACTGTTTCCACTGTTTTCCCATCTATTTGCCATGAAGTGATGGGCTCATGCCATGACCTTAGTTTTCTGAATGTTGAGTTTTAAGCCAGCTTTTTCACTCCACTCTTTCACTTTCACCAAGAGGCTCTTAGGTGTAATTTATTATTTTTTTATCCTATGTGTTATTTTCTCTATAGTATATTTCCTGTTATTAATTTTGGTGAAATTTTGGCCATTATTACTTCAAATAGTTTTTTTCTATTCTGTTCTCCCTCCTTCTGTTATACCAATTATGTGTGCTATACAGTTTGAAACCTCCTCACAATTCTGGGGAGATTCTATTCTATTTTTTTTTTTTATGTTTTCTATTTGAATTATTGTTTGAAGAATTTTTATTAACTTATCTTCAAACTCACTCATTCTTTTCTCAGCCATAACCAATCAATTTATGAGTTTATCTTTTACTTTTTCTTTCTAGCATTTACTTCTGATTATTTTTCCTTAGATTTTCTGTCTTCCTGCTAATATGATTTATTCATTCTTAAACATTGTCTATTTTTTTCCATTAGAATCCTTAACATCTCAAACACAGTTATTTTAAATGTTTATCTGATGGTTCCAACATTTGTGTGTGGTTCTGATGTTTGTTTTGTCTCCTGACTGTATTTTCCCTTACCTTTTATTGCATCTTGTAATTTTACACTGAAATTCAGGCAGTGTACCAGATGGGAGGACCTGATGTCAGTGGGCGTTCATGTGCAGCTTTGTATTCTGGTCGGGAGTTTGACTGTATCCTCTTTGCTGCAGTTGTCGATGCCAAAGCCTCCGAATCCCCTAGTGCCCCTCTTGTCTCCCTGTTGCTTTGGGGCGCCCTGACTGTTTCTCTGCAGAGACAGTCTGCACCTTGTGGCTTGTCCGGCTGCAACCCACTGTTACTGTCCTGGAGCTCTGTTGGTATGGGGACAGGGTGTGTGAGAGGCAAGGCACTTCATAACATTAAACATAGACCTCAGCTTCTCACTGGGTCTGTGTCTCTGGGCTGTGAACTTCAAGAGTGTTTTTTGCTTCCCATCCCCTACCAAGTATTCTACCAGTCCATGTCTCTGGAGCTCTCTGCTCCAGATAAATAAGGATATTTCAGCCATCACTCTCTTAATTTTCTGGTCTCTCTGGATTTGGGAATGGTAGTTTGCCCCATGACCTCAGTTCTCTGAAGAATCCAAGAAAAGCACTTGATATAAAAGTACTCCTAAAGGATAGGATGACAACTTTTAAGCGCTTTACATGTCACAGATGAAACAAAAAGTTCTAGGTAGTCTCATTTTAATCTAGAAATTAGCTCTAACTTTACCCTGCACTGTAGCGCATCCTAAATTCATATAAATTCATATATTCATGCTACAACAAAGGAAAAGTTACCATAGTATCATGTAACTTCACTTTCTTAGACTACCTAAAACTACCTAGACTACTTTACTTTTCTTCTGACAGTAGGAATGCAGTTTTATCTTTATTATATTAGCCTATATTGGGGTAAATTAAAAAATCAGTCATCTACAAAGTTGAAAAGTAGATTTAAAGATGCAGCATTAAAATAGACAAGTATAATGCAGAATCAGGCAGAACAACATTAACTATGGCAGGACAAGAAAGATTAAGAGGGACCAAAAAAAAGGACTAGAGATGTTTATTGATGCACAACACACCTTGCAGGGAAAAGGACTAGGTCATAATATGAAAATAGCTATCCAAAGGATCCAAGAAAATAGTTATGGGAGCTGGTTAAAGATTCCAACATAATTTAATGTTTAGTGATAAATGTTAGGCAGCAGTGATTCTACCAATTACATCAGGGAAGTCTAGCCAGAGGATCTCATGCCGGGGTAGGTTCTGGCACAGAATTTAGTCTGGGGTGGAGAGAAGGGTAGTAGTAAAAAGGAAGGAATTTGCTTAGAATGGGGAAGAGCCAAATACAGAAGCTCTTAGAGATCATGAAAATTTCTAAGTCAGGTTAAGAAAGCAGAAACAAAATTCTCAGAATTGGATACATAGGTACAGCTCCACTCAAGGCAATGTGTATTTTTTTGGCTAGATATAAAAAATGTTTCCCACATATGGTTAAAATTAATCCTTGAAACGGATGTGAAACTCACCCGATAAATACAGATCAGGTCAACCCCAGGTATGAAAACAATACAATTAGAGAGCTTGAGGAAGAGTGCCTGGCAATAGATATGAATATGAAGTCACAGTGTCCTCTACAATAATCACATCAGTTGCTAATACAGAGAGAAGAGGGGAGAGTGAAGCAGAGAATTTGAGAGATGAATGCACTTTTCCTAACATATTGATAATTTTGCAATTTAATGTGCCTTTTGGCTATTTGTGCTAATGTTTTAGCATTACTCTGTAAGCTCCTTTAGTAGAAAAAATAACTTTTCCCCCCTAAAGTCACAAGGCTGACAAATACATAGTTTCATATAATATACAACTTTTTCCTATGAAATGTGCAATGTTTTATAAACAAAGTCCAATAACCTAAGAGTTTAAAAGTTAACAAGTTGAAAAGTTTTACAATTTAAGATATCCTTTCATCTATTTTGCAGGATAAAAGCAAAATATTGAAATGTGTCGAAGAGGTTAAGTTAGAAAGTATTGACCTGAGGAAAATATTGTATTTTCCTTTATTTAAAGACCACTTAATTTAGAATAATATCTAATTATTAACACCAAATCCAATTCCACAAGCAAAATTTAATGTTCAAAACAGTGAGAGTAGGTGCCATCTCAAATCAAGGATAAATGGCCGATACTTTTTAAATGCATTTTGAGCCAATTGACCAACTAAAATAGTATAAAACTACAGATTTTTTGTTAAGCTTTTCTGGATAACATTTATATGGTTAAGGATTGAGTTGTAGGACTTTCCTGGTGGCATAGTGGATAAGAATCTGCCTGTCAACACAGGTGGCAAAGGTTGAATCCCTCATTTGAGAAGATCTTACATGCCACGGAGCGGCTAAGCCCTTGTGCCACAACTTTTAAGCCCACATGCCTCAGCGACTGAAGCGCTTATGCCCTAAAGCGCATGCTCCACACAAGAGAAGCTTCTGCAATGGGAAGCCTGTGCAAAAAAAAGTTAAATTTTTAAAATTAAAAAAAAATGAATTATATACTAAAAGCAACATTTTGGAAGAAAATTTAAATTAATATTTGCATAATCTTGCAGTTAAAGAAATGTTCATGCTCCTTTTATTCTATTAACATCTAGATAACATCTAATATGGAATATATGCAACCGGATATTAAGAAATGTTTGAGTTAGCATAATCCATACTGGAGGTCGTCAGCCTCTGTGTAAAAGGCCACAATATTTCACACCTATAATTGGGCATGTTCTCACTAACTCTTGACCCCTAACACTACTGTAATATCTTATGGTGCACATCACTATTTAACATTTTTGGAATATTCTCACAAAAGCAGGTGTTCCATGGCAACTTTAAAGACAAAACAACAAACCAGGAAATCTGAGTGCTTTTTTAATTTCAACAGGAGAATGAAGATATACTTTCCAGCTATGACCCCCAAAGGCAGAAATCTTAGAGAGGAAAGACTAATAGAGTCAATAACATAAGTAATTGAAAAACCACTGTAGCCTTGAAAAAACAAATATAAGTAAGGATAAAAAGTAAATGAAAATTTGAAAAAAAAATGCAGCTTGTGTCACAAAAAGGGTTACAGCTTTTATTAGTTAGAGGAAATGTTATCAATAGAAAAACAGCTCGATTCATGAATGAACAAACCACGAAAGAAGAAATACAGATGCAAGAAAACACCTCAGTGTTGTTAAAAAGTGCAGTCTTACTAGTAACCAAAGAAATTTGGAAATTAATAATGGAGCAATCTTTTCCTATTTTTTAACCCATGAAAATACCTAGCGTTTGTGAAAATAAGTGAAAATTTAAGTGTAAGCACATTGTTTAGGGTGCAGATTAGCACGGGCTTTCCGGCTGACAGCGTGACTATGCATCCAGCGGTCTCCTGAAGAATACTCTTAGGGAAGCAGCAGTTCTCCTTCTAGCGATTCCTTCCGAAGAAATGGTGAGACAAATGCACAGTTACACCACTGAACTGATGCACAGTGGTACCATTTACAAGGCATTTACTGCATTCCAAGAATAGTGCCAAACAGCTCACAGGTGGTATTTAAATTCATCATCACAAAACCCTGTGAGTACTATCCCCATTTTCACACGAAGAAACTGAAGGCTCAAAGTAGTTTTGAAACATGTCCAAGTTCTCACGGGACTGCACCAGGTGGCACAGTGGGAAAGAGTCCACCTGTGATGCAGGAAACACAAGACATGGGATTTGATCCCTGGGTCAGGAAGAGTTCCTGGAGCAGGAAATGGCAACCCACCCCAGTATCCTTCCCTGGGAAATCCTAAGGACAGAGGAGCCTGGTGGGCTACAGTCCATGGGTCTCAAAGAGTCAGACAGGAATGAGCGACTGAGCACGCACGCGCACACCAAGTCCTCAGGGCCATCTTCAGAGCGAAGCCTAGTGAGGCTGGGATTGAATCCAGCCAGCGCACACACACGCCTGCACGCTCGCCATTCTGCCCTCCTCACAAGCTTTGCTGTTGCTAGTCTCTCGGTCGGGTCTGACTCTTTTGTGACCCCACAGACTATAGCCCACCAGGCTCCTCTGCCCATGAAATTTCCCAGGCAAGAATGCTGGAGAGGGTTGCCATTTCCTTCTCCAATCCTTACAAATGTTGATTATGTTCATATTTAAGTAGCAAAATAATAAAGATGAGAAAAAGGAAGAGGAGATGGGAAAAGTAATGCTGAACATAACAGGACATTTATTAAAATTTCTTGTGTTTCATATACTTTTATAATAGTGCACATTAAGAATGATGATTAGATTAAATTCATTAATCAGAAACACTGTTCCTAGGATACAATGAACAATAAGCAAAGCTTGAATATACAAGTAAGTGTATGCATAGAAATGTTTGAATTCTATACAGTGTAGTTTACATAATTTTATAGTTTCCTATTACACTGTATACTTTTTTCAAAAGAATATGTATGTCTTATATAATAAATAAATTATTCATTTTAAAAGTGAATCAAACGATGGATTTTAGTGCGAGAGTTAAAGAATGAGAGTCCCTGGGAGACTTTTCAGGCCACCTGACATCTATCCGAGCATTTTGTGAACTTTACCATTTAGGAAGACCAGAGTTCTGTGTCACCAGGGAATTTTAACCATACTCCCCCTGAATATTATATTTGGCTGGCAAGTTAAGATGAAAAGGCTTCTTAGCTCTTAACTTCTTCCTTCTAGCAATGCTGTTAAACATACATATATATATACACACACACATATGTACTTAGTAGCTTCAGTCATGTCTGACTCTTTGTGACCCCATGGACTGTACACAGCCCACCAGGCTCCTCTGTCCATGGGATTCCCCAGGCAAGAATACTGGAGTGGGTTGCCATGCCCTCCTCTAGGGGATCTTCCCGACCCAGGGATCAAGCTCAGGTATCCCACATTGCATGTGGCTTCTTCCCCACTGAGTCAGTGGGGAAGCATATATATATATATATGTGTGTGTGTGTGTGTGTGTGTGTGTGTGTGTGTGTGTGTCTGTGTCTGTGTCTGTGTGTGCGTGCGTGTGTGTATTGATTATATATATGTGTGTGTGTATTGATTATATATATATAAAACTGGGGATCTTTTATTTAGGAAAATCTAGTTTAAAATATAAGAAACATGTACACTTAAGTTGGAAAATATTTACACTAAATCAATGAGAAAAATTTCCCTAATCAGTTCACAGTATATGTCCATGAAGCAGAGAAGGGAAGACGGTAGCTATGAAATCCACACCCAGCTAACCTCCGCGTCCTTCTAAACATCTCTTTCTCGCCTTTCTCACCGTGACCTTTCAATATCCACACGAAGGAGGGAAAGGACAGGGCACTAATGTTCCTCTCTGTGTGTTTGTTCCTTGGAAAAGGATTCTAAGGCAGACAAGTGAAGCTGGTGATTTACCACCCATTAAAAGGTGCTAATAAGCAGAAAGGAAAAAGCCTCTGCCCAGCGCTGCCTTGGCCCCTCAGCCCCAGCTCTCTGGTGTGGGTGCGGGAAGCTAATGAACCTTTTATATTGCCAGTCATAAAAAGGGCCAATGGCTCTCCATGCAGTAATGGACTCTACAGTGAAACCTGCCTAACGGGCTTCATAAGGAACTAGGAAAAAATCAATTGCCTCGTTGGAGTTGGTCTCACATAGCTTTGCAGCAAGATAATCTAGTGGAGGTCAATCCACTGCAATTTCATGAAAATTTTAAAAAATGGCTTTTGAACTGTTTCCCTCAATTTTAAAAGGAAAAAAATAATACATTTTCCACTCACTCAGCCACAGCTGTCTTTATCAGAAGTCAAAAACAACCAGAAGAAAAAGGCAACAGAAATGAATGAGGAAGTGAATCATTGCTTGCTTCCTAACTGTATAAAACAATAGGCACTTCTATTTGCATGGCACTTTCAGGTTCGCTGATGATTCTTTAACAGCCCTGTGAGGCGGCATTGCTTTCTCTGCTTCACACATTAAGCTCCAGACCTGGAGTTGAACTCGGCTCTGTTTCTTCCAACCACAGTGACTTGTTTGTGTCTTTCTCCCTGTTTTCCTTCCCTCCCATTTCAAGCAGATGGTCAGACAATATGCTTCTTCGTCTCAGAGAATATTTATGGCAGGCAGGGAAGACAGTATACTTGGAATCAAAGCTTCCTTCCTCCCTTCCTTCCTAGCATCGTTCCTTCCTTCCTTCTTCTTCCCTTTCCTTTCTTTTCTTTTGGTAAAACCCAAGTCCTCTAAAGAGAAGATTCTGTGTATCCCCAAACTCAGAGACCCTTTAGGAGGCAGCAGGAGGAGAGTTTCATGGGAATAGGAAGGTAGGGTGTAAGAGAAACCTCGAGTTCTTGAATGGCAGTACTTTGGGGCTAAAGATGTGGATAAAAGGAGAAGTATTGATGAAAGATGTCATAATAGCAGAAGGAAGTTCAGTTCAGTCGCTCAGTCGTGTCCAACTTTTTGTGACGCCGTGAATCGCAGCATGTCAGGCCTCCCTGTCCATCACCAACTCCCGGAGTTCACTCAGACTCACATCTATCGAGTCAGTGATGCCATCCAGCCATCTCATCCTCTGTCGTCCCCTTCTCCTCCTGCCCCCAATCCCTCCCAGCATCAGAGTCTTTTCCAATGAGTCAACTCTTTGCATGAGGTGGCCAAAGTACTGGAGTTTCAGCTTCAGCATCATTCCTTCCAAAGAAATCCCAGGGCTGATCTCCTTCAGAATAGACTGGTTGGATCTCCTTGCAGTCCAAGGGACTCTCAAGAGTCTTCTCCAACACCACAGTTCAAAAACATCAGTTCTTCGGCACTCAGCCTTCTTCACAGTCTAACTCTCACATCCATACATGACCACTGGAAAAACCATAGCCTTGACTAGACGGATCTTTGTTGGCAAAGTAATGTCTCTGCTTTTAAATATCCTGTCTAGGTTAGTCATAAATTTTCTTCCAAGGAGTAAGTGTCTTTTAATTTCATGGCTGCAGTCACCATCTGCAGTGATTTTGGAGCCCCCCAAAATAAAGTCTGACACTGTTTCCCCATCTCTTTCCCATGAAGTGATGGG